>SJYX01011000.1:299962-423806 GCA_006410675.1 Oreotragus oreotragus
GGGTGGGTGGCATATGGGGGAGGGGGGATAGTTTTACACTTAGCCCAAATGAGCCTTTATCTGTGGCTTCCTTGCATTTGAGTGTTTCAAGTCCCAGGTCATCAGGCACACTTTTATTTTTTTCTAAATATACAGCAAGTCGCTCCAAAGACCACTGAAGATGAATTTTGAGTGGCTGGGGCCATAGCCCCTTTGACTTCCTCTGAAACTCCTGTCTTTATTTCCAGTGGCGCAGTCTTCACTCCAGGTGACCACAGATCACATCTGGACCAAGAAGGAGACTGGGTGGAAAGACTTGGCAGCAGTTTTTACCCCTTAGCTCTGAAACCTCAGTTGGGTGTTGGAGCTCTGTAATTCATGCCAAAGGTTGCTTCTTGCAATTTCTCTTTTCCTCCCTCGCCTTCCCTCTGCTTTCCTCCCCCACTGGGAGAGGAAAAGCAGCTATGCTTATAGAAAGATTGATTAGTTAAGCAAGTCAATTATATCTCTTGCCGAGAGCAACTGTATATTAAGTAATGCAGCAAAAATGATTGTCTGCACAGATCCATTTTGTCGAACAGCTGTTTCAGAGGCCCGGAAAGAGAAGACGAAGGTTAAAATCCCATAATAGTCTTCACTCTCCATCTCACCCCACCCCATCATGCTTGGCCCTCCAGGGGCTCCATTTATTATGAAATGGAATAAGGTTGGGTAATGAGCATGCTGGCGGCCTGCTCCATTTTGTGGGGAAACTCTCCTGTCCTGCCGTGGGCTCCTGGGCTTCCATCAGCGCTGGCCCTGCTGCCCTCCTGCTGCCAGGGAGTTGACTGATGCCTACTCACAAGCTGGCCTCACTCCTCCTAGCCCTGCCCAGCAGCCGTTACAAGATGCAAAGAGTTCCAATTGTAGACTCTGGGGACCTGGGTTCAAATGCAATTATTGAATGTCTGATCTTGGCTAAGTCTTTTAACCTTTATGAATCTCAATATTCTCATTAGTAAAATGCAACAAAATTTAAATGAGATAATGGGTATGGATGAAACTTGGGGTCTCTATTCACTAGGTTGAATATTATTACCCTGAGCAAAGAGGAGAGGATGAGGGGAAAGTAGCTGGTTCAGCCAGAAGCAAAAAAGGCCAGGACTTTGTGCGCCACGTGTAATCAGTCTGTACTTCTTTTTTCTTTTCTTTTTTTTTTTTTTCTTTTTAACTGAAGTATAGCTGATTTACAATGTGGTGTTAATTTCTGGTGTAGAGCAAAGTGATTCAGTTATATATATATGGGCTTTCCTAGTGGCTCAGAAGTAAAGAATCCACCTGCCAATGCTGAAGACTTGCAGGAAACTTGGGTTCGATCCCTGGGTTGGGAAGATCCTTTGGAAGAAGAAATGGCAATGCACTCCCATATTCTTGCCTGGAAAATCACATGGACAGAGGAGCCTGGCAGGCTACAGTCAATGGGATTGCCAAGACTAGGATACGACTGACTAATTAAACAATAGTAACAAATATATTCTTGAGAGTCCCTTGGACTGCAAGGAGATCCAACCAGTCCATTCTGAAGGAGATCAACCCTGGGATTTCTTTGGAAGGAATGATGCTAAAGCTGAAACTCCAGTACTTTGGCCACCTCATGCGAAGAGTTGACTCATTGGAAAAGACTTTGATGCTGGGAGGGATTGGGGTCAGGAGGAGAAGGGGACGATAGAGGATGAGATGGCTGGATAGCATCACTGACTCGATGGACATGAATCTGAGTGAACTCCGGGAGATGGTGATGGACAGGGAGGCCTGGCGTGCTTCGATTCATGGGGTCGCAAAGAGTCAGACATGACTGAGCAACTGAACTGAACTGAACAAATATATATGTATATATTTATATGTAGTATATATTCTTTTTGATTATGACTTGTTACAGGACATTGAATATAGTTCCCTGCATTGCACAGTAGGTCCTTGTTTATCTATTTTATAAACAGTAGCTTGTATCTGCTAATCCCAAACTCTAATTTATCCTTCTCCTACATCTTTTCCCCTTTGGTAACCATAGATTTGTTTTCTGTGTCTATAATCTGTTTCTGTTTGGTAAAGAAGTTCATTTGCATTCTGTTTTAGATTCCACATGCAAATGGTGGTGTCATACGGTATTTGTCTTTCTCTGCCTTACTTCATATAGTGTGATAATCTCTAGGTTCATCCGTGTTGCTGCTGCTGCTGCTAAGTTGCTTCAGTCGTTGCTACAAATGATGTTACTTCCTTCTTTCTTGTGGCTGAATATTATCCTATTACATATACAGACCACATTGTCTTTATCCTTTCATCTTCCCATGAATATTTTGGTTGCTTCCATGTTGGCGATTGTAAATAGTGCTGCTATGAACACAGAGGTGCATGTATGTTTTCAAATTAGAGATTTCTCTGGATATATGCTCAGGAGTGGAATTGCTGGATCATATGATAACTCTATTTTTAGCTTTTTGAGGAACCTCCATACTGTTCTCCATAGTAGCTGCGCCAATATACATTCCCCCTAACAATGTAGGAGGGTTCCCTTTTTCCCATACACACTCCAGAATTTATTATTTGTAGATTTTTAATGATAGTCATTCTGACTGGTGTGAGGTGATACCTCACTATAGTTTTGATCTGCATTTCTCTAATAATTAACAATGCTGAACATCTTTTCATGTGCCTGTTGGGCATCTGTGTGTCTTATTTGGAGTAATGTCTATTTAGGTCTTCTATTTTTGGATTGAGTTGTTTGTTTGCTTGTTACTGGGTTGTATGAGCTGCAATTCTTTATTCTCAATAACTGAAGCACATGGATAGGTTTTGTTTCTACCCACTTATGCCAGGTGGGTATGCATGTACTGTTTTTTAAACTTCCATCTTATAAGACTGCCCTTGTATTTGTGAGTTCAGTCACTCAATTGTGTCCCACTCTGTAAACCCCTGGACTGTAGCTCACCAAGCTCCTGTGTTCATGGAATTTTCCAGGCAAGAATACTGGAGTGGGTTGCCATTTCCTTCCCCAGGGGGTCTTCCCGACCCAAGGATTGAACTCAGTTCTCCTGCATCTCCTTCATCAGCAGGCAGATTCTTTACCACTGAGCCACCTTGTTCTTCGTGTTCAGCCACAAGTCATGTCCAACTCTTTTCGACCCCATGGATTGCAGACATCAGACTTCCCTCTCCTTCACTATCTCCTGGAGTTTGCTCAAACTCATGTCCATTGAGTTGGTGATGCCATCCAACCATCTCATCCTGCATCACCGGTTCTCCTCCCGCCTTCAATCCTTCCCAGCATCAGGGTCTTTTCCAATGAGTTGACTCTTTGTATCAAGTGGCCAAAGTATTGGAGCTTTTGCTTCAGNACTATCTCCTGGAGTTTGCTCAAACTCATGTCCATTGAGTTGGTGATGCCATCCAACCATCTCATCCTGCATCACCGGTTCTCCTCCCGCCTTCAATCCTTCCCAGCATCAGGGTCTTTTCCAATGAGTTGACTCTTTGTATCAAGTGGCCAAAGTATTGGAGCTTTTGCTTCAGCATCAGTCCTTCCAAATTAATATTCAGGGTTGATTTCCTTTGGGATTGACTGGTTTGATCTTGCTGTCCGAGGGACTCTCAAGAGTCTTCTCTAACACCACCGTCCAAAAGCATCAGCTCTTCAGCACTTAGCCTTCTTTATGGTCCAACTGTCACATCTGTATATGACTACTGGAAAAACCATAGCTTTGACTATATGGACTTTTTTGGCAAAGTAATGTCTCTATTTTTTCAGATGCTGTTTAGGTTTGTCATAGGTTTTCTTCCAAGGAGCAAGCATCTTTTAATTTCACGGCTGCATTCACCATCTGCAGTGATTTTGGAGCCCAAGAAAATAAAATCTGTCACTGTTTCCACTGTTTCCTCATCTATTTGCCAGGAAGTGATAGGACCGGATGCTCTGATAATCTAGTATCCTTTGTATACAAAATAGATATGCAGGTACTCCTTCTCCACCCCCCTGCCAAAGGATGTGGCGTTGGCCAGAAGCAGCCAGCTCTTTTGCCCAAATAGTCAGAGAACAGTTTTTGGGTGAGTGGCAGGAAGGCATCTGGTGGTACTTGCTTTGCCCAGTCCTGGAATTGCCTACAAAAGGGTATGGGCTTGGGTTAATGACCATCTCGTTTTCCTGCCTATTTTTGTGAGGGACTCAGGGCTTCCCAGGTGGCTCTAGTGGTAAAGACCCCACCTGCCAATGCAGGAGACAAAAGAGATGCAAGTTTGATCCCTGGGTCTGGAAGATCCGCTGGAGGAGGGCAAGGTAAGCCACTCCAGTATTCTTGCCTGGAGAATCCCATGGACAGAGGAGCTTGGTGGGGTACAGTTCATAGGGTTGCAAAGAATCAGACTTGGCTGAAGCGACTTAGCATGCATGCAGCCAAATAATGAGGCCAAACCTTTTCTTCCTCTCATGGGGCATCTTTACCTATTTTCTGTCTCTATAGGGTGCCCTGACTGGCTTGTTTTTCTATCTGAAATTCTATTGCTGTCTCTTCATTCTCTGAGAGAGATTCTTCTTCTAAGTAAGAAGAGGGAATTGTTATACATTATCACTTACACGCACCTCACTGTGAATGGGTCTTCCTTGATAGCTCAGCTGGTAAAGAATCCTCAGTCAGGAAGATCCACTGGAGAAGGGATAGGCTAACCACTGCAGTATTCTTGGGCTTCCCTTGTGGCTCAGCTGGTAAAGAATCCGCCTTCAATGTAGGAGACCTGGGTTTGACCACTGGATTGGGAAGATCCAGTGGAGAAGAGAAAGGCTACCCATGCCAGTATTCTAGCCTGGAGAATTCCATGGACTGTATAGTCCATGGGGTTGCAAAGAGTCAGACATGATTGAACGACTTTCACACTATTCACTGTGAATGAGTCTACCAGATCTCCTCTTAGATGTGTAATGTGTTGGAAGAGCCTTTGGGGTTGTATAGGCTAATGTTAGGGGAAAACTGAGGCTCAGAGAGGGGGATGAGCTAGGCGATCAGGTCCACAGTTGCCGGAGCTCAATCTCCTGAGTCCTGATCATATTTCTTCGATTGGGCATCCCTGCCTCCTCCCACAGGGTTGGGTTGGAAAGAAGGGGGCAAGGGCAGGCTGGTTGAGTGCAGTCCTGGCTGTGCTAAGGGGGTTACGTGCTGGCCCCATGCTTGGGCACAGCAGTGTTCTAAGTGGAGTCACACTGGTGTCTGGTTTCCAGGGCCAGCAGCCCTTTCTATAGCCATGTGGCCAAGGCTCAAATCCAAGGCCAAGGCTCAAATTCAGGTTAGACCAGGAGGCTGGGCTCTTCTCTGCCTTAAGGGCTCAGGGACACCAGCTCCCCTACTTTCTGAGCAGTTTTATGGTTTCATAATCTAACCCTCTGGAGAAGGCAATGGCAACCCACTCCAGTACTTTTGCCTGGAAAATCCCATGGATGGCGGAGCCTGGTGGGCTGCAGTCCATGGGGTTGCAAGAGTTGGACACGACTGAGCGACTTCACTTTCATTTTTCACTTTCACACATTGGAGAAAGAAATGGCAACCCACTCCAGTGTTTTTGCCTGGAGAATCCCAGGGATGGGGGAGTTTGGTGGGCTGCCATCTATGGGGTCACACAGAGTCAGACACGACTGAAGTGGCTTAGCAGCAGCAGCAATCTAACCCTCAGGTCACATGTGGGCAGTTAGCATAGAAATGGCTGTTTCCTCAGCTTGCCTGCCTCTGCCATGTTTATAAATAGGGATCTGGAGGGGTATGCACAGAGGGGTGGGTGGTGATGCTGACGGTGACCTGCATGGGCATCCAGCCTTGGAAACTGGGTCCTCTGCTGGCAGGGGGCTCTGAGCAGGGATAGGCAAGATGGACATCACAGACATTTCAGAGACCTCTAACGGCCCAGGCCAGGTATAACTTCTCACAGAATGCCAGAACCAGAAGGGGCCCTATGGGTCTGCAAGTCTAGCTGCCTGTCTGCAGCTTTAATCCCTTTGCCAACCCTCCTGTCAAGCCATCTCAAATTTTCAGTGGAAACTATTTTGGTGCAGCCTAGTCTGGAGAAGAAGGAGAGTGTGATCCTGGCCTTCTCCTGTCCATGTGTTTTGCACCAGGGTAGACTCAGGACTGCACACTTGTTCAAACTAGGGCCCAACTGGATTAGGGTATTGGGTTCAATTTCTGGTACTTCTTTTCCCTTTCCCTTTATCTTAGCCCAGGAAAAGAATATCTAAGTGACTTATTCGTTTTTTTTCCCTACCACTCAGTTTCTTGTCCCTCCAGCCATCTCCTGCATGCCTGCAAGCAAGGGGATAGGAAGAAAAGAGAGTTCTTTAAGCACCTACCTTCCACATCTTTTGTCCTTGATGAAGGTGGGTCACCAGAGAGAGAGGGTGAGGGGGAAGATGAATACGATCTTTCCTACAGCTACAGCCCAGAGACCCAGGTGACCAGAATGTCTGTGAGCAAATGGGCTTAGGAGCCATCCAGTTCAAGCCCCGTGTCTGACAGGTGAGAAAACAAGGAGAGGGAGACCTGAGAAGGTCTCTTCTCTGGGTTACACAGTGAACCGTGCTGTGGCAGTGATGGGGTCTGCTGAGGGGTACCTATGGCTGGGTATGGGCACTGTCCACAGACCACCCTGGGAATGGGGGGGGGGGGGCACTGCTCTCTCCTATTGCTGTTATTCAGTGAGATTCCCAGCTCTTGGAGGCAGCAAGAGCCTCCTAGGAATCAGAGGAAGCTGTCACCTACAGTGGAACCGTGGAACCTTGGAAGCTCCTCCTCCTGCTTTCTGAACCAGAACTATATCCTCTACCCATGTTCTGATGCCTAAGAATCTATCATTTCAACGTTTCATATGTTTGTTTTTTAAAAGGCAACCCGCTGGTGTGGATGACTTATCAAAGCCTTTCCTGATGCTTTTAGCTGGGATATGAATAGATAGTGCTTGGAACTATACAGTAAAAGAGAAACCTGGGACAGAGAGAGAGAGAGAGAGAGAGAAAGGGAGACAGCTATGGAAGAGGGCTGGCCCTCATTGTACAGTGTTCTTTGGGCCACTGAGCCCAGAGTTGGGAGCTGGGATGCGCTGGCTGGGCTGTGAGGGATGCGGTGCTTGGGAACCGAGTGGACCATCTAGGGCAGTGTTTGCCAGTACATCCTGATCTGGGCCAACATAATTGGAATTACTGGAGCAAATATATTGGCTCAGTGATTGATTAGACCTCCCACATGTGTCCTCTTTGAAGATCCCACTTTCTCTGCAGGATCACTCCTCTGGCCTTTCCTATGTGATTAACTCCCTGGACCGTCTATGCCTTGCTCTCTGCTGCCTAGAGTGTGACTGAACATTCTATTGCCAGGTATGAGGTGTCCCCTAACTGACTGTAAATTCTTGGCGACAGGGGCAGGTCTTAGGTAGCATATAAAACAAATAGGGCAGGCAGTGGTTCCAGGGCTTCTCCGGCTGATTGAGAGTCCCCTGGTGTCCTCTGCATGCTTCTTGGCAAAGTTAGCCAGAACTGGGGTGATATCACAGCCAGGTTACAGGAGGGAGGAGGTTGGCTCCTTCTAGTACCTCTCCCTCCATTCAAGCGGTTACGCAGGCTAATTGTATAACTATGGGGAGCAGGAAAGATACATATATGTGGGTTTAGGCTGTATTTCCGGGGAAGGCAATGGCACCCCACCCCAGTATTCTTGCTTGGAAAATCCAATGGACGGAGTAGCCTGGTGGCTGCAGTCCATGGGGTCGCTAACAGTCGGACAGACTGAGCTACTTCACTTTCACTTTTCTCTTTCATGCATTGGAGAAGGAAATGGCAACCCACTCCAGTATTCTTGCCTGGAGAATCCCAGGGAAGGGGGAGCCTGATGGGCTGCCGTCTATGGGGTCACACAGAGTCGGGCACGACTGAAGTGACTTAGCAGCAGCAGCAGCAGGCTGTATTTCATGATACCCGCTCTGTGTACGACAGACCTTCCCAAATTGCATGGGGAATGGAATGCCACGCTGCCCCTTCAACTCTGAGCAAAGAACAGCCTTCCTGGGGGTCCTCCGATAACTTTGTCACATGTCTCAGCCTCCCAGGTTGTAATCCAGGGTGTCTTCTCAACATCCAGCCCAAGTCTCTGCTGCTTCACTTAACAATTCCCTCATTCATGGTGTCCCAAGAAAGAGCAGGTGTTCTGTGGCAGGGAGCTTCAGGAATGTCTTTGAAAATCGTGTGCCCCTCCCTGCTCTAGGGGCATTGGCATGGAAGCCCTTGTTTGCCCTGGACTGACCCCTGCTATTTGGATACTGGATTATTCAGTTGGATCGAAGAGACAGTTTGTCCCACAGCCAGTCCCAAGGAGTTGTGAAGGTTTTCTGAGTTCCTGCCAAGTCCTGGTGAATGAAAGCTCCTCTGGCGCTGGCTGGTAGCAGAAGTCTCTGTGAAATAGCGGTGGGGCTGAAGTGAGAAGCCCCAGGTGCGCCCGGGATGCAGATGCTAGGAAATTGGCGGCTGGAGCCCCACGGGGCTGCTGAGGATGAGGCTGCAGGACCTGGTCTTTTTTTTTTTTTTCATTATGAACCTGGGAGAAAGAGAAATAGGGAGAGAAACAGAGAGAGGAGATGAGAGGACTGCAGCAAATAACGACCCCTTTTAACAGTATCTTCACTATCAGAGACCTGTCAGTGGCAGTGTATTCAGTGGAGGATGTTGGAGACGGTAAGGTAAAAGCTTCGTGAGAAAGGAGTCTCGTTTCTCGCGAGAAATGAGGGTCTCGTGAGAAATGAGTGTTTCGCGAGAAATGCGTGTCTCGTGAGAAATGGTGGAAGGAAACAAGGCGGTCTTGTTTGTAGGCCGAAGGACTCAAAGAAGCATGACGACTGTCTCCCCAGGGCTAATGTGAGTGCGAGGGGACACACCCTGTTCTCCACATCCTTAAGGGTAGAAATAGAACATGTGTAGAAGCCTCAGGAAGACGGCCTGGGGCCCAACACAAGAGGTTTCTCCAGCTGGCGACGACCAAGGGAGATGCTGATGCCCTAGAGAGGAGGGGAGTTCCGGTCACTGGAGGACGTCGGCCATCAGGCAGAGGTAGGGAGAATCTCTACAAGAAGGAGGAGGGGCATGAGAGATAGGGGGTCCCTGTCAGGAAGACCTTAGCTTCAACTGAGGAGTTGAAATGACTTTGGAGGCTCCTTCCAATGAGAAAATTCTCAGTTTTGAGAAGATTTGGGTCACGGATGGTTTAGCTTCTGGGCTGGGGCTCCTGCAGGGCACTCTTGGGCCCAGTGGATTCCCGAAGGCTCCCTGACAGAAGTGGGGCAAGGTCTCAAGGAGAGGAATGTTCCTTGTGAGTAAGGCAGAGCACTGGGCACTGAATCACTGTGGTTGAGGGTTTTAGCTGAGTGACTTTTCCCACGACAAAGAGGAGAATTCCACCAGAACTGCCCTTGCAATTCACAGCCTATTGAATTACTCAGGTGCTCCCAATTGCTGTGGGCTTCCCAGGTGACTCATTGGTAAAGAATCTGCTTGCCAGTGCAGGAGACAGGGGTTCAATCCCTGGGTTGGGAAGAACCCCTGGAAGAGGAAATGGCAACCTGCTCCAGTATTCTTACCTGAAAAATCTCATGGCCAGGGAATACTGGCCAGCTACAGTCCATGGTGTTGCAAAGAGTTGGACGTGACTAAGCATCTGAGCATGTACACACTCATTTGTCTAGAACACAAATAGATGTTCACAGAAAGTTTAGAAACTATTTGCAGTGAAAAAATTAGTGAAGTCAGAGAGACCTAGTTTCTAATATTGGCTCTTCCATCCGGGAGGGATAACTTTAGACAAATTACTTCCACTCTGGGAGTTGCTTAATTTTCTCTTCTGTGAAATGGGGATAATGATTTTTCTCTCACAGAGCTGGGCTGAAGTCTAAATTAGGCTTTGTGTGTCAGGCACAGCGGTGAGACCTGGTAGAACTCAATGAAAGGTAGTTCTACCTCCCCTGAGTCCAGACTTTCTCATCAGCTCCCTTGACTGTCCCCTCTTAAGTCTCATTTACATGATGTCCCTGGTATCAGTGGTCTGGTCACAGGTACCTATTTTGTGTGAGAGGCAGGACCCTGGGGGCTGGTGCTGACTCATGGCTTGGAGGAGATGGACAGGCTTGAAGAAGCTTGGGACAGGGCCTGCCCTCTGCAGGTATGTGAAGGAAGATAACCACAGGTGATCAGTACAGGGAGATTCCAGATCCTAGGACACAGGGGAAGACAGAGTGAATAGAGGCTCTCAATGCTGTGCCAAGTGGGCTGGGACAAGGACAAAACAAAAGGTTGTGCACATTAGCAACCATTACTAGACAGCTTTATCACCAGCCCCTCCACTACCAGCCCCTCCATCACCAGTCCCCTCCACCACCAGCCCCTTCATCACCAGCCCCCTTCCATCACCAGGCCCTTCCACCACCAGCCCCTTCATCACCAGCCCCCTTCCATCACCAGCCTCTCCACCACTAGCCCCTCCACTACCAGCCCCCTCCACCACCAACACCTCCATCACCAGCCCCTCCATTAGTAGGCAGCAGTGGAGCCCTCATGCCATCAATGCACATACACCTGTAGCCTGACCACATGCTTCCTTTCTCTAGACTTACTCTTCTGTTGATGCAGTGGGTGATAGGCTGCTTAACCAGAGCTCGCTGGAAATAACTGGCTCATCATGGCAGTGTGTCCCTTGCTCAGCCTTGTGCAGCTTGGGAAGAGACTGGTCATCTGAAGCAGTAGCAGTGGGATATGAGGGAAGTAGTGGTGATCTGGAAAGTCGCAAAGAAGATTTTTGGTAGCTGACTCTCTATAGCCATCATTTCACTTCTGTAATAGAGTTTCCTTGGATTCTACTCCTGTGAGTGATTGGTATACGTGCCCACATCTGCTTGGTAGGCCCTCCAGAAACTTTCCCACCTTCTCCTTGAGTATCATGTCTGTCAAAAGTCAGAATAATGGTGAACAGATTGGAAAAGCCAATGCTCCTGAGGCCAGTATGTTGCCCTAGAGATTTCATAAAGGAGCCGGACACAAGTAACAGATGCAAAGGCTTGGGCCGCAGAGCTGGGTACAAGCCTTTCTTTGTTTGTTTGTTAGAAAAGATGAGATCTCTGAGTGGTACTCACTGTTCTACGTTCATAATACTACCTCTTTGTAGGCTTGGGTTTTTCAGCATCTGCTGTATATTTGGCTGTTGAACAAATATTTGTTGATTACAAAAATTTAAAAATACACTTTTTTCCATCTACTCTAGGCAAGACACATGCTAGGCACTGGGTTTTCTCTCATTTAGTCCTTACAGTTGCTGAGAAGTAGCTATCATTGTTCCATGTTATAAGAGGAGTGGGTTGAGACTGGAGACATCTCAGAGCAAACAGTGTGGCTCCAGGTTCATGCCTCCTTTCCTTTCCCTCTTTCTTTAAAACTGCAATTAATTTTCATCATGTTATATTTTTTCCCAAATGTATCTTTTCAGTATTTCACTTAGCTCTTTTTATTTTCCAGGATTAGCGCTGAATGTTTTGCAGTAAAAAAGAATGTGATTGTACTTTTTTCTGGGTGCTTTGGTGGCAACCATCAGAGGGTCATGTGGTTGGAATCACTGGGCTTCCAATGACCTTTGAGAGTTATTAGGAAACCTTATCTTATAAACACTTTGATTATAACAGAGCTCGCTGGAAATAACTGGCTCATCATGGCAGTGTGTCCCTTGCTCAGCCTTGTGCAGCTTGGGAAGAGACTGGTCATCTGAAGCAGTAGCAGTGGGATATGAGGGAAGTAGTGGTGATCTGGAAAGTCGCAAAGAAGATTTTTGGTAGCTGACTCTCTATAGCCATCATTTCACTTCTGTAATAGAGTTTCCTTGGATTCTACTCCTGTGAGTGATTGGTATACGTGCCCACATCTGCTTGGTAGGCCCTCCAGAAACTTTCCCACCTTCTCCTTGAGTATCATGTCTGTCAAAAGTCAGAATAATGGTGAACAGATTGGAAAAGCCAATGCTCCTGAGGCCAGTATGTTGCCCTAGAGATTTCATAAAGGAGCCGGACACAAGTAACAGATGCAAAGGCTTGGGCCGCAGAGCTGGGTACAAGCCTTTCTTTGTTTGTTTGTTAGAAAAGATGAGATCTCTGAGTGGTACTCACTGTTCTACGTTCATAATACTACCTCTTTGTAGGCTTGGGTTTTTCAGCATCTGCTGTATATTTGGCTGTTGAACAAATATTTGTTGATTACAAAAATTTAAAAATACACTTTTTTCCATCTACTCTAGGCAAGACACATGCTAGGCACTGGGTTTTCTCTCATTTAGTCCTTACAGTTGCTGAGAAGTAGCTATCATTGTTCCATGTTATAAGAGGAGTGGGTTGAGACTGGAGACATCTCAGAGCAAACAGTGTGGCTCCAGGTTCATGCCTCCTTTCCTTTCCCTCTTTCTTTAAAACTGCAATTAATTTTCATCATGTTATATTTTTTCCCAAATGTATCTTTTCAGTATTTCACTTAGCTCTTTTTATTTTCCAGGATTAGCGCTGAATGTTTTGCAGTAAAAAAGAATGTGATTGTACTTTTTTCTGGGTGCTTTGGTGGCAACCATCAGAGGGTCATGTGGTTGGAATCACTGGGCTTCCAATGACCTTTGAGAGTTATTAGGAAACCTTACCTTATAAACACTTTGATTATACTTTAAATATATGAATTATTTAACTTTATTGGAATAGCCAAGTATGATAACATTTCTTTTTTTTTTTTTTACCAATTTCATAATTATTGTCAGTTATTGCTCCTTGTAGAACCAGTCTTATCTAGGGCTTGAGTAGAACAATGGGTTCTCCAGGAATTGGACATGGCTTGTGCTTTAGGGGTGTTAGGGCAGCATATGATTGAAAACCCAGCCCCTCAGCTGTAATAGTCTTCAGCGATCATGATGGGCTTGGCTTGCAGGACTCTGCTTGTCTAATAAGAGAGGAAGTGGCCATGTGTCACTATTGAGGTCTTGAAATATGACCAGTTTAAACTGAAAGGAGGGCTTCCCAGGTGGCTCAGTGGTAAAGAATCTGTCAACCAATGCAGGAGAGGCAGGTTCAAGCCTTGGGTCTAGAAGATCTCCTGGAGTAGGAAATGGCAACTGGCTCCAGTATTCTTGCCCAGAAAAATCCCTTGGACAGAGCAATCTCATGGGCTAGAGTCCATGGTATTGCAAAGAGCTGGACATGACTGAGCACATGTGTGAACTGAAAGGTGCCCTAAGTATAAAATATACACGATTTCAAATATGTAGCACAAAAATGTAAAATATCTCATTAACATTTTTAATGTTTATTACATGTTAAAATAATGTTTTGAATACATTGAATTTAATATATTATTTACATGTTTATTTTCTTACCTTTAAAAATTAGCTACAAGAACATTTAAGATTACATGTGTGGTTCACATTTGTGGCTTGCATTGTATTTCTGTTGGACAGCATTGTTCTAGAGAATGCCTTAGTTTATTGTCTTTAATCACTTTTCAAGTTCTAGGTTGCATCAGATTAAAAAAAGAAAGTGAAACATACATGTTTAGGTAACAGTGTAATTCTTATGATTTTTGTAAAGAAGTATGGAAGTGTCTCCAACATTTAGAAGATTTCTCAGCTGCTGTGTTGACTACTCCTACCAAGCACCCTTCTCCAAAAGAAATGAAGGTCTTTGACCTGTACTTGAAATTTGCTGAAAATTCAGCTAGTGGTGGTTTTATCCATTAACAAAAAAGAGATTATAGAAAAGACTAGCATCTTAGAGTGTCAAGGCCAGATTGGTGAAAAAGACAGATTGAGGCAGGTCATGCTCACATCAAGGCTAATCAGGCTTAGATGAAGAACAGACAAAAGTCAGGGTGAGAGCCCACCAGACAATGTCCCATAAGGGTTCTACCATGCTACCAGTGCAGACAGCACTCAGACGCCTCCAGCTTTGGCCAGAATTCACAGCAGCCACTGCCTTTCCATCTAAGGCAATTTATGATTCCTCTCTCCTTTATCCCACCTCCCCCCACAATTGCTGTCTCCAATACCTTTCTCCTAAGCTGCAAGGGCAATAAGCTGCTTTGAAGTTTCTGTTAGGTCCTGAATTCTCATGAAAGAAGTCACCTTCTTGTCTCCTTTTAGGGAAACCCTAGAGTAAGGGTCAGCTTTGGGTGTTCCATCTTCTAAGTCACTATGTGCCCTTTTGGGTTTGGATCTCTTTAGGCTGGTAGGAGATTGGCATCCCTTCCTTTGAAGCAGTAGTTCTTTGTGCTGAACTGTTGACCAACATGTGGGACCTGGTGGACCTTCCATGTAGCATGAAAGCAGTCTTCATGTCAGACTCTTTCTGGAGTCCTGCTGAGACTCCATCTGATTTTTGAGGAAATCTAATAATTCATCCTCTCTGCCTGTATACAGATTATGCATAGCTTTTGCTATGGGTAATATCTGCCATACACAAATTCTATGTTTATGAAAGAATGTTTTTTTTTCAGCCTTTTATTATTCAAGCGTATTATTTCCACATAGGTGGAAAAAAGAGTATAATGAACCTTTGTGGACAATAATTCAGCCTCAACAATTACCAATATATGGTCATTAAAAAAATCTTTTCTTCCCACTTCTCCCTGCAACCTCCTAGACATTGTATTATTTCATATGTAAATGCTTCAATTATATATTAGGACCCTTTTCTCCTTTAAATATTGCCACAATGCCATTTTTTTGCATTTTAAAATTAGAACTTTAAAGCTTTATTATTTTTAGTTTTTCATGAAAGTAATATATTCTCGTCAAAAATACTCAGACCATATCAAAAGGTATAAAGAAGTAAATGAAAATTACTCATAAACCAACACCCAGACATAATTACTGTTAGCATTTTGGCATATGTAGTTATGTATATTTAGCGTATATTCTTAATACAGGTTTACATATATAAAATGATGCTACAGATGATGTTTATAATCTTATTTTTTTGGTAAGTATTAAAAAATTGAAGCTGAAAATATGTACAGAGAAATGCACAAATTATAAGTATAGTTCAGTGAATTTTCACTGGCATGTAAACAACTAATGTTCAGATCAAGAAATTACCTGCACCTCAAAACCTGTCCATGCCTCTCTCAGTCACTAACCATACCAAACACAATTAAACACTATTCTGACTTTCATCACTAGAGAGAAGTGGCTTGCTTTTGAATTTTTTACAAGTAGAATCATACAGTGTATGCTTTTTTGTGTTAATTTTCTTCCACATCATATTTGTAAGGTACGTTCATGTTGTTGCATGTAGTATTAGTTCATCCATTTTCTTTGTTGCATAGTATTCCACTGTATGACTATATTACAATTTACTTACACATTTTGCTGTTGATAGATACTCCACCCAACATCCCCAAATCCAATATGTTGTTATTAGAAATGTCTTCTCGCACAGAGTTGGACACGACTGAAGTGACTTAGCAGCAGCAGCAGCAGCAGATATATTTATGTACACATTTCTATTAGGTATATACTTAGGAGCAGACTTATGGGTAAACTAGCTTATACTTGCACCATCAGTCTGTGAGAGTTTCATTTGCTCTTTATCTTTGCTGACAATTATTATCAATGCTTTAAAATTATCTATTCTGATGAGTGTATAGTAGTAACTTATTGTGGTTTTAATTTGTGTTTCCCTAATGACTAATGTTCATGGGGTTCTCAAGGCAAGAACACTGAAGTGGTTTGCCATTCCCTTCTTCAGTGGACCACATTCTGTCAGACCTCTCCACCATGACCCGCCTGTCTTGGGTGGCCCCACATGGCATGGCTTAGTTTCATTGAGTTAGACAAGGCTGTGGTCCAACTGTGATTAGATTGACTAGTTTTCTGTGAGTATGGTTTCAGTGTGTCTGCCCTCTGATGCCCTCTTGCAACACCTACTGTCTTACTTGGGTTTCTCTTACCTTGGACATGGGGTATCTCTTCACAGCTGCTCCAGCAAAGCGCAATTGCTGCTCCTTACCTTGGACAAGGGATATCTCCTCACCACCGCTCCTCCTGACTTGAATGTGAAGTAGCTCCCCTAGGCCTTCCTGTGCCCGCACAGCCACCACTCCTTGGAGGTGGGGTTGCTCCTCTCGGCCACTGCCCCTGACCTCAGGCGTGGGGTATCTCCTCCCAGCCGCCCCCCCGACCTTGGAGGTGGGGTAGCTCCTCTTGGCTGCTCCTGCCCTGTCGCAGCCTGGCACTCTCGGCCGCCGCCTCTGACCTCAGATGCGGGGTAGCTCCTCTCGGCCATGGCCCCTGACCTCGGACGCAGTTGTGGGGTACGTCCTCCCGGCCGCTGGCCCTCGGGCATGGGGTCCTCCTGGCTTCTGCCCCTGACCTCGGACCTCAGAAAGATGATGCTGTGAAAGTGCTGCACTCAATATGCCAGCAAATTTGGAAAACTCACCAGTGGCCACAATTTCTCATGATGTACTCTGCATAGAAGTTAAATAAGCAGGGTGACAATATACAGCACTGACATACTCCTTTTCCTATTTGGAACCAGTCTGTTGTTCCATGTCCAGTTCTAACTGTTGCTTCCTGACCTGCATATAGGTTTCTCAAGAGGCAGGTCAGGTGGTCTGGTATTCCCATCTCTTTCAGAATTTTCCACAGTTTATTGTGATCCACACAGTCAAAGGCTTTGGCCTAGTCAATAAAGCAGACAAGTGGGCCTTAGCATTACTACGAACAAAGCTAGTGGAGGTGATGGAATCCCAGTTGAGCTATTTCAAATCCTGAAAGATGATGCTGTCAAAGTGCTGCACTCAATATGCCAGCCAATTTGGAAAACTCAGCAGTGGCCACAGGACTGGAAAAGGTCAGTTTTCATTCCAGTCCCAAAGAAAGGCAATGCCAAAGAATGCTCAAACTACCACACAATTGCACTCATCTCACACACTAGTAAAGTAATGCTCAAAATTCTCCAAGCCAGGCTTCAGCAATATGTGAACCGTGAACTTCCAGATGTTCAAGCTGGTTTTAGAAAAGGCAGAGGAACCAGAGATCAAATTGCCAACATCCGCAGGATCATTGAAAAAGCAAGAGAGTTCTAAAAAAACATCTATTTCTGCTTTATTGACTATGTCAAAGCCTTTGACTGTGTGGATGTCAATACTACACAAAGCAATCTACAGATTCAATGCAATCCCTATCAAAACTCCAGTGCCATTTTTCATAGAACTAGAACAAATGATTCTAAAATTTGTATGGGCCCACAGAAGTTCCCAAAAAGCCAAGGAAATCTTAAAAAAGCAGAGCAAAGCTAGAGGAGTCCACTTGCTGATTTCAAACTATACTACAAAGCTATAGTTATCTAGTCAGTACAGTATTGGCATCAAATGAAACACTCAGCTCAGTAGACCAGTATTCAGAGCTTAGAAATAAACTCACACATATAAGGACAATTAATTTACAACAAATTAGCCAAGAACATACAACAGAGAAAAGATACAGTCTCTTTAGTAAACAGTGTTGGGAAAACTGAACAGCCACATGTAAAGGAATGAAATTAGACTGCTATCTTACACCATGTACAAAAGTTAACATAAAATTGATTCAAGATTTTAATATAAGAGCTTGAAACCATAAAACTCCTAAAAGAAACCATAGGTAGTGAACTTCTTGGCATCAGTTTTAATGATGTTTTTGTAGCTCTAACTCCAAAGGCAAGGGAAACAAAAGCAAAAATAAACAAATGGAACTACATCACACTAAAGAGCTTCTGCACAATGAGGGAAACCATCATCAAAACAAACAAAAAAGCAACCTACCAAATGGAAGAAGATATTTTCAAATCATGTGTCTGATCAGGGGTTAATATCCAAAATATACTAGAAAGTCATACAACTTAACAACAATACAACATCCTGATTAAGAAATGGAGAGATCTGAGTATACATTTTTCCAAAAAAGACATAACAATGGCCAATAGCAAAATGAAAAGATACACAACCTCACCAATTATTAGAGAAATGCAAATCAAAACCATATGTGACATATCACTTCAAATCTGTTAGAGTGACTAATATCAAAAACACAAGAAATAACAAGTGTTGGAAAGGGTGTGAAGAAAAGGGGGCCCTTTGTACACTGTTGGTGAAAATGTAAATTTGCAACTGCTATGAAAAACAGGGATGCTTTCCTGGTAGTTCAGCTGGTAAAGAGTCTGCCTGCAATGCAGGAGACCTGGGTACGTTACTCAGCCAACAAAGGTCCGTATAGTCAAGGCTATGGTCTTCCCAGTGGTCACATAAGGTTGTGAGACCTGGACTGTAAAGAAGGCAGAATGCCAAAAAAATTGATGCCTTCAAACTGTGGCACTGGAGAAGACTCCCGAAAGTCCCTTGGACAGCAAGGAGATCAAACCAATCAATCTTAAGGGAAATCAATCCTGAATATTCACTGGAATGACTGATGCTGCAGCTGAAACTCCAGTATTTTGATCATTTGATTCGAATAGATGACTCATTGGAAAAGTCTGTCATGCTGGGAAAGATTGAGGGCAGAAGGAGAAGAGGGCATCTGCAGATGAGATGGCTGGATGGCATTATGGATACAGTGAACATGAACTTTGGCAAACTCCAGAGAATGGTAAGTGTCAGGGTGGCCTGGTGTGCTGTAGTCCATGGGACTGCAAAGAGTCAGATATGACTGGGCAACCAAACAACAGCAACGTGAAAAACAGTATGGAGATGCCTCCAAAAATTAAGAATATAACTACCATACGATCCAGCTGTTCCACTTGTAGGTATGTATCCAAAGAATACCAAAATTCTAATTCAAAAAGATACGAACATTGTGTTCACTGCAGCATCATTTACAATAGCCAAAATATGGAAATAACCTAACTGATGGATGGATAAAAAGATGTGATAAATATATCACAGCCATAAAAAAGGATGAAATCTAATTCAGCCATGAAAAAGAATGAAATCTTGCCTTTTGCAACAAGATAGATGACACTTGAGGGTATTGGGTTAAGTGAAATGTCATATTGGTAAAGATAAATATCATTTTATTTCACTCATATGTGGAATCTAAAATAAAACAAAAATAAATTTATAGATACAAGAACAGATTGGTAGTTACCAAAAGGAAAGAAGATGGGAGTAGGAAAAATGGATGAAGGGGGTCAGTTGTATGGTGATGGACAGTAACTAGACCTTTGGTGGTGATTACTTAGTAGTATTATAAAAATGTTGAATTACATCATATATCTGAAACATACAATATGCCAAACATAAAATGTACTGATTTTACCTCAGTAAAAAACATTTATCTTCAAATCTATGCTTTATAAAATGCTAAGTACTAAGTAAAACAACACAGAAACATCGTTTTTCACTTATATTGATGTTATCAAATGCAGACATTTGAAAACACATTCAACTGGCAATGCTATGGAGAAAGAGGCACTCTGTACTAGAGAAATATAAATATGTTTAACTCTATTTAGGGATTTTTATACTCTCTGGGGAGTAATTTGGCAACACCTATCACAATTACTTGCATATATCCTTTGATCCAGTAATTCCTTTCTGGAATTTATCTTATAGATATACTTGCATATGTGCAAAATGAAGTCTCTGCAAGTTTAATCACAAAACATTGCTTAGAATGGAAACAACTTAACTGCCTATCAGTGTGACTGGTCAAAATAATAAATAAAAGACCATAATACTGCCAATTCAATAAACTCTTAGAAACTGTAAAAGAAGAATTAGGATACTGTATGTTCCAATGGGCTTACCAGGTGACTCTAGTGGTAAAGAATCTGCCTGCTGATGCAGGAGACATAAGAGACAAGTGTTCGATCCCTGGGTCAGGAAGATTCCCTGGAGGAGAAGAACATGGCAACCCACTCCAGTATTCTTGCCTGGAGAATCCCATGGACAAATGGAGTTTGGCAGGCTACAGTCCATAACATCACAAAGAGTCAGACACAATTGAAGCAGCTTAGCACTCATGCTCCTATGTACCAATATAGAAAGATATTCAATTTCAATGAAAAAAAGCAAGTGAAAAAAGTGACAAAGTATAAAATGCTAACTTCTGTGTAAGAAAAAGGAAAAATAAGAACTTATATGTGCAAAAAAGATACTTTGAAAAGATTCACCAAAAACTAGTAACAGTTACTAACAGCCATTAACTCTATCACTAAGATATGCAGGGAGCGTTATTGACTTCCGGTCCTAGCTGCAGATCCTCTGGCTCTACCACTGGGGTGGTGCCAATGCTAATTTCCCACATGCTGCTTCCAGACAATGACTGAGCAAAATTGGGGTACTAAGTCAAGCCTTAGGTCTAGGGGTACCTTGGGGTACCCCAGCAAGCCAGGGGTCTCCTATTACAAGAAACTCCACATTGGCCTAGTCAGTCTTTCTTGGAACTGTCTGAATCTCCTCTCACCCAGTCTTCTTTATCTCTCCCTCCTTCCGCAAATTATCGAAACTGCACATCTAATCCTAATTTGGCATCTCCTTCTCAGTGAACCATAGTTACATTTTGAGGAGTGAGAGATGCAGCAGATGTGGAGCCAGAATTATTATTTTTTGAATAACATTATTATATCTTCAAATATTAAGTTTAAAATTACTCTCTAGCAGGGTTTTTTGAAGTATTATTCTAGTATCTCCTACAACACAGTGTGGATAAGGAAATGAAAACTTACTCCAGTGTTCTTGCCTGGAAAATTCCATGGACAAAAGAGCCTGGTGGGCTACAGTCCATGGGGTCACAAAGAATTGGCCACGACTGAGTGAGCGCAACAGAGTCACATGTCTTGTCTACACTCCTGATCCACTGGAAAGACATACCTCTTTGGGATCTAGGAATCTGCATTTAAAAGACTCCCAAGTGCTAATGTAATATACAGTTAAGGGACCAGAGGGTTAAATTATGAGATGTACATGAATTGGACCAAAATATAGCCAAATAAAATGAACTGAAGGAACCAGAATGACCACCATACTTATATATCAATTAAATGATGCAGCTTATCTAATGCTTGCTCCTTGGAAGAAAAATTGTGTTAACCCTAGGCAGCGTATGAGAAAATCGAGACATTACTTTACCAACAAAGATCCGTATAGTCAAAACTATGGTTTTTCCAGTAGTCGTGTATGGTGGTGAGAATTGGACCATAAAGAAGGCTGAATGCCTAAGAATTGATGGTTTTGAACTGTACTGTTGGAAAAGATTCTTGAGAGTCCCTTGGACTGCAAGGAGATCAAACCAGTCAACTGATGCTTGGACTGAAGCTCCAATGCTTTGGCCGCCTAATGCAAAGAGCCAACTCGTTGGAAAAGACACTGGTGCCGGGAAAGATTGAAGGCAGGAGAAGAGGATGACATGACTGGATGGCATCACTGACTCAATGGACATGAATTTGAGCAAACTTCAGGAGATAGTGAAAGATAGGAAAGCCTGGCATGCCACAGTCCATGGGGTCACAAAGAGTTGGACACGACTGAGCAACTGAACAACAACAACAAAATCAAAATCTAACAGTCAACATTTGGATTGGAGAGAATTGAGAGACCTAGAAAGAAAGATCAAGCAGTCAAACACCTTTTCCAAGCTTTTTTTTCCAAGACAAGGGGAACAGTACTCAAAGGACTTCAGGTATTCTGGTCCCACTGATAGAACCAACCCTCTGCTAAAAAGGATGGCTCAGTATGTCTTCCTGCTGCCATTAAATGTTATATAATCTCATTCCATTCATTTAATACTCTACGTCTACCCCAGCAATCCCCAACCTTTATGTCACCAGGGACTGGTTTCATGGAAGATGGTTTTTCCAGAGACCTTTGGAGGGATGGTTTTCAGATGATTCAAGCACATAACATTTATTATGCACTTTATTTCTAATCTGATGATGCTGATGGTCTGATAGGAGGTACCGGTCGATGGCCCAGAAGCTGGGGACCCTTGCTCTATCCACAAAGCAACTTTGTAATGATAATTTGGGTTATCATATACTTCTGCCTATAGGAAGAGATTGGCAATTTCTAACAAAAGAACTGTATTGTGGGAGTCCCTGAAGTGGTCCATTGGTTAGGACTCAGACACCACCCTTATGGCAGAAAGTGAAGAGGAACTAAAAAGCCTCTTGATGAAAGTAAAAGAGGAAAGTGAAAAAGTTGGCTTAAAGCTCAACATTCAGAAATAAGATCATGGCATCTGGTCTCATCACTTCATGGGAAATAGATGGGGAAACAGTGGAAACAGTGTCAGACTTTATTTTGGGGGGCTCCAAAATCACTGCAGATGGTGACTGCAGCCATGAAATTAAAAGATGCTTACTCCTTGGAAGGAAAGTTATGACCAACCTAGATAACATATTCAAAAGCAGAGACATTACTTTGCCAACAAAGGTCTGTCTAGTCAAGGCTATGGTTTTTCCAGTGGCCATGTATGGATGTGAGAGTTGGACTGTGAAGAAAGCTGAGTGCCAAAGAATTGATGCTTTTGAACTGTGGTATTGGAGAAGACTCTTGAGAGTCCCTTGGACTGCAAGGAGATCCAACCAGTCCATCCTAAAGGAGATCAGTCATGGGCTGTCTCTTATACACATCTAGATGTGTATAAGAGACAGCAAAAACAGTGGAAACAGTGTCAGACTTTATTTTGGGGGGCTCCAAAATCACTGCAGATGGTGACTGCAGCCATGAAATTAAAAGATGCTTACTCCTTGGAAGGAAAGTTATGACCAACCTAGATAACATATTCAAAAGCAGAGACATTACTTTGCCAACAAAGGTCTGTCTAGTCAAGGCTATGGTTTTTCCAGTGGCCATGTATGGATGTGAGAGTTGGACTGTGAAGAAAGCTGAGTGCCAAAGAATTGATGCTTTTGAACTGTGGTATTGGAGAAGACTCTTGAGAGTCCCTTGGACTGCAAGGAGATCCAACCAGTCCATCCTAAAGGAGATCAGTCCTGGGTGTTCATTAAAGGACTGATGCTGAGGCTAAAATTCCAACACTTTGGCTACCTCATGCAAAGAATTGACTCATTGGAAAAGACCCTGATGCTGGGAGGGATTGGGGGCAGGAGGAGAAGGGGACAACAGGGCATGAGATGGCTGGATGGCATCACTGACTTGATGAACATGAGTCTGAGTGAACTCTGGGAGTTGATGATGGACAGGGAGGCTTGGTGTGCTGCGATTCATGGGGTCGCAAAGAGTCGAACATGACTGAGCGACTGAACTGAACTGAACTCTCAATGCCAGGGGTCTTTCCAGGTTCAATTCTTGGTTGGGGAACTAAGGTCCTGCCAGCCATGTAGCAAAGCAAAAAAAAAAAAAAATGTTTTCCATAAGAGTATGAAAAACACTGTATTTGACACTGTTTAATTTATTCAAATTATGCCCTTCTTTTTATTCAGTACTCATTTCTAGAAATGCTAGTATTTACTTCATTTTGATTTTCTAATTATGTGACCTATGATGTTCTAATCAAAATTAACTCTAGACAATCCCTGCCTATAGCTTTATTGTAGGGCTTCCCTAGTGGCTTGGTGAAAGAAACCTCCTGCCAATGCAGGAGATTCAGGAGACACAGTGGATCCCTATGTTGGGAAGATCTCCTGGATGAGGAAAGAGCAACCCATGCCAGTATCCCATGGACAGAGGGGCCTGGTGGGGTACAGTCCATGGATTCGCAATGTTATTTTGCCAAAATAGTCAGTAGAAAAAGCCAGGTCTTATTAATTGAAATGCCAGGGATTTCTATTCCTATAAAGGCTGTAACTCTTAGGTAGTTGGGGTACTAGAACTGTTGATTTAGATGCACATTATTTTTGATTATCTGGAACCATTGCAATGAGGTCACAAAGAGTTGGCACTATTTTAGAGGATATATACTATGGGATATTTAAAATCAAACAACAAGTGATATTTTACTATATAGCCTTCAGTAGCTATTGTATTTGCATTGTAATAGCAGATTGTACAATTAATGGCCATTTTTCTAGTTGACTTTCCAGAATAACTAGTGAAGTCTAGCTACTCAGCTTTAACTTAGAATTCCAACTTTAGTCTATTACTTAAAACATTGGTGTTGCAATACATTGCTCTGTGATAAAGCAAAAAATATAATGCTTAATGATTTCTTGGGCCATTACAGCTTCAGAAGCTCTACATGACTTTATCTCTTCTACAGGCAAGTGAAGATAAAAAGGATATGCTTTATTATATAATTGAATTGGAAAGAGAGAAGGTCAGAGAAGGGAGGAGGAAAGATTTCAGTATACTTTAAGTATGCTTTTCATTCTGAATATTTAAAATGAAACCCATGATGTGGGATAGAATTCCTATGAAAGTACTGTTCTCATTATGTCTTCAGTTTGTATGCAAGCCTCAGCTGTGTTACTTTTATTGCCGTTTTCAGCAAGAATTCAGGGGAGAATGAAAGGATAGAAACTCAAACAGAATGACTAAACTGTAATACAAAGATAATGAACTCCAATGCAACAGGACAGCAAATTAGAAGGCTGGGAAGTTGTTAGCCATGAAAAAGAAAAGAAAAAGAGCTTTATTTCCACACTTTTGAAGCATTCTTTGGAAACCAGAAAGATCTAGCAATACAGTTAACCCAGTTACTGTCAGTACAAATCTCCTTTCAAAAGAAAGCCAGGCTAACATTTTTAAACAGCAATTATGTTTTATGAAAAGGAAAGAAGGGGGAGTGAGAGGAACAATAAAATCCCCCAAAGCATGATGATGACAAACCAATCAGAAAACAGTTTAAGATCTCCATTTGCCTTAGCTTTTTGAAATAAGCATTTTCCAGTCCTTAGCACCCTTCTCTTTATCAGACTGACAGAGACCTGCGGGACCTCAGCATTTGCCAATGAAGAGATTCATATGCTAAACTGAAACTCCTGTTTTCCAAACCAAAGAAAAAAATGAAGTAAAACAAGGACCACCCACTCAGTCAGGAAACAAAGTTGTTCGAGTTACACTTCTTTTATGTTCTTCTCTCCTTAGGTAACTCACCAGGAATCTTGGAGAGGATGGGTCACCTTGAGTTTATCATAGGAGAGCTTCCCCACAATGTTTTAATCTTCTAAGTCACTAAATTAAGACCAAGAGTCCTCTAGTCTTCTCAGTTACTGACACTGTAATGCACTGGTGATTGATTACAAGTGGAGCATCCCAAATCAGTAACAAATAAACCAGACTCTAGGATGGCCTTTCAGAGCTGCAAAACCCAAATCAGATATCTCTCTGACTGCTCCAAGTGATTTTTTGAAGTTCCCAAAGAATTTTCCTGAAAGAAAAAATAAGCCTCAAAATTCATGAGATGATCTTAACACATACTTCAGCTAAGATTTTAAATCTGATCAAATACAACTAGTGAAGAAAATTACTTTTTACATTTATTTTCTTACTGTCATAAAGGTGTCTTAAGAAAATTATTTATAAAACTTCTTTTCTGTTGTTGTTCTAACCCGGCAAGCTAAACATGTTTCATTTATTTTTAAATGAAGTGAAAATTAGCCAGGTGTGTTAGATAAGCTTTCTATACACAGGTCTAAATATTGACAAAGGGAGATGTGTCACTGGAAAAATCATCAGTCTGGTAATTATCACGTTAGCATGTTAAGTGGAAAAAGATGTGAAACTTCCAAATGTGTCAATACAGATTATTTCATTTCCACTAGCTACCAGCTATACTGTGAACCTCAGTTCTTTAATGTACACTGAGCAAGGAATTTCAGCTAAAGAAATTTCCCCTCTGTGCTTGGAGGAAAAAAAAAAAAAATTACAAGGTCTAGTGTGAAAGCACATATGTTTCTAACTACTCTTCAAATGACCTAAAA
Organism: Oreotragus oreotragus; assembly: GCA_006410675.1. Taxonomy (NCBI): domain Eukaryota; kingdom Metazoa; phylum Chordata; class Mammalia; order Artiodactyla; family Bovidae; genus Oreotragus; species Oreotragus oreotragus. Next base: position 325,868 of record SJYX01011000.1, read on the forward strand.
GAGAGGAGGGGAGTACAAATGATGACAAAGCACCTTTCCTTTCCGTATTTATTTTTTTAAGAACTGTGTCTGCACTTCTTTTTCACTGGGTTATGTGAATGATCCCCATTGTTCTCATTGGTCCCAAGCCCATGGAGCCATTTCAGAAAATCGCAGTGACATTTGCAAACTCAGATTATATTACAATACTTATGGTACTGAGAAGATTGAGTATCTCAATAATAATTATCTCACTGCACACTTTAGATTCCTATGAATTTGCACTTGAAGATGAGAGTAAGTGCTATTAATTTTTGGTGTCATTAAAAAGAATCAAGTGAATATAAAAGTAAATCCTGGCAGCATTAGAATTCCATCTTTTCATCACGAGGTGATTAAGTAACCAGATAGGACATTAATGTCCCTGGTAAAACATTTCTAAACATATCCTGAAAGACACATTTTGGTCCCTTTTCATTCCCTTTTTCTAATTTTTTAACCCACATTTTTCTTCCTTCTGTTCCCCCGGTGGGGTTTGTGTTTACTAAACCACTGCTCTATGTCTTGCTTGCTATTCAGTGGCCCTTGCCTTCCTGCTAATCACAGCTCTTTTCCGCCTTCATCAAACCCAAATACTAGCTATTCAAATTTCCTAAAAATGTGGAGTTAGTTATCTCTGTTCAGAAGTGGTGAATTTGAACTCCTGTTGAGTTTTCAAGATTGCCTTTTTTTTTTTTTTTTCCTGACTATCCGTTTGTTTCACTTTTGGTTATGAAGATCTAATTACATTATAATGATTTACTCTTTTACAGTCCTGCCTTTGTCTTTCCGTTTTGCTGAAATTTCTCTTTTAAAAGTCACGACTTATCTGCCTCATTGCAGAATTTGATGACACTGGAAGACATTCATCTTTTTGTGCAGGCTTGGACCCTGCAGACTCTTTGTTTATCCTTTTTCTTCCTTTCTACACTATAACAGTGCACTCACCTGGCCACTCCTATTTTTTATTTCTCCCACTTCCAGGAGGCAATCCATAATTCTGTTCTTGGCTTGGACCTTGAAATCTCACTTTCAGCTTCAACCATTTCCACAGCCTCAAACTTACTTCTATCATAACATTTTTAAAACTTCCGTTTCTGACCCCAGCCTCTCACCAATAAAAAGCTACATTTCCAAATGTTTGCTGATAATCCTGACCAAAATGTCTTTCTGGCATTTCAAATTCATAAATAAACTCATCAACTACCTCTCCAAATAACCTTCTACAGCTATCTCTATTACTATGACTACAAAACATCCAGGTCTGAATTCTGTCATCTCGGACTATCAGCTTCTCTATATCCTATAAATTTCTGCGGCATGTGGAGTCTTTCACTTTGATATCTTTCCATCCTGTCACCACCATTCTGGTTCAAATGTTTATGTGCTTTACTTGGACCAGTGGTCCTCAGGGTGAACCAGCAGTATCAAGATCACCTGGGAACGTATTAGAGATAAAAATTCTTAGGCATCCTTGCCCCAGACCTGTTCAATTTGAAACTCTGGTAGTGAGGCCAGCAATCTGTTTTAACACAACCTCCAAGTGATTTTGACATGTGCTAAAATTTCTGAACTATATGGCCTGGATTATCACAGATGGCTTGTATTGGCCTTTCTAATCTCAGCCTTTCTTTTTCATGCCCTCCACACATTATTATTCTAAGAACTACCTTTCTGAAGAATAACTCTGATACATGCCACTGTCTTGGTAAAGAAAACATTTGACTGAGTAGTATCATCAAATAAAAACCAAGCTCCTCATGACATATGAATGTCGGGGGAGTTTATACTTTCCTCGGTTCTGTCTCACTGCAGCAAAAATTTGAAGTGATGGACAGACCCAGTGTTACAGCTCAGTTTTATTGGCAGGCAAAGGAAAATACATCCTTGAGGCATGAGAGTGGGCCCAAAAGATGCAGAGAGAAGAGAGCCCCCGGCTCAACTTTGGCCCCTCTTTTTACATGTTTTTTCTCCTCCCCCTGAGCCTGTCCTGTGTAAACTGGTCTAGCCAGGAGGGCTGTTTGTTTTACCTGAGGTTCTCATTCCAGTCCTCACACCTTCCTTTGTTCTATTTTCATGGGCTTTTCCCTTCTTTGTCTTTTAGCCACCACCATTTTGGACTCCCTTTTCCTATTCTAACTACCTAACACGAAGACTTCTAGGGGATTTAAAGTTGTAATCAAACAGAAATGAAAGAAGCTCTATCAAGTTTCCATGTAAGTAGGTTCTAAAGTCAAATCTGTGTTTTTCTACTCTCTTTTACATATTAGCTACTGTTAGGATCCTCCTACCACTTGCAATGTCCTATTTGTTAAAAAGATCCACTAAATAAGGCCAGTAAGTGGATTGAAGAGACCAAGAACCCCACCACACTGGTATCACATATGATCTGTGGCAAATGCAAAGGGAAATTTTATCTTAACCTCCTTTATCTGGCTAAAAAAAACTTTGTAGAGCTTTACAAGCATGAGATACCACAGACTGCCTCCCCACCCCTGAGAGGTCTCCAGTCAGGAAGGCACCTGACTGTAGACAGTAGGACATTTCCCCCAAAATGTGTAAACATAGTTCCCTCCTTCACCTCTTCTCTATTAACTGCATAAGTCCAACTACTCAGGGATATGGGCTTCCCAGGTAGCCCTAGTGGTAAAGAACCCACCTGCCAATGCAAGAAGCATAAGAGACACGGGTTTGATCCCTGGGTTGGGATGATCCCTTGGAGGAGGATACAGCAACCCGCTCCAGTATTCTTGCCTAGAGAATCCCATGGACAGAGGAGCCTGGTGGCCTATAGTCCATAGGGTCGCAGAGTCAGACACGACTGAAGCAATATCACACGCGTGCACACATGCATTCATCAAGCTTCTCTCTATGTACAGAGTACTCCTGCATATGTAAGAAACCTTTCTTTGGTTGATCTGCCTGTTTTCAGTTAATTCTAAAATAACCAATAAGAAAATGGGAAAAAAAATTACAAACTGTTTAAAGTATTTGCAGATTATATGTCTGAAAAAGATTTGTATCCAGGATATATCAAGAACTTTTATAATTCAATAATAAGAAGTTGCTTAAACCAATTAAAATAGTCAAAAGATTCTGGTAAACATTTTGCCAGATAAAATATACAAATGACTAATTAATAAGCCAGTAAAAACATTCTCAACATTATTAACAATTAGAGAACTACAAATTAAAACCTCAGTGAAGTACCATGAAAGTGAAGGTGAAAGTTGTTCAGTTGTGTCCGACTTTTTGCAATCCCATGAACTATACAGTCTATGGAATTTTCCAGGCCAGAGTACTAGAGTGGGTAGCCTATGCCTTTGTCCAAGGAATCTTCCCAACCCAGGGATTGAACCCAGGTCTCTCGCATTGCAGGCAGATTCTTTACAAGCTGAGTCATAAGGGAAGCCCAAGAATACTGGAAGGGGTAGCCTATCCCTTCTCCAGTAGATCTTCCCAACCCAGGAACTGAAGCAGAATCTCCTGCATTGCAGGTGGATTCTTTACCAAATGAGCTATCAGGGAAGCCCCAATATGGTGGATAATATGTGGATATGGGGAATATGGTGAAATACCATATCCACATATTAAAATGACTCATCAAAAAGGATGACAATACTAGATGTTGGCAAGGATATTGAAAAACTGGAACTCTTACACATTGCTTCCCTGTGTGGCTCAGGAGGTAAAGAATCCTCCTACAATGCAGGAGATCCAGGTTCAATCCTTGGGATCAGGAAGATCCCCAGGAGACCTCTGGGGTCGCGGAGTCAGACATGACTGGGAGACTAAAGGTTTCACACATTGCTGGTGAGAGTGTAAATGGTATAGCCAACTTGGAAAACAGTTTGCAGTTTCTTAAAAAGAGGGCTTCCCTGGTGGGTCAAATGGTAAAAGAATCTGCGTACAATGCAGGAGACCCGGGTTCTGTCTCTGGGTTGGGAAGATCCCCTGGAGAAAGGAATGGCTACCCACTCCAGTGTTCTTGCTCGGAGAATCCCACAAACAGAGGAGCATGCTTGGCTACAGTCCATGGGGTCTCAAGAGGTTGGCCACAACTGAGCGACTAACACTTGCACACTTTTAAAAGGTCAAGACTTTAATTACCAAATTGTTTAACAATGCCACTCCCAAGATATATACTCCAAAAAAACAAAAGCATACGACTACACAGAAAATTTTACACAAATGTTCACAGCATCATTATTCATAATAACCAAAATCTGGAAGCAAATACAAGTGCCTGTTCTCTGGTGAATGGTAAAAACAAATGTGATAGGTTTATTCATACAATTAAATACTATTGAGCAATAAAAATGAATTAACTTCAATACATAATACAACTTGCATGAACCCTTAAAACAGTATGCTGGGTGAAATAAGCCAAGCACAAAAGACTACATATTATATTGTTCTGATCATATGAAATTTCCAGAAAAGGCAAATTTAAAGAGAGCCCTGAGGCTAGGAAAGATAGACTGCAAATAACATTAAGGAAACTTTTATGGTATATGAAAATTATTCTTGAACTGAATCAGTAAAATTTACACCAAATTCTTTATATTTGCTTAAAAAAATACTGAATTATATACTTACAGTGGGTGAATTTTATGGCATATGTTATATCTCAATAAAGCTATTTTTAAAACCTAAACACACACACACTTGCAATCAGCTATGTAACTTATGTACCATAAGTTCTATCTATTTATTCTGCAACAGTGTAAAAATCACATATTTCATTAAGATTGAAAATAAATATGGAGAAGATTAAACACCTACAACCGATTCATGTTAATGTATAGCCAAAACCATCTCAATACTGTAAAGTAATTGGGTATGCTCAGTCACTAAGTCATGTCTGACTGTTTGTAAGCCCATAGACTGTAGCGCACCAGGCTACCCTGTCCTTCATTATCTCCTAGAGTTTGCTCAAGTTCATGTCCGTTGAGTTGGTGATGCTATCTAACCATCTCATTGTCTGCCACCTCCTTTTTTAATTGGAGGATAAACTAATTATCCTCCAGTTTACAAAAAAAAAAAAAGGATGGCTATGTCTCGTTGATGCTATTGTTACCCAGTTACTTCTCTGTTTTAACTACTATACAAAATTGTATATCATGCCCGTACCTAAATAGCTTATCATCAGTTAGTAGAAATTTTTCCTGCTACAAGTGTTTCAGCCATGGTAGATCAAGAATGTATAAAAGAAAAACATCTACTCTTGCTTTACCGACTATGCCAAAGCTTTTGACTGTGTGGATCACAACAAACTGTGGAAAATTCTTCAAGAGATGGGAATACCAGACTACCTGACCTACCTCTCGAGAAATCTGTATGCAGGTAAAGTTAGAACTGGACATGGAATAACACACTGGTTCCAAATCGGAAAAGGAGTACATCAAGGCTATATATTGTCACCCTGCTTATTTAACTTGTATTCAGAGTACATCATGAGAAATGCTGGACTGAATGAAGCACAAGCTGGAATCAAGATTGCCAGGAGAAATATAAATAACCTCAGATATGCAGATGACACTACCCTTATGACAGAAAGCAAAGAAGAACTAAAGAGCCTCTGATGAAAGTGAAAGAGGAAAGTAAAAAAGCTGGCTTAAAACTCAACATTCAGAAAACTGAGATCATGGTGTCTGGTCCCATCACTTCATGGGAAATAGATGGGGAAACAAGGGAAACAGTGACAGACTTTATTTTGGGGGGCTCCAAAATCACTGAAGATGGTGACTACAGCCATGAAATTAAAAGATGCTCACTCCTTGGAAGAAAAGTTATGATCAACCTAGACAGCATATTAAAAAACAGATATTACTTTGCCAACAAAGGTCCATATAGTCAAAGCTATGGTTTTTCCAGTAGTCATGTATGGTGTGAGAGTTGGACTATAAAGAAATCTGAGCGCCAAAGAATTGATGCTTTTGAACTATGGTGTTGGAAAAGACTCTTAAGAGTCCCTGGACTGTAAGGAGATCCAACCAGTGCATTCTAAAGGAAATCAGTCCTGAATATTCACTGGAAAGACTGATGCTGAAGCTAAAACTCCAATACTTTGGCCACCTGATGCAAAGAGCTGGCTCTTTGAAAAGACATTGATGCTGGGAAAGATTGAAATCAGGAGGAGAAGGGGACGACAAAGGATGACATGGTTGGATGGCATCCCCGACTCAATGGGCATGAGTTTGAGTACACTCCAGGAGTTGGTGATAATCAGTCCTGAATATTCACTGGAAAGACTGATGCTGAAGCTAAAACTCCAATACTTTGGCCACCTGATGCAAAGAGCTGGCTCTTTGAAAAGACATTGATGCTGGGAAAGATTGAAATCAGGAGGAGAAGGGGACGACAAAGGATGACATGGTTGGATGGCATCCCCGACTCAATGGGCATGAGTTTGAGTACACTCCAGGAGTTGGTGATAGATAGAGAAGCCTGGCGTGCTGCAGTCCATGGGGTCACAACGAGTCGGCACAACTGAGCAACTTGAACTGAACTGAAAAGAAAGTCTCTTTTCTTTGTGATAATCTCCCTGGAGGAATGTCCTATAACCTTTGTGCCTTGCTCTTTGTTCTCTTTCTTCTCTCTTACTACTCCCTTTTCCTTCAGTTCAGAATTTCCATGACATAATAGAGAGAACCAGTAATATCCCCAAGTTAGAAAAAACAACTATGCTTTAGCAGTTTCCTTTCCACTGCACCACACTACCAATATGAAGACTAGAGACCAGTTGTAGAAATCTAAAAATGTAATCATATAAAGTGCATTTTACAGTATTGTGAGATAAAATGACCAAGAGTGCTTACTAAAATTTACATTGTTATCAAGTAAATGACTGAGGAGTTTTACTAACTCTTAACAATCAAGAGAATATTTTGAGTTCAGCATAAAAAGTTATAGGATTTCTGTTTCAGAGTAACACAGAAAGCTTACTTCTAATGGCAGTCATTGTGGTCAACTTAGCAAGCTAATATGTCTAAGTCAATTATGAAACCCATTTCTCATTTCAGTGATTGGGGATATGCACCTGATCCAATCCAGCTATTGAGACATGGCAGAAATTGGTTGGGAGTTGCTGGAAAAGCTTCCCTCCTACCTAAGAAAAAGTCTCAAGAAAGAAAGAAGAAACAGTTTCTCGTTCTCCTCTGGAAGTTACTAGATCTGGACAGGAAGCTTGAAATTTTTGAAACCATCCTGTGAATAAAAGGGGCTTCCATAGTGGCTCAGATGGTAAAGAATCTACCTGCAATGCAAGAGACCTGGGTTCAGTCTCTAGCTTGGGAGGATCTCCTGGAGAAGGGAACAGCAACCCACTCTAGTATTCTTGCCTGGAGAATCCCATGGACAGAGGAATCTGGCAGACTATAGGCCATGGGGTCGCAAAGAGTCAGACAGGAGTGAGTGACTAAGATTTTCACTTTCTTTTTCCTGTGAATATGAAAGGAACCAGTACCAGGCTCCTTTCCTTGACCTTCTGAACCCTCTGCTGGAGTAGATCCAAACTTGGCCTTCCAGATACAGCCTTAAAGAGATCAGTCTCAGTAACAATTCTGCTAAATTAGTTTAGCTGATAATCCCCCATGCCTTATGTCTCATCACTCTCAATATCTGACCAAAATCCTCATGTCCCAAATAATATCTGATCACCTTAGCCTGCCTTCAGCAAAAATTTTGTTAGATCAGTTTAGCCAAGTATTATTCTACCCTCTTAGTAATTTTCCACTAACTCCCTTCCCTGCAGCCCTGCTCTTTGGCTATAAGTTCCCACTCTTCCTTATCAATTCAAATTTGAGCTCAATTCTTTACTGAAGTCTCTTTTCCTCTATTTCTATAACTCCCTATTAAAATCTGCCTCTGTGCTTTGAAGTTTGTCCAGTTTTGGTTTTCCTGAACACCAGTCTCCTCAAGAAGCCAGTGGTGATGGCAGTAGAGCTGGGTGATAAATGGCAGTAGAGCTGGGTGATAAAAGGCACTTGGGTCCTTAGTGACCTTTGTGGGCTGCTAATCATACAGTAGCCTGTTTGAGTAAGTTTTTTGCTTTTGTATTTTAGGGTTTTTTGTTGTGGTAATGGTGGTTTTGGTTTGATTTAATTTAGTTTCTGTAAGTTCCTGCTCAAAATGTGTTGTTACAGAGCTCTTCTGTGATAATTGAACCTGAGTATTCTGTCCTGGACTGTGATAATTTTTATAGGTTTGCTTTTATGGAAGACGTATCATTTCAAAAGAAGGTGGTAAAAGGGAAAAGGCATGGGAAGAAGCATAGAAAGAGGTAGTTCAGGCTGAAGGATGACTCTACTTAATCACACGGCATCGTTTTTTTCCCCATTCTTTTCAAGAATAAGAACTATATTAGCAAAAGCTCTGAAATTAAGAAAAAACAAAACAGAAATAACAAACTTATCTACAGCCTGAGGGGGTCCCAGGCCCAGGTTTGAGGCATGTGCAATTTCACATTACCTGGCCAAACACACCCTGTCATCTCTGTAGGAAATTGCCCCTGTTCTCAGCCCTGCAAAGTGCCCAAGAAGACTAGCGCAGAGCCATTAGAATAGCTCAGAGCCCTTTAAAAATATGTTAAATGCCTTGCCTCTGTAGAACATTTTTAACTTGCTACAGTACTTTCAAATCCATTAGCTAATTGCAATCTTCAAAACAGTGCACTAAGGTAGACATTACCCCCATTTGAGGAATGACAAGTGCAGAGTGCATGGAGAAGGTGAAAACGTTTGCTTAAAATAACTCGACTAACTATACTATGAATAGTCCGCAGCCTGAGAGTGCTTGCTCAAGAAAGCACATATTCTCTGACCCTGTTGTAGATAGGCTCTGCTCAAGATTTCCTAGAGACCAGAGGACTACAGTGTCTCTGAGTATACTGAATACACACTGAATGACATTTACCTGTGTTTAGCCTCTGCTGCATCTAGTTTCTATTTCAGCCTTATCACCTCCAATTTTTTTCACCCTCTGCTCCTATAGTCCACTCACCATTACCAAATGATGCAAAAATTCTATGTGGTAAGTGTTTAACATAAAAGCCAGAAAAGTACCTCCTGGGGAAAGTGAGGAGGCACCATGGAACCCAGAGATCAGCTACAGTTGAAAAAGATGCATCTTTTGCATTGATCAGACCAAAGAAAAGCAGTAATGACTAACTCGATTCAGTTTTTAATAGAGTTCAAAAGAAAAGCAAACTGTTAAAAACAAAGACTCCGAAATGGAGTCACTTATGGTAAGCCCCCCATCACTAAACCAAGAGTTAAATAACAGTTTCAGCTCTCTCAGAAATGAAATCTTTAACCAGTGAATCAGAAATTGTCTGATCAGCACTAGTTAAGTAATCTGCCTGATAGACCCTGGCCAGCTCCCCAAAGAAACTAACCTTGCAAAAACCAACCTGCTCTTTTCCACAGTGTAAATTCCTCATTCCTGCTCTCTTCTGTCTGTAAAAGTCTTTCATTTTGTACAGAACTCCTTTCTACCTGCTAGACTGAATGCTGCCTGGTGATGAAGGATTGAATAACGCCCATAAGGTCTTTAAAATGTACTCAGTTGAATTTTTCTTTTTAATAGAACCTTTATGAAAGGAAAAGGCACTGTCTTCCTCTGTTACTACACACAGTTACTGTTTGGTTTACCACACCAAGCAATTTTCCATTTCTCTGCGGATTCTGACTGTGTATCCTACAATTCTATTCTGAGACAATCAATCTGGAATCAGTATCAGATCCCACAAGTTGAGGGCTCAGTCCACAAGACGGCCCCCACTTCAGATGCCAATTTTAAGTCTCAGATTGTCAGTGGTACTTCTCACTGATTCGTTGGTTATAAATCGGGCTTCCATAACACTCTCCTTGAGTCTGTTTGCTCAAATGGCTCACAGAACTCAGGAAAATAGTTTACTTACTAGATTACCAGTTTGCTATAAAAATACAACTCAGGAACAGCCAGATAAAAGCAACCCGCAGGACAAGGTTTGTGGGAAGGTACACGGAGCTTCCATGCCTTCTCCAGGAACACCACGCCCAGCACTCCCGTGTGTCCACCAGCCCAGAAGCTCTCCAAACCCCAACTTTAGAGACTTTTATGGAGGATTCGCCAAATAGGCATGATCAATTATTAACACAGTCTCTAGCCCCTTTCCCTCCCTAGAGCATGGCAGGTAGAGGTTCTAATCATGGCTTGATCTTTCTAGTGACCAGCCACCATCCCGAGCTATCCAGGAGCCCACCAAGGTCCATCTTATTAGAAGAAAAAACATCTCTATCATCCAGGAAACTCAGAGGGATTTAGGAGCACTGGGTCAGGACCTCTGCCAAAACTGAAATATTAGAACAACAGATCCTCATCACATCTTTATTGCTTGAGAAATTACAAAGGTTTTAGGAGCTCTGGTCAGGATCTATGGATGAAAACTGAAATGTATATTTCTTACTGTATCACAATAATCACACCTTAACATCACACATTTACAGTGGAGCCAACTGTATGCTTACCAAAACAGCGAATGAAAGAAAAGAGAAATTGGTCTCTACTTTCTAGAAAATTTAAAAATGAAGATCAAAGGACTAAATAGTCAGTTTCAAAATATCTGTTGTTAAATTTAATCCAGTTAAAGGTGAGGCTCCAACTGTTAAGTCCAAGTACTAGAAAAAATTTCAAGTGATTGCCACTACTCTAAATCTATTCTTTCTTTGATTATTATTATAGCACATACTAGTTTAAAATACTTTTCCCTCAGAGTTTCATTGAACCAAAAAGAATAAAATTTGCAGTAGAGAGGATATTTTCCCCTTTTTTGTGTAATATAAAGCCACAATTAAACTGTTCACTCTCCAGACTTACAGAAGACAGGCATTTTTATTTTTAATAGCACCTTAATAATATTTTATTACACTGATTCCTATAAAAAATATTTCTTTGCATATTCAGTTATGTGAAGATTTATATAACTGTTTTGCCCTGACCTTTTCATAGGATATTATATAATATATTAAAAAGAGAGGTTGGCCACAGAATTACCTTTGGAAATGAGTAGGTAGGGAAAGAACCAATAAAAATTCTCAGCACAGACTTTGAACAGAAAGCTTTAGAAAGAGACCTAGGAAATGAAGATTTTTGAAAAACTAGGTTGTGGGCAGAGAGTACCATTTACAAGTTACTAGAAAGCTGGCCAACCAATTTCTGATGCAATAGTTTTCCTACTTCTACAAGATTCCTGCCACAGTGTATAGAATCTTATAAGCACATTAAAAGGCTTATTTACATCATATGTATTGTAGGAAATAAAAGTAATTAAATGCATAATCACTGTTAACTTTATGAAGAAGTTTCTTGAACATATTTCAGTAGTTAAACATTTTTCTGTCATAATGTTAAATAAGAATATGTGAATTCAAATCTCAGAATTCTACATTTTTATATTCAAAAAGCATATTTGGAGTTTATAATGATACCATAGGAATTTGAAGCAAATAAGGACAATGCACATAAAGAAAAAAAGAAAAGCTTTAAAAATTGAAATCAATACATTAATGAAAACAAGAGAAGGTTGTACATCCAAGAAAAAGGAGTAGGAATCCATGAAAAGGAAGAGAATAATTAAAGAATCTTTTAGGAATTAAGCCAAATGTTTCATAGTAGGATAAGAAAATAAAATTTAGTAAATCTCCCCGAAGTTATATTCCAGAGGGAACAGAGGAAACCAAGGGGAGGAAATTCTCAAAGAGGTAACACAAAAAAACTTTCCCGGAACTGAAGAACATGGCTCTCTAGAGAAAAGGGGCCCATGGAATGAATAAGGAAAAACTCTCACCAACGTTTATTGTTGTGCAATTCAAAACAACAAGATAAAGAAAAGGTCGTTTGGTGGCAATATAAATGCTAGACAATAGTATAGCAATGCTTTCAAAATTTTGAAAGAAAATAATTTTCAACTGAAAATTGTATACCTGATCTGGCATTCATATGTGAGATTAAATTAAAGTTAATTCAAATATGCAAGAATTTTAAAGTTTTTGCTGCCCATACATTGTTTTCTAGAAAGCCACTGGAGGATAACCTTCAGCAACATGAGAGAGAAGGAGGAAGACATGGATTTCAGAAAGCAGAGACTCCAACACATGAGAGCAATGAAGGCAAGTCCTAGTTGTGCAGCAGCCTAGAAAGCAGCTGGTCCAAGTGGAAACCAGAGGAAAGGTAGATTCAGGAGGAGTGTCTCGGGGCAGGAGCTTGAACTGTCCTAGTGCTTAGAATTATGTTTCAATATATTGGTTTTGAATTGATAAGTATATGACCAAAAAAGATAGTGGTGAATACTTGGAAAATTAGACAATTTTTTAAAAGACCATGATTAATTCAGGGAAATCTTGCTGATTGTTTCTATCAGCAGTAATTTTATAAGATCATGATTTCATAAATTTGATTATTGAGTTAACAGCATTATACAGTTAGTTGGAGAGCATGAGGGAAAAGAAAAGGGACAGAGGATAGTGTTAAAGAGTTAAAACCTCCATTACCATGATGAGACATCAGTAGGTGATTTCAACTTTTGAAAAATTGAGATTGGCAGAAGGGTGGGGAGGGATCAGAAACTGATAATTTTACTATAAAACTTTGAGTTCCCTTTGGGGGCATTGGTGGGTGGGTTAATGTATTACCTTAACAAAAACATAATTTTCTAAAAAGTAACTGAACTACAGAAGACTTAGCGTAGTGGTACAATGGAAGGCAAGACAGCTAGATCCAGTCTCATTACTGCCAACTCTAAAAGACTATGGCTAAGTCTGTTCACTTAGATTCCTTATTAGAGGCCAGGGCTTTAAAAATTTCTCTCAATTTGATGCTTACATGGCCAAATCTGCCCTTCTTCAGTGAGTCTATTTCTAATGTCTCCTATTAATGACTATTTCTAATTCATTGGCTAATCAAAAAAAGGGTGGGAGGGGGATGAACAGCACTAAGTCTGTTCATTTAGATTCCTTATTAGAGGCCAGGGCTTTAAAAATTTCTCTCAATTTGATGCTTACATGGCCAAATCTGCCCTTCTTCAGTGAGTCTATTTCTAATGTCTCCTATTAATGACTATTTCTAATTCATTGGCTAATCAAAAAAAGGGTGGGAGGGGGATGAACAGCTTCTTTCCCAGGATTTTTACTAGCCAGAAATAACACATTTGTCTTTAACCCAGAGACTTTGTGTGCCAGAGAACTAAAAGAAAGCATTACCAGGTAGTGAAAGGGATGTAGTGCTCTGACAAGATCTTAACTGACTCACTAAGTTATGAAGATTCTAGGCAACAATTTACCCTGTTCTTAAATTTTTAAAGTAGTTGCCATAGCAACACCTAGACACAGCATATGGTATGTCTGGTACCTCCAAGATAACAGAACAGATTCTTGATGGATTTTCCTTACAATATGTTATGAACTTTTGTACTTTTTAGTATTTCAGTGGCCAGTGTTTTAAGGCACCAATATTCTTTGATATTATCTATATAATTTAAAGCCTATTTTAAAGCATTTGTCATTGGCAAAAATAACAAACTTTTAATGCTTTCCACATCCCTCAATATATTTCCTTCATTAAAAAAAAAAAACAGTAATTACAAACTAGTAGAAAAACAAGCAAATTAACAGGTAATTTTAAAAAAATAAGTGTAAATAGAGAGTAAGTCATGTGCCAGATATCCTGCTCACTTACAGGGAAAGGAAAGAAAATCAAAACTAGGTACTATTTTTCTACTTACCAGATTGGAAGAAGGGAGAAGTTTAAATTGGTACTGACATTCTGGTGGGTAATTTGGGATTATAAATTCAAAGGATTTAAAACATTCTTGCCGTTTGATCTAAATTTCATTGCTACAGGTCTGTCCTAAAGACTTGTTTTTTAAAAATACAGTACACAAACATTTCTGAAGAATTACTTATAATGGTTTAAAAATAGAAATGGGCTTCCCCATTGGCTCCACAGAAAAGAATCCGCCAGCAATGCAGGAGATGCAGGTTCAATCCCTAGGTTGGGAAATCCCCCAGAGGAGGAAATGGCAACCCACTGCAGTATTCTTGCCTGAAAAGTCCCAGGGACAGATAAGCTTGGCTTCTACAGTCCATGGGGTCACAAAAGAACCAGACACAACTGAGCAACTGAGCACACATCTACAAAAATAGAGATACTCTTAATATACAAGAAGAATAGATTTAAAATCTAAAAAAATTATTTAAAGTTTCTCTTATTGGGCATTTAGCTTTGATGTAATGTTTTTCTATTATAAATTTTACTACTATAAGTTATTATGTATTTTTATTATAAATGATGGCACTATTATAAATGATGGCATGTATAAATAAGTATATATATATATATATACTGTATACACATATAGTAAATTAAAACAGGCTTTTAAAGAATATTGACAAAATGAAAAAATCAATTTATACTGTATTTGTAATGTAGTATATGTGTGCCCAAAGCACAGAAGGACATATCTGCCCCAAAATGAATTAGCTGTGGGTCTTCCCTGGTGATCCAGTGGTTAAGAATCCGCCTTGCAATGCAGCATACACCAGTCAATCCCTGGTGCCATAAAGCCCATGCTACACAACAAGAAAATCCACTGCAACAAGAAGCCTGGGCACCACAACTAGAGAGTAGTCCCCGCTTGCTGCAACTCAACATGAAGATTCAGGGCAGCCAAAAATAAAATAATTTTTAAAAATAAAGTGGCTACAATGGACCCCATAAACTGACCCCTAGTGAATGATGCCCTTGTATAGCCCCTATCCTTGAGTGCAGATAGAAATGATGACTTACTTCTAGCCAATAGAATATGTCAATGGTGATGGATGTGCTCATGATAATGTTACATTGTATAAGATTCCATTTTGGCAGATTGAAAAGAGAAAGATCATCCTCATGACTTTGAAAATTCAAGCTGCCACGTGACAAGAAACTGGAGGTTAGCCCTTAAAAATTACAGGCAGTTTCTGGGACCCCAAGGGAGCTTCCAGCCAACAGTCAGTAGGAAGCCAGGGCCCTCAGTCATACAGCTACAAAGAAATGAATTCTAACAACCTGAATGAGCCTGGAACCAGATTTTTTTCCCCTAAATGAGTCTCCATATGTGAATAACACTTTGACTACTTCGTGAGACCCTGAAGCAGAAAATGCAGCAGGACTTCTGACCTAGAGAAACTGTGAGATAATAAATGTCTGTTGTTGGGATTTCCCAGGCAGTCCAGCGGTTGGGATTCCGTGCTTCCACTGCTGTTTGAGGGCGGGGTGGGGCCAGGGCAAGGGTTTGATCCCCGGTCAGAGAACTAAGATCCTGCATGCTGTGCAGTGCATTAAAAAAAAAAACAAAACTTTAAGCATAAATAAATTGTGTGTTGTTTTAAACTGCTATATTTGTGTTAATTTTTCTTATGCAGCACAGAAAACTAATACAGTGGCTGCCTCTTGAAAGGAGCTTTTTTCTTTTTCTTTCTTTCTTTTTTTTTTTTTTTTTACAAATTTGCCCCTTTCTTATTTGTACTTAGCTAAATTTTCTAAAATGTTATAATAAGAATTTCATTGCCTTTAAAACCAAAAGATGTTATTTTCAACAAATCATCTGGAAGCAAAAAATAAGTATGCTCTGCAATTTTTTAACTGATTTTGAATTTGGCAAAAGTACATTTTTTAAAGTGTACAATGAAAATATAGCACCAAGATTACCCTTGATTTCTATTTTTTAAATGGTCTTAACAGAATATTTTATTTAAATCATGTTAACATAGACTGTTTCTGAACTTTTAAGCATTCTATATTTAATNTTTTCTTTTTTTTTAACAAATTTGCCCCTTTCTTATTTGTACTTAGCTAAATTTTCTAAAATGTTATAATAAGAATTTCATTGCCTTTAAAACCAAAAGATGTTATTTTCAACAAATCATCTGGAAGCAAAAAATAAGTATGCTCTGCAATTTTTTAACTGATTTTGAATTTGGCAAAAGTACATTTTTTAAAGTGTACAATGAAAATATAGCACCAAGATTACCCTTGATTTCTATTTTTTAAATGGTCTTAACAGAATATTTTATTTAAATCATGTTAACATAGACTGTTTCTGAACTTTTAAGCATTCTATATTTAATAATGCCTGCTGGGAGAAAAAAGAAATCATACTTTTAAATTTCCTTTCCAATTTTGACCATGATTTAAAATGGAAAAAGTTATGTTGATTGTAGCTAAATGTTCTCATTTTTATAGGCCATTATGCACTTTAAATTCTCTGTTGGCATTTTAATTTCATTTTACAAAATAAATCCCAACTGACAACAGAATAAAGCAAATTCTAAGTCAACTAAGCAAAAAAGTGTCACTGCAAACAGAAAGAACTTTGCAAACTGAAGCAACATTTCATATGGCTCCTGAACCTAAATTTCCAAAGTTTCAACAGGAAAAAAATATGTGTGTGTGAATGTTGGGGGGCAAGTATTGACAAACGAAACCAGCTTCACAACTTACTGTTTGCAACATGACATTACTATTTCACTCTGTGCATTAACATAAGTTTACTACTGTAGAAAGTTGTTGCACAAGAAGATGAAAATTGCAATAACTATTTAAGTAAGTTTTAGGAACTTATCAAAATTCCTTTTATCCAACTCCTAGACTGCTCAGCTTAAATACCCCCCTTCTCAAAACAATAGACTTTTCAACATTTGTTTTAAAATCCCTACCTTGCTATATTTATTAATTTGAAACTATTATATCATGAATTTTGCCCATTCCCAATCAAATATTAAAGCCTATTTTCCCTGGTGGTCTGGTGGTTGGGCTGCTGCTTTGCAATGATGGGGACACAGGTTTGATCCCTAGTCAGGGAACTGAGATTCCACGTTCTGCAACTAGAGAGTCTGAGTGCTGCAATGAAAGAGCTGGCTTGACACAGTGAAGATCCCACATGCCACGACTAAGACCCCGCACAGCCAAATAAATAAATATTAAAAAAGAAAACCCTGTTTTAAATCACATCCATAAAACTTCATAAATATGCTACTATTACTCTACCCATCAGAGAGGTTCCTAAGACTCAGTCAAGGAAGTGATCTCAAATATCCTGGTAACTCAGCCCGACTTTGCTTTATAAATGGACATTACCATTTTGATGGTATTTTGAAGTATCATATTCTGTTTCCCTTCATGTCAAAGGCTGGAGTATGTAGATACTTAAGGAGATCAACCACTGTGATAAGTCAACTCAGTGAAAATATGGGAACAGATATAACCAGAATATAAAAATAAAGGTAATAAGTTGACTTTAAAAGATAAGCTTATAAATAATATAAAAAAGGAACAAGAAGTTATTTGTTTAAAAAAAAAAAACAGCTGCATCAGTGCCTTAAAAGTGCACGCTAGAAGTGTGCCAAAAATATGACCAACATTAGCTCCTTAAAAGATCAATTCCATTTTAAGGTGAATACAGATGTAAGCATGTTATTTTACTTCTTATCTAGTCACATTGTGGCGTTACGTATAATTCAGTAGAAGATAAAATTTTAAAATAATGAAAATTGTGGATCACAGACAAGATTGAGAGGTTCTGTTTAGATACTTTTTGCTTNATTAGCTCCTTAAAAGATCAATTCCATTTTAAGGTGAATACAGATGTAAGCATGTTATTTTACTTCTTATCTAGTCACATTGTGGCGTTACGTATAATTCAGTAGAAGATAAAATTTTAAAATAATGAAAATTGTGGATCACAGACAAGATTGAGAGGTTCTGTTTAGATACTTTTTGCTTCCCACTCACTGTATTTCTTGGATGGAGGTGAGAAAAGGAGGAAGGGAAGGGAGGGAGGGAAGGAAGGTAGGAAGGAAAGAGAAGGAATATCGCTTGCCATTTCAATAAAGAAAGGATGTTGTGGCCATAAAGCCACCAATCACAGCAGCAGCCACCCCTACAAGTGCACCCTGAGGGGAACTCGAGATAGAGAAAAACAGGATACTGGCCCTAGAAAGTTAACGTGTATTATCAAAGAAATACTTTCAGTAAGTCTAGATTCTTGCATCCCCCAAAGCTAGAAAGACATTTAAAATCATTAACTTGAGATGTCTGATTTTCTTTAATTAGCAGTAGTCTTTTGATGTTTGACTACCTGTTTGGGGGTTTTGGAAGTTTTTTTTTATTGTAGTTTAGCAAAAACTCCTCAGTTTTTCAAACATTCCTCTTACTTCTTTGGAACACTCCTTCAGAGGTATCCAAGAGGCTGTCTCACAGGCTTAAGTACTCAGTAAGTTTGCCAAATAACACATAATTCTCAACTTCCCTGGTGGTTCAGTGGGTAAAGAACTTTCCTACAACGCAGGAAAACACTGGAGATGTGGGTTTGATCCCTGGTTCAGGAGGAACCACTGGAGGAGGAAATAGCAACCCACGCCAGTATTCTTGCCTGGAAAAGCCCATGGACAGAGGAACCTGGCACGCTGCCACAAAGAGTTGGACATGACGGAGGAGCCTGGTGGGCTGCAGTCCATGGGGTCTCTAAGAGTCGGCACGACTGAGCGACTTCCCTTTCACTTTTCACTTTCATGCATTGGAGAAGGAAATGGCAACCCACTCCAGTGTTCTTGCCTGGAGAATCCCAGGGACTGCGGAGCCTGGTGGGCTGCCGTCTATGGGGTCGCACAGAGTCAGACACGACTGAAGCGACTTAGCAGCAACAGCAGCAACAGCAAGCACATGCGTGCATTCAACTTTTAGGCTGTGCTTTTTTTTTTCCCCCCAGTTGTCGGAAGAAAGAGAGGGAGGGGGAAAAAAAGAAGTCTTGTTGACGTCTATCTGAAAAAAAAAAGACCCCAGAATCAAAATGTTTCCTATATTTTCTATATTGAAAGCATATTGCTTTTATAAGAAAAAGAAAACTTTATTTTTAGAAAAGAATCAATTTCTTCCTTGGAAATGAAAGAGACCATTTAATTGTAACAGTCCATTCATTGATCACAGACTTTATCTAAACCTGCTGCCATTACAAATCAATGCTAAGTGAGCAATAAGTAATGTTTCCCCATACCCATATTCGATTTCTATAATTACATTCATCTAAACCAATATTCGAACATTTCAATGCATGAATGTAAGGAAGCTTTTGCTTTTTTGTTTTATTTTTTTAAACTGAACGCGGAGAAGGCAATGGCACCCCACTCCAGTACTCTTGCCTGGAAAATCCCATGGACGGAGGAGCCTGGTGGGCTGCAGTCCACGGGATCGCGAAGAGTCAGACATGACTGAACAACTTCACTTTCATTTTTCACTTTCATGCATTGGAGAAGGAAATGGCAACCCACTCCAGTGTTCTTGCCTGGAGAATCCCAGGGATGGGAGAGCCTGGTGGGCTGCTGTCTATGGGGTCGCACAGAGTTGAATACAACTGAAGCAACTTAGCAGCAGCAGCAGCAGCAGCAGTGCTCCACAGAGCAAAACCACACAACACTTTTATACATAACCTCCTTTAAAATGTGATTCAAAATAACTATAATTGTTATCAGTGGAAAATGCCGATAGGATTGCCCAAGGAAAACTTAGAGAGACATGTAACAAATAAATCAAGTGGAAACACTGTTATGTGTGATGATTCTAAAATAGAATACAAACTTAATTCTAGTCAAAAATCTTTCTTTAAAAATCCTGATTCCCATATAAATAATTTAGATGGTGATAAACAAAGCAACATTGAACTCCTAACTTCTCTTTCCACCCTCTAATCTGGGCCTCTTTCAGGGTTCCTGATTTTAGTGACTGACATCATTGACACTTTAAGAAGGAAAGTCATCTGACTCCTCCCTTCAACCCCCATATCCAATCTATCCTGAAGTCCTGTGGATTGGCCTCTTGGATCTCTCTCAGATATTCCATTACTGCCTCTCTCCCCATTCTAGAGCAAGCCGTTGCCATCTCTGGCCTGGGCAACTGCAGGAATCTAAATTGTCTCCTGAAATCCACTGAGTAGTATCCATTGTATGTGTGTGTGTGTATATATATAATCACATCTTTTTTATCCATTCATCTGTCAGTGAACATTTAGGTTGCTTCCATTTCTTGGCTATTGCAAATAATGCTACAGTGACTGCAGGGATACATATGTATTTTCAAATTAGTGTTTTTGTTTTCTACAGATAAATATCCAGGAGTAGAATTGCTAGGTCATATGGTAGTTGTGAATTTTGGGGGGAATCTTCATACTGTTCTGCATGGTGACTGTACTAATTTATGTTCCCACCAGTGGCACATGAGAGTTCCCTTTTCTCCACATCCTTGCCAACACACTTGTTGCCTTTTTGATAATAGACATCCCAGCAGGTGTGAGGTGATGTCTCATTTTGGTTTTGATTTCATTTCCCTGGTAATTAGTGATGTTGAGCATTTTTTCATGTGCCTGTTGTTTATCTGTATGTTTTCTTTGAGAAAATTTCTGTTGAAATCCTCTGCCCATTTTTTACTTGTGTTCTTGATGTAAAGTTGCAGAGTTTTTTGTACATTTTGAATGTTAACCCCTCATCAGATGTATTATTTGCAAATAACTTCTTCCTTTCAGTAGGTGGCCTTTTTGTTTTGTTGTGAGTGTCCTTTGCTGTCCAAACGCTTTTTAGTTTGATTTGTCATATTTGTTTATTTTTGCTTTGTTTCTGTTGCCTGGGGAGACTTATGCAAAAAAAAATATTACTAAGACCAATATTAAATGGCATATTGCTTATGTTCCTTCAAGAAATGTTATGATTTCAGGTCTTAAATATTTATCTTTAACCTTTTTTTTTTTTTAAACCATGTTGCATGACTTGTGGAACCTTAGTTCTTTGACCAGGAATCACACTTGGGCCCTCTGCAGTGGAAGCATGGAGTCCTAACCACTGACCTACCAGGGGAATCCCTTTATTTGTTTTTATGCATTGTGTGAGAGAGTAGTCTCATTTAATTCTTTTGCATGTAGCTATCCAGTTTTTCCCAATACTGTTTATTGAAGAGGATGTCATTTCTCCATTGTATATTCTTGCCTCCTTTGTCAGAGATTAACTGACCATAACTGTGGATTCATTTCAGGGCTCTCCATTCTGTTCCACTGATCTATGTGTCTGTTTTTCTGCCAGTACCATACTGCTTGATTACTATAGTTTTGTAACATAAACTAGTTTGAAATCAGGGACCGTGATTCCCAGATTTGTTCTTCTTTCTCAGAATTACTTTGCCTATNTTTTTTTTTTCCCCCCAGTTGTCGGAAGAAAGAGAGGGAGGGGGAAAAAAAGAAGTCTTGTTGACGTCTATCTGAAAAAAAAAAGACCCCAGAATCAAAATGTTTCCTATATTTTCTATATTGAAAGCATATTGCTTTTATAAGAAAAAGAAAACTTTATTTTTAGAAAAGAATCAATTTCTTCCTTGGAAATGAAAGAGACCATTTAATTGTAACAGTCCATTCATTGATCACAGACTTTATCTAAACCTGCTGCCATTACAAATCAATGCTAAGTGAGCAATAAGTAATGTTTCCCCATACCCATATTCGATTTCTATAATTACATTCATCTAAACCAATATTCGAACATTTCAATGCATGAATGTAAGGAAGCTTTTGCTTTTTTGTTTTATTTTTTTTAACTGAACGCGGAGAAGGCAATGGCACCCCACTCCAGTACTCTTGCCTGGAAAATCCCATGGGCGGAGGAGCCTGGTGGGCTGCAGTCCACGGGATCGCGAAGAGTCAGACATGACTGAACAACTTCACTTTCATTTTTCACTTTCATGCATTGGAGAAGGAAATGGCAACCCACTCCAGTGTTCTTGCCTGGAGAATCCCAGAGATGGGAGAGCCTGGTGGGCTGCTGTCTATGGGGTCGCACAGAGTTGAATACAACTGAAGCAACTTAGCAGCAGCAGCAGCAGCAGCAGTGCTCCACAGAGCAAAACCACACAACACTTTTATACATAACCTCCTTTAAAATGTGATTCAAAATAACTATAATTGTTATCAGTGGAAAATGCCGATAGGATTGCCCAAGGAAAACTTAGAGAGACATGTAACAAATAAATCAAGTGGAAACACTGTTATGTGTGATGATTCTAAAATAGAATACAAACTTAATTCTAGTCAAAAATCTTTCTTTAAAAATCCTGATTCCCATATAAATAATTTAGATGGTGATAAACAAAGCAACATTGAACTCCTAACTTCTCTTTCCACCCTCTAATCTGGGCCTCTTTCAGGGTTCCTGATTTTAGTGACTGACATCATTGACACTTTAAGAAGGAAAGTCATCTGACTCCTCCCTTCAACCCCCATATCCAATCTATCCTGAAGTCCTGTGGATTGGCCTCTTGGATCTCTCTCAGATATTCCATTACTGCCTCTCTCCCCATTCTAGAGCAAGCCGTTGCCATCTCTGGCCTGGGCAACTGCAGGAATCTAAATTGTCTCCTGAAATCCACTGAGTAGTATCCATTGTATGTGTGTGTGTGTATATATATAATCACATCTTTTTTATCCATTCATCTGTCAGTGAACATTTAGGTTGCTTCCATTTCTTGGCTATTGCAAATAATGCTACAGTGACTGCAGGGATACATATGTATTTTCAAATTAGTGTTTTTGTTTTCTACAGATAAATATCCAGGAGTAGAATTGCTAGGTCATATGGTAGTTGTGAATTTTGGGGGGAATCTTCATACTGTTCTGCATGGTGACTGTACTAATTTATGTTCCCACCAGTGGCACATGAGAGTTCCCTTTTCTCCACATCCTTGCCAACACACTTGTTGCCTTTTTGATAATAGACATCCCAGCAGGTGTGAGGTGATGTCTCATTTTGGTTTTGATTTCATTTCCCTGGTAATTAGTGATGTTGAGCATTTTTTCATGTGCCTGTTGTTTATCTGTATGTTTTCTTTGAGAAAATTTCTGTTGAAATCCTCTGCCCATTTTTTACTTGTGTTCTTGATGTAAAGTTGCAGAGTTTTTTGTACATTTTGAATGTTAACCCCTCATCAGATGTATTATTTGCAAATAACTTCTTCCTTTCAGTAGGTGGCCTTTTTGTTTTGTTGTGAGTGTCCTTTGCTGTCCAAACGCTTTTTAGTTTGATTTGTCATATTTGTTTATTTTTGCTTTGTTTCTGTTGCCTGGGGAGACTTATGCAAAAAAAAATATTACTAAGACCAATATTAAATGGCATATTGCTTATGTTCCTTCAAGAAATGTTATGATTTCAGGTCTTAAATATTTATCTTTAACCTTTTTTTTTTTTTAACCATGTTGCATGGCTTGTGGAACCTTAGTTCTTTGACCAGGAATCACACTTGGGCCCTCTGCAGTGGAAGCATGGAGTCCTAACCACTGACCTACCAGGGGAATCCCTTTATTTGTTTTTATGCATTGTGTGAGAGAGTAGTCTCATTTAATTCTTTTGCATGTAGCTATCCAGTTTTTCCCAATACTGTTTATTGAAGAGGATGTCATTTCTCCATTGTATATTCTTGCCTCCTTTGTCAGAGATTAACTGACCATAACTGTGGATTCATTTCAGGGCTCTCCATTCTGTTCCACTGATCTATGTGTCTGTTTTTCTGCCAGTACCATACTGCTTGATTACTATAGTTTTGTAACATAAACTAGTTTGAAATCAGGGACCGTGATTCCCAGATTTGTTCTTCTTTCTCAGAATTACTTTGCCTATTTGGGATCTTTCATGTTTCCATATAAGTTTTTTAAATACTTATTTATTATTTATTTTTGGTTGTGTTGGGTCTTAGTTGCAGCATGCAGGATCTTTCATTGCAATGCTTAGGCTCTTTGTTGCAGCCTGTGGTCTTCTCTCTAGCTGTGGCAGGTGGGCTTCAGAAAATATGGGCCCTGTAGTTGTGGCACGCAGGCTCTCCAATAGCGGAGTGCTGGCTCAGTTGCCCCACGGCATGTGGAATCTTAGTTCCACAACAGGGATCAAACCCACGGCCCCTGTGTTGGAAGGCAGATTCTTAACCACTGGACCAACAGGGAATTCCTTTCATATGACTTTTAGAATTATTTCTTCTAGTTCTGTGAAGACTATAGATTTTGCACTGAATTTGTAGATTACCTTGGGTAGTATGGTTATTTTAACTATATTAATGCTTCCAGTCCATGTATATGGTTTCTTTTTCTATCTGTTTGTGTCCTCTTCAGTTTTCTTTCATCAGTCTTACAGGTATCTGAGTATAAGTCTTTTTCCTCCTTTGTTATATTCACTCCTGGGAATTTTTTTTTTTTATGTGATTGTAAATGAGATTATTTTTCTTAATTTCCCTTTCTGGTAGTTTTTTTTTTTTTTTTTAGTGTATAAAAACACAATAGACTTCTATATATTAATTTTGTATCCTGAAACTTTATGAAATTCATTGATGAGCTCTAGTAGTTTTTTGATGGTATCCTTAGGATTTTCTATTTGAAATATCATGTCAACTGCAGTGACTGTTTTACTTCTTCCTGTCCAAAATTGGATTCCTTTTATTTCTTTTTCTTGTCTGATTGTAGTGGCTAAGACTTCCAATACTAGTGGGCATCCTTGTCCTGTTTTTGATCTTAGAGGAGAATCTTTTAGCTTTTCGCTATTGTGTATGATGTTAGCTGTGAGCTTGTCATATATGGTCTTTATTATGCTGAGATATGTTCTCTCTGTACCTACTTTAATATATACCCAGTGAACAGTATCACATTGATTGATCTGAAAATATTGAACCATCCTTGTAACCCTGTGATAAATCCTGATCATAGTGTATGACCCTTTTAATATATTGTTAGATTTGGTTTGCTTATATTTTGTTGAGGATTTTTGCATCTGAGTTCATCGGTGATGTTAGCCT
The DNA here is from genome assembly GCA_006410675.1 of Oreotragus oreotragus. Lineage (NCBI taxonomy): Eukaryota > Metazoa > Chordata > Mammalia > Artiodactyla > Bovidae > Oreotragus > Oreotragus oreotragus. The sequence continues at coordinate 350,771 of SJYX01011000.1, forward strand.
GTAGTTTTCATTTTGTGTGTGTGATATCTTTGTTTGGTTTTGGTATCAAGGTGATGCTGGCCTGATAGAATGAGTTTAAAAGTGTCTCTGAAACTTTTTGGTGTGCTTTGGGAAGGATAGTTGTTAATTCTTCTCAGCACATTTGGTAGAATTCACCTCTGAAGTCATCTGGTCCTAAACTTTTGTTTGTTTGGAGCTTTTTAAAATTATGATTCTGTTTAATTAAAGGTAATTGTTTCTGTTTCTTCCTGGCTTATTTTGGGGGGGTTGTACATTTCTAGAAATTTGTCCACTTCTTCTAGGTTTAGACCACTGATGGCTGATGGTAGGAGAGTCGATGTCATGAGGCTGGAGAGCCTAGCGGGGTCCCAGGGCTAATGCTGGCCCACTAGTAAGCAGGGCCAGGTTCTAGGGTGGGTGGTTGTGAGGTCCTGGATCTAGTGTTAGCCTGCTGATGGGCAGGACTTGTTCCTGACATGGCTGGCTAAGGACTTGGGATGTCCTAAAGCTGATGTTAGCCCACTGCTGGGCCCAGGGGTTCCTGGGGCTCGTGCCTGTCCACTTGTAAGTAAGGCTGGTGTCTGGGCTAACGCCCACCCACTTGTGGAGGGAGCTGGGTCCTCAAAGGCCCTGGAGGCCCTGGAGCTAGTGCCAGCACACTGGTGTGTGCGGGGTGGGTCATGATCTCTTTAGTAGGCCAGACTGTGTCCTAGTGTGCTGTGGGCTCAGGGGCTGCTATGGCAGTCACTTGCTGGTAGATGGGGCTGTGTCCCATAGAGCTAGTTGTTTGGATTGACCTGAAGTGTCCTAGTACTGGTGCAATAGGCTGATGAGCAGGTACTGGCACTAATAAGGCAGAGGGATGACCCCAANCTGTGGGCTCAGGGGCTGCTATGGCAGTCACTTGCTGGTAGATGGGGCTGTGTCCCATAGAGCTAGTTGTTTGGATTGACCTGAAGTGTCCTAGTACTGGTGCAATAGGCTGATGAGCAGGTACTGGCACTAATAAGGCAGAGGGATGACCCCAAAATGGCACTTGCCGGCAACAGTGTCCTCGCAATAGAACAAGCTCTCCAAAATGTCTGCCACCAGGATCTGTGTCCCTAGGGTGATTTCCAGTTGCCTTCTTCCTCTCTGGTTGGCTCTTGAAGATCAGCAGGTGAGTTTGATTTAGACTCCTTTCAAATTGCTACTTCTTCCCGGGGTCCTAAAATGTGTGAGATTTTGTGTTTGCTCTTTAAAAGTGGAGTCTCTATTTCCCAAAGCCCTCTGAAATTAAGCCCCAAATGTTCTGTGAGGTCATCATTTTCAGTGCAGGACCCCTAGACTGGAGAGCCTGGTGTGAAGTTTGGACCTCTTGCTCCTTGGGGAGAACATCTGCAATTGTAATTATCCTCAGGGATCACCCACCTGAGGGTTTGAGTCTTGACTGTTCTGTGTCTCTGCCTCTCCTATCCATCTCCTACTGGGAAAGATTGAGGGCAGAAGGAGAAGAGGGCATCAGAGAATGAGATGGCTGGATGGCATCACTGATAGAATGGAGTGAACCTGGGCGAACTTCCAGAGATGGCGAGGGACAGAGAGGCCTGGCAAGCTGCAGTCCACGGGATCACAGAGTCAGACACAACTGGAACTGGGCGACTGAACCACAACAACAACCAGCTAAAATTCCCAATTTCATTATTTGCTGTCAGGTGACTTCACAATTTTAATGTTAATTAAATGTAGCTGTTTTTATCCTTGTGCCTTTTGGTTTTTGTTTTTTTTTTAAAAAAGCAAGTCCATTCTCTGAGAACAGTTTTATGTAAATATGCTTTCATTAATGTAGTGATTGTCTGATGCAAATGGACTTGAGAGAAAAAGGATGCCTGAAGGTTTATAAGGCACTGCTGCTGCTGCTGCTGCTAAGTTGCTTCAGTCGTGTCCGACTCTGTGCGACCCCACAGACGGCAGCCCATTTGGCTCCGCCATCCCTGGGATTCTCCAGGCAAGAACACTGGAGTGAGTTGCCATTTCCTTCTCCAATGCATGAAAGTGAAAAGTGAAAGTGAAGTCGCTCAGTCGTGTCTGACTCAGCGACCCCATGGACTGCAGCCCACCAGGCTCCTCCGTCCATGGGAGTTTCCAGACAAGAGTATTATAAGGCGCTAAGGACACTGAAACAATTGTAAAATAATTGAAGCTCAAAATACTGTCTGAGTTTATGAAGTAGTTCTTTACAATGAGTTGTGTTATTATAGGAGGAAATTAGAGTATATATTTTATGAAGCTATCATCTTCCAGTCATTACTATCACTATAGTTTGGCACATTTTAGAAATTGCTTTACTTATCACACATGACAAATTAAATTCAAGCTTATTCCAACTCCCTTCTGAATGACAGTCTTAGTCTGTTTGGGCTACTATAACAAAATACCACACTCGGTAACTTCAAAACTACAGAAAGTTATATCTCATTTCTGGAGAATTAAAGTCTGAGAATAGGTTGCCAGAATGGTCAGGTGAGGGCCCCCTTCTGTGTTGCAGACTTCTTGGTTCCTTGCATGACTGAAGGGTCATTGGGAGCTCTATGAGGTCTCTTTTCCCTAACCCTAACTGGAGCACCAACCCCAGTTACGTGGGCCCTATCCTAATGATCTAAGCATCTCCCAAGGTTCCCACCTCTTGATACCATCCCACTGGGCACTGAGATTTCAGCATATAAGTGGGAGCGAAGACACAGATGTGGAAAACATAGCAGACAGTGAAGGAAGATAGAATGGAAGGACAAAGAGAACAGAAGCAAGCGGGGCTGTGGAAGCTGGAAAGAAAGCAGATGGTGGTACTGACTTAGCAGATGGTGGTACTGACTTAGCAGGCCAAAGGAAGTCTAGACTTAAGCTTGGAGGAGGAAGCCCATAGGCAGCAGGCTGATTCTGACTCTCCCTCCATACCCTGATCAGCTTGGGAAAAAAGCACCTGGAACTGTGGAAGTGATCCAGCATAATGCTAAGGACTGGAGAATTTGTTGAAGGATAAATAGCAATGAGATTCCTCCCCCAGGAGCAAGATAAGTTTCTCTTTCCCACCCTGGCAGAAATTACTCTCTGGGGAAGTTAAACCTAAAGAACTCCAGTCTTGAATCATCAGAAACTGCTAAGGGCAGAGGCACCATAATTAAAATAGAGAAATTTACTAAAAAGTCCACACACAGAATTGTAAAACCCATTACCCCCCTCCCTCATTTGATTCCCAGAACATTGGCAGCCAGCTTTCTAACTTCCATGACAAGAAACTGTGAGAACGTGACCAGCCCAAAAGAAAAGAATCTATAGAAACTGTCTCTTGAGGGCCCTTCAAAGAAAGGTTCAGCGCATGCCTGATTACCTGACTCTGGTCAGTGAACACCCACCTCAAAGTTTAGAACATCCTATCAACATTAGAGTGCGTCATACTCAAATGCGGACAACTGAGGAGCATTTGTCAAAACTTTTATCACCCTTTCTAGATCCTCTCAAATGCGATTTTCCCCTTCTCCCTGAAGTTTTCCCTGAGCCATCAATTTAGTGTCACCTTAACTAGAGTCTGCCTTGTTGTGTGGTCTGTTTTAACACTTCTCAAGTGAGTGCTCGCAAATGAGGGCAGGTACATGTCCCTATATCCAGTTACCTTCTAAACAGTAACTTAGATATGCCTGTTTTCCTCAAATTTAACATGTCCAAAATTGAATTCATCATCCTGCCTTCCAAACACGGGTTCCCTTTCTCACCAAGCGACCTTTCTATCTACCCCACTCCTCTTGTCGGAAATCTAGCTTCTTCTGCACTTCTCCTTATACAATCTTTAAAAAATTCTGTTCAGCCTCCTTTTTATATGTGGCTCAAATACATCTCTGTCTCCATTCCCTTACTGAAAATACTTCACTGCCTCCCTATCTCACTTAGAATACAATCTTAACTTCTTAAAAATACTGATGAGACACTGCAAATCTTACTTCTGCCTTCCTTTCCAGCTTTGAAGACCTCCACTCTAACTAGAAATAGAAGCTTGGTAAGACTTCTTCTTTCCCTCCCCTTCTCCTCTGGCTAACTGCTTCTCAGCCCTTAGATCTCAGAGAGGACTTTCCCCCCAAAGTATATCAGTATACCTATTATCCTTTTCCATGGCACCCCTATACTTGCCTTTCATAGCACTTGTATTTTTAGATAATATGTATACCATAAGATTATTTATTTAATATCTGCCTCATCTATGACTTAGTGAACTGCAGGAAAGCAGGGCAATGGATGTTTTACTTGTTATTGTATTCCCAGTACAGAGCATATTTTATAATAGGCACTCAAATATTTGTTGAATAAATAATTGACTATTCATTAGATGAACTGATGATTTTTAATTTACTTGAAAGTTCAGTGCCTGGCAAGTACAGGAATAAAAAAAATCATAAAACAAGAAGGACATAATCAAAACAGAATCTTTGATACATGACACAAAATGGATGTGAAAGACAAAAGAAGAAATGAAAGATTTATCTTAGGTGTGCTGATGACTCGGATATAAATAACTGGAAAAAGCATGGGCCAATAAAATGAGTCAGAAAATTAGAAAAAGGGGTTTGGATAGGGGGATGGTGAATTTGAATTTTGACATTTTGAGTCAGGGGTGCCAGTTTCATCTAGGTTGAAACTGTAAGCCTGTAATTGAGAATATAGGTCTATAACTCTGAAAAGAGTCTGAGATAGAGATAAATCCATTTTGGAGTGATTTTAATGGTGTTACCTACTCCATCTACAGCTCTTTCGACCAGATATACACTCTCAGTGCATCCTGGACTTACTTTTTGTATATCTTCTCACACTTGTAACTTGTTCAATACTGGTCTTCCCCCACTCAGCTATAAATTCCATGAAGGCAGTATTGCTCTATTCTTAGGAAAGATCCACTAGATTTCCTACAGTGTAGGGACTCTGGGAACAGAGTAATCAGGAAAGTCAGACCTCAAGTTGTTGAATGGAGAAATATCCCTTTTCGCCAATGGCAGTGACTTGTATTTTGTAGATAATATGTATACCATAAGATGATTTATTTAATGTCTACCTCATCTATGACTTGGTGAACCCCAGCAGAAAAATTTCTATTGCACAATGGCCTATGGTTCCACCAAACTAATGAACAAGTTATTTTAAATCATCCAGTTGGCTTGTAGCCAGCTGTAATTAAAATTTGTGGTTCTCAAGTCTATAGCGTCTCTCTGTTTTTTAACTGCAACATACACTTCTACTAAATATCTACCTCAATCTACCCTAACATAAAACTATCTCAGGTTTTTTATGGATGTAAATTTGTCAGTTTTGAAACTGCTTTAAAGTTTTGAGATACAACCTGATATGCAGAATCCTAGAAGGCTTAGATTTTGAAAGTGTTCACCACAATAGAGATTGGCTGGGACCTTTTCCCTCTTTCCTTATGCAAAAAGATTTGTATCTTGTCAAGGTCATTGAAATTGATTCTGAAGTTCAAGATGCAGGCTATTTGATTATGTTATATGGATACAACTCAAAAAACTTCCCCAGAAGTTCCCTAGGGGGCAACAGACAGTCTTTATGATTAATACATCTGCTGTTTACAGATAATATGGTAACACTGTGACTTTATTTTTAAATTATTTAATTTGACAAAAACATATCAACGTTATCACCCTTTATTAATGATTCTGCTCTTTGACTTCAATTAAATTCACTGAAACATGTGTTGAAGCATGCAGGCAAGACTTAACAAATATTTCCTAAAACAAGCTAAGAAGTACTGTGTTACATCAGTCCTCATTAATAGGAGATAAAGTAAGAAGGAGCCCACCTTTAAAAAAATTCCAAGATTCCTACCATTAACGGTAATATAGTGCTGATCTACTTCTCATCCTGTTTTATTTTTTGTGAACTGTGCTACAGTGTGAAACCTAAAAATCAAGATTGTAAAACTATATTATATGCCTACATTTATATAAATTATGTAATTGTTCATATGGTGGATTATTACAGAATATTACCAATTCATTCGTTACAATGAACTTCTTTTCCAAAGAGTTATATAAAACATACATGGAATTACTTCATTTTTAGTTTTTCCCCTCACAGTATAAATCATTTTTCTCTGCCTAAAATGTCACTATCTCTCCAGCAGGTTAATCCCAGGAGGTTTAGCAATGGCAATTACTACATTTAAATATTCCACATATCCATCAAGACTTAAAAGAGTTCTGTGGTGTCAGTTTAAATATAAATATATATAATTCTAGTTAATCATCACTTAAGGCAGTTTTGAAAACCACATTACTTACTGCTGCAAATTTCAGTGTTATATTGTATATGTTGTGCATTTTGCCATATTGCAACTCTCTCTATTGATTTATTGGTTAAGAAAATGTCCATACTGATTCTGCCAGGCATAAGTGTTCCTTTATACAGAAAATACATAGTTTCTCACTGAGGTAAACTTGTCAGGATCATTTCATCTAATCGTTGAAGAGAAAAGAACACCAGAAAAATCACTTTGTGCTTTACATAGTGCTCAAAGTGAGGTTGGAAATCTCATATAAATACAGTATTTCAAGAAAATGCTAGCAAAACATATTACAAGCTTTTCATTTGTTTCCTCTGCTTCTAAAGGAAAGCTTTATATTTACCAGTGACCATACTAACGGTCAATAGCTTTCATTCTTCTTTTGCCTTTTAATGTAAGTGCAGATTTCATGTATTTTGTAATTTCATCTTATAAACAGCTTCAATGACCCTGCAATGAAAATCAAGCATTTTGATGGTATAGTAACTACTGCTACATAATTTTACACTGGGATGGGTTATAGGGTTGCTATATTTACCTTTAAGTTAGATTTGTTCATGTGTCTGTATTTATTTATCCTACTTGAATAGCCCTTACAGTGAAGATAAAAGTGTAATTATTTTTACAACAATGAAAGATTCAGGGTGCCGGAACCTAATATCCTAGTGCCCGGCAACCATAACCAGCATCAGTGAATAGCACTTCAAGGCTTTTAATCTCCATGACAACCTACCTTGCATTCTTCAATAAAATACCACTTTGCATGCATGCAAACATATTTTTTATGCACACAGTCTACTTGTTAATAAATATCACCGCACTAAACACCAAAAGAAAAAAAAAACCTTCCTTTTAAATAACTCCAAATTCTCCCTATAAAACTAATTAATTGAACTGAGAAAGAACTTAATTTATATCTTTATATCTATAGCATACCTACACAATAAGCCGCCAAAAGATTTTCTGAAATAGGTGTTGAAACTGATACCTTCTTCAATGAGAAATACTACAGAGATATTACCCCCAAACTCTCCTGGGTGTTATATCAGTCATACTTTCTTATTGTGAGTAGATAATTTCACTTTCGACCTAGCTGTGCCTGATGTTCTAGCATGGGGGAAAATATGCTACTGTAGACTGAGGATTTTCTGTTTATTCTCTCAAGTGTTATAGACAGCTCTTTAGTTTTTATGGACTTACAGGTTTGTTGATTGTTCTGGGTTGTTTAGTTGTTGTTTTACTTAATTGTTCTGGGTCTTGATGTCTCCTTTAGGACACGGTTTTTGTTCATTTTGCTCTTTCTTAGGTTTTTACATTCAAGATTAAATCAGGAAAAGTCAGAATAGAAAACCCAAAAACTTCCAAGGGCTGATTTCCTCTGCCCACATTTCTTAACGGGGCAAAGGTGGAAGATAAAATAATATCTAAAGTGAGATTTGAATATCTCTACTGATTTGGTTTATCCACATCTCATTTTTCAACAGAAATAGAACTAGTTTATTGCATAAAGCCTTACTTATAAAAACAAATTAGCAGTCTAAGGTGGCTTCTGTGAAGATCAGAGGATCATCAGAAGGTAGAGATCTTTAAAATCAGAGAGCCTAATACTCTCAATGTGCAAACCATTGAAGGTTCTGACCAACATAGATCAAAATTTTCTTTTTGGATGATGCTTTCGTTTTTCATGAAAATTATTTCTCCTTTCATGTCCCTATTTCCTTTTCTAAATGATTTTTTTTACTCTCTTGATTACTCAACTTATGGTGCTGTTAATTACTGTACCAATCACGTAAAACTCTTAGTATATTTGGAAAAAATATTTTGGATATAATAACCCCTATCGAAAGAAAACAACTTTCACGAAGACACTGTAGCCTCAGCTTCTCTAAGCTAAAATAATGTGGTGGCGAAGTCTAGCTGTGACTCCTCCTGTCTAGATAATTTCTTATAGGCTGTGCTCATCACATCCATGAGCCACCTGTTTTGCCTATACTTGCACAGGATGACATATATGCTTTACTGTCTTTTCTGCTACAAGGGTAGTATCTTCAGGATCCTGAAGGCTCACTCTACTCCTTATGTCAAACAGCCAATACAGAATCAGAAAAGCAATTATGCAGATACTCTAACAAACATTTTATTAAAATAAATCAATTCATTGCTTTCTTAGAATTCTACAGAACAATCTGTTTCAGTAGTAGTGGCTTCCCTGGTGGTTCAGATGGTAAGGAATCTGCCTGCAGTGTGAGAGACATGGGTTCTATCCCTGGGTTGGGGAGATCCCCTGGAAAAGAAAATGGCTACCCACTCCAGTATTCTTGCCTGGAGAATTCCATGGACAGAAGAGCCTGGTGGGCTAGAGTCCATGGGGTCACAAAGATTCAGACATGACTGCGTGACTAAACACAATTTCAATAATATTTCTTGTTGCACAGTATAACTGGATTGGTTTTCCTGAATTGACTGATTATTTTGTCATGTAAAAATATTTTCAAGTGTAGTAATTATTATATAATAATGGCAGACAACCAGGCAACCTATTTTTTTCAGGGTTTTGAGAACTTAGGCAAATAGTAGGCAAACACTTTATAAAATATCGTAAGTCTAGTATTGTTTGGATTTGTATCATAAGTCTATCATAAGTCTCTAAAAATGATGGAATTTTTTTGGTTTATATGACAGCACCTTCAACTGGTCTTTGACCTCCTAGAGAGTCAACAGTGCATGTCTCTATATTCAAAACAGCGGCCACCACATGAAAAAAATACCTGCCAAATGTCTGTTTAATCTAACCAAATTAAATTCCAACTAAAATCACTTTCAAGCACAACATTCTAATCATTAGGTTCTGGCACATTTCTTACTTGGTATTGAGTTAGAAGTCTTCTGCATTTAGAATTAAAATTGGTCCACTTAAGCAATTTCCAATCGCTTTGATTAGTGCATTAAAGCTGAGTATCAACATTTCTATTTTTGTGTCTTTAAATATTGCTATGAATAGTAATAACGCAGCCTCAGCAGTAGTCTCTTTCTCTGACACTATCATGGTGGGAAAAGCACTATGGTAAGACCTAATAACTCTGATTGAAAAGAAGAATATCATCTTTCTCACTATTTTTTAAGTGAATAATTCTTACCAAAATGTGTCCACCAAAAAAAAATTTTTATAGGCACAAAAGCCTGAAAGAAACTATGAAAATATCATATAAATTACCTTCTGCCTTCAATAAAAATAAAACCATAACCTCAAACCCAGCATTCTGGGCTTCATAATTTAATGATTTTGAAAAGTCGTCAAAGAAAGAGGCCGTGGGTGATTAATTTTGTCACACATTCTAGTGATTCACAACACTAATAGGTAACTCAGATTGCAAATACCAACTAAAACATAAACTCACCTTTCCTGGTTTAGCTCTCACTAGAGCTAGTAAGACTTCTTAAGTAAGAAATAAAATAATTCTCAAGTCTTATTGTGGCTTTATTTATAGTTAACCAAAGACTCAAGAGCTGCAATTACTCTTCTCATCCCAGAATTTGCTACCCAATCATTCAACATTTTAATGTTTTTCATTTCCAGTGAACCATTCATCAAGGTCACTTCTGATTGAGTTTTACCAAAATGAATAATGTATAAAGGCAGCCCTGCCCCAACTCTTGAGTCTATAGACTTTCTAGTTGCTGTTCATAGAACCAACTGACTATCCTTTCAGCTCATATGGCTCATGTGGAGATGCTGAATACCTGTCCTATGGTATACTGATAAGTAGACTCTCTAAACTAAAGCCCTATTTTTTTCTTTTTTTTTTTTATATTTTGGGCATGCTGCACATCCTCTGGGATTTCAATTCCCCAAGTGGGAATGGAACTCATGCCCCCTGCAGTGGAAGCTCGGAGTCTCAACCACTGGANGCCACTGCTGAGTTTTCCAAATTTGCTGGCATATTGAGTGCAACACTTTTACAGCATCATCTTTTAGGACTTCAAATAGCTCAGCTGGGATTCCATCACCTCCACTAGCTGTTTGTAGTGATGCTTCCTAAGACCCACTTGACTTCAGGCTAGGTAAATTATAAAAATATATTACATATCAATGAATTGTATTAATATATATATTATTTTGTATACTATCTGTTCATATATTTTGTGTTTTCATCATCCTCATCTAGGGTATTATCTGGTCAGTGTTTTCCATCTGATAGAGTGTTGGAGTGACCCAAACCTTCATTCCCAAAGATTCCAAATTCTTAGGGATTCTACCTTTTTGTGGTTGCTGTGACTTTCCATTTACTCTTTACTCTTGGACACAAAAGAAGTGAAGGATCCCTGAGAATCCCCTAGGCTCCAGATACAATCTTCTCTGCCATTAAATTCCCTTTTGGTATTAATCACCCCAACTAGTAGAGTAATTTCTCCTCCCCAATTTTTTGCCCATTGCTTCCATGGGCTTCCCTGGTAGCTCAGTTGGTAAAGAATTTACCTGCAATGCAGGAGACCCCAGTTTGATTCTTGGATTGGAAAGATCCCTTGGAGAAGGAAAAGACTACCCACTCCAGTATCTTTGCCTGAAGAATTCCATGGACTGTATAGTCTGTGGGGTTGCAAGTGTTGGACATGACTGAGTGACTTTCACTTTCACTTTCCATGGCATAAGGACCTCAGAATGGCCAGAGGGGAGTCTCAGATTTTTTCAGTGGAGTCATTGGTGTTGCTCTCTTGGAAACCAAGACTTCAAACTAGCAGAGCTCAAAGTTGCAGAGACAGGAAGCAGAAATTCTGGGAGTTTTTAGTTGTCAGAGTGAGAGGAGCTAATCCCACTTATTGCTCTCAAGTCTAACATCCCTGCATCCTAGTCACAGAAGAGTTGTATGTTTTTGTCATTTTTTTGTTATTAAGTCGTGTATGACTCTTTAGGGACTGCCAGGTTCCTCTGTCCACGGGATTTTCCAGGCAAGAATACTGGAGTGGGTTGCCATTTCCTTCTCCAGGGGATCTTCCTGACTCAGGGATCAAACCTGTGTCTCCTGTGTTGCAGGTGGATTCTTTACCACTGAGCTACGTGGGAAGCCCTGATTTCTAGGTAGCACCATANGGGATTTTCCAGGCAAGAATACTGGAGTGGGTTGCCATTTCCTTCTCCAGGGGATCTTCCTGACTCAGGGATCAAACCTGTGTCTCCTGTGTTGCAGGTGGATTCTTTACCACTGAGCTACGTGGGAAGCCCTGATTTCTAGGTAGCACCATATATTGGTCACTGAGTCAAAGTACATTACTGCATTCTGTAAGACAGAACCTATTTTTTTTCAGAGGGTCATCTCCCAACTGGAACCACAGCTGAGGCTCCAGTAGCTCATTCCAGATTCTTTAGGATCAGTTGTTTCTGGCTGATGAGCTATGTAATAAGAATGAATTCCATGGGCTTGAGTACATTGCCACACTTCTTTTGCTGAGAAATGAATTCCTTGATTGGAAGCAATGTTGTGAGGAATACCATGATGGTGAATAAGGCATGTTAGAAGCACACGGATGGTGCTGCTAGCAGAAGTGTTATAAGCAAGGATGACAAATCCAGACCCAGAATATGTGTCTATCCTGTGAGGACAGCTTTCTGTCCCCTCCATGATGGAAGGGATTCATTATTCAAACTGCCACTGATCTCCCTGGGAAATGATGCTACCCAGGAGGCTCAGTGTTGGTCTTTGATTTTGGCAGTTTGGACACAGCAAAACTGACAAGCAAGTCAGCCTTGGTGACACAAAGTGGATGTGGCCAATCCCATGAGTAGCCTCTATCCATGCCACCAGGGCCACTTTGTACCTAGGTCCACTGAACAAGCCCTAGGGGGACCTCAGTTCAGTTCAGTTCAATTGCTCAGTCGTGTCCGACTCTTTGCGACCCCATGAATCGCAGCACGCCAGNAACTTCCTTGCTTTTTCCATGATCCAGCAGATGTTGGCAATTTGATCTCTGGTTCCTCTGCCTTTTCTAAAACCAGCTTGAACATCTGGGAGTTCACGGGTTCACGTATTGCTGAAGCCTGGCTTGGAGAATTTTGAGCATTACTTTACTAGCGTGTGAGATGAGTGCAATTGTGTGGTAGTTTGAGCATTCTTTGGCATTGCCTTTCTTTGGGATTGGAATGAAAACTGACCTTTTCCAGTCCTGTGGCCACTGGTGAGTTTTCCAAATTTGCTGGCATATTGAGTGCAGCAGGGAAGAATAAATGTGATTATTGATATAGCATACAAATATCCTAGCTTCAGAGTCAGCACAAGGGCCAGCCTAAATGAAAGTTCACTACATTGGCAAGAAAAGCCCTCCCCTAATCTCTGTGTCTAAGTGGGAATTGGTAAAGCTGAATTCCAGTTCCGTAGATGAGGTCTGCCTACCTGGCTCTTCTTGGGGAGGTATTCTTTCCACCAGAGTCTCTGTAGTACTATCTGACTGTATAATTAATGTCTTTGGCACTTAGCTCTGGCTGCCTTGTGTTATTCTTTACTCGAAAATATATGCTTAAAGACAAGTTTAAATTAGTACTTGCGGGTAGCAACCATAGTGAGAACATCTTGACATCACCGGAGACACACTCCGTGGCTCTTACTCAGTGGAGGAAATAGAAAGGTGCAGGGAAAAGTTTGATATTTAAGATGAGAAGCCCTAGGTTTGAGGCTTCCTCTTCAGCTTCTTCTTCATGTGACTTTAAATAAGCCTTAGCACACTCCCCATCACATATTCTTCTTGAACAGCACGCAGTTGCTTGATGTTAATTGGTTCTATGCCTTGCTCATTCTGAACCTTCTCTATTTTAATGAAAAAAGATGTCTTTTTCCTTACCTGAGATGAGATACAAGTCCAATAAGTTACAGAGTTCCCTTCAAAAAAGAGGCTAATCACAATCTCTGAAAAGACTCAAAGCAAGCAGTTAGTAAAGGAGACTGCTATTGTTTAGTTGGTCCCAAAGTTGTAATTGATATTCATCATCTTCCTTTCCTACTAACTATTCTAGATTTTCCTATTATTCTTACTGGTCTTGGTTAAGACACTCAGCCATTCATCCATGAGGTGTCTTAACCCTTGGTGGCCCTTGTTGGGTTGTGGTTTTCTTTAATTGCATATTAAGCATTATCTGGACATGAAAGCACCAAATGACATACCTGCAAATACCCTGCTTACCAGATATCCTCCTCCCTGCCCTTATTGTGTAGCAGTAACTCTAACTTCTCATGATAATCAAGGTAAGTCTCTTTGCCATCATACTGACACTTTGCTTGTTAGTTCATTGGCATGAGGAACTCAAAATGGCCAAATTCATGACTTTCAGTTCAGTGGAATCCTTACTGTGATCCCTGACAAAAGTTTTCTGCCCCTGGGAATCCAAACCTCTAATTTAGCTAGTGTAATGTTGTGAAGGAAGAATTCTGTATATGGATCACTGGAAGTGATAGTGAAAGTGACAACTTCTATCTGATTCCCAACCCATAAAGTCTAGGTATTACAACATTCTATGTAGGTCATTAGACTTCCCTGGTGGCTCAGTGGTAAAGAATCCACCTGCCAATGCAGGCAGGAGATGCAAGTTCTGTCTCTGGGTTGGGAAGCTCTTCAGGAGAAAGAAATGGAAACCCACTCTAGTATTCTTGGTTGGGAAATCCCATGGACAGAGGAGCCTAGTGAGCTACAGTCCATGGGGTTGCAAAGAATCAGAATAGACTTAGTAACTGAGCATGCACACATATAAGTCATTATGTTAACATATATAATATATGATAGTCTCAATCCATAAGATACTGACCCTTAACTTGCATCTTAGCTGCAGCATTAAAGACTAATCTACTACTTTATTGAACTGGCTGGGTGATGCAGTACCTGGTTAAACCAGCATATCCCATGGTCATGGCCACGTGTTCATTGGTGCACCTCGTTTGACATAAAATAGGAGCTTTGATCCAAGGCAGTGCTACGTGGGAGACCATGTTAGGTTAGGCCTGCTGTGAGCCCTTGGATAGTAGTGCCAGAGGAGAATTTATAGGCATGAGGCACACATAGGAAGAGTACAAATTTTGGTGAAGATAAATTCTGTCGCCTTCAGCGTGCAAGGAATTTGATGTATTTGAGGGGCTCCAAATAATTGGCTGATTTCCTTCAGAAACTGTGCATATCAAGGGTTCAGACAGGTCTCTGCTGCTGGCATGCCAGGCAGGCATCACAGAGACCAGGTAAATCAGTCATGATGAGAGGAAACCCATGCTTTGGGGACCCTGTGTCATTTCCATTCTCACCACATACTCTCTGTTCGTGAGATCATTGCATCAGCACTGGTTGGATGAGGAGATGGGTTGGCTGATTTCACAGGATTTAACTGTTAAGGGTTGCATCTATAGCAGATGACCTTTTGAGCATGAGGAGATACAAAGATTTGCATCTTTTGTGCCCACCTATGTGCCCATGGATCTGTTTATGTATCTTTTCACTAGACCTCCTTGTCTCAAATCTTCCAATTGTTTTTCTTCCAGGCTCCTTCCAACCAAGCCATCTGCTACCCAGGAGTCATGTATATATACAGCCCAAGTTTCTTTTCCTTCACCCACAGAAAATGATGAAGCATAATATTCCTTGTCTGCCCACTGGGAGTATTTACCACTGAGAAAATTTCCTTTAGTCACTCTTGAGTAGGACTTTAATGCAGCAGCAAGTTTTGGCTAGTACTATCATACTACAGTTTTTACAAACCAGCCTGAGGTCTTTTTATTTTTTTTCCTTTGGTTGGTTTAAGAACTCTTCTGAGGCAATACATGTGAATTAGAGTAGAGGAATCAGCGAATACATGTTCAGTCCAGAGACGTGGCAGTCTGGCTCACCTAGTATAATTGACTTGTATTTTCTGGATCTGCTCTGCCTCAATCTGAAATGTGCCATTTGCACTGCATGATAGATTGTGGTTATGCCCACTCAACCTTATGACTTGGTGGCTGTGATAATACTCAGGCCATAATGGGAAACTCTGGTAACACAGTTCCTTGATTTCATCTGGATTCAGTCTCCACTGTGCTTAGTCACTTGGTCATGTCCGACTCTTGTGACTCCATAGACTGTAGCACGCCAGGCTCCTCTGTCCATGGGATCCTCCAGGCAAGAATACTGGAGTGGGGTGCCATTTCCTTCTCCAGGGGATCCTTCTGACCNCTGGATTCAGTCTCCACTGTGCTTAGTCACTTGGTCATGTCCGACTCTTGTGACTCCATAGACTGTAGCACGCCAGGCTCCTCTGTCCATGGGATCCTCCAGGCAAGAATACTGGAGTGGGGTGCCATTTCCTTCTCCAGGGGATCCTTCTGACCTAGGAATTGGACCCAGGTCTCCTGCATTGCAGGCAGATTCTTTACCAAATGAGCTTTGAGGGAATCTAAGAGCATCTCAGATGTCTCACCAGGTGGGGCTTGTGGAAGATTCCACTAAATACCCCTATACACTATGGATACCTCTCTCTGCCACTGGTTTATATGGTCTAAGTGACATGACAACCTTTATCCACAGTTTATATATGCCACAGAGCCTGTTCTTTTTGAAAGCCTTCAAAGTCACCTGATAATGGATCAAAGCAGTATTCCCAAGGGCAGTTCTTATACCAATGCAAATGGTAGGTGGAATGAGATACAGGAATATATCATTTATCTCAGAGAAAATGTCTCAACCTGCCCTAGACCACCAGCATCCTAAAAAGTTTAATATTAAAAACTTTAATGTAAGGATTAAAGCAGAATCCTTAATCTTTATGGAATTTCTTATTTATTGCACTGATTTTTTCCTTAGGTCATCTACAGTAGGGCTACTGAAAATGTGTAGACTTGTGCTAGTTTGTGAACTGTTTATTACTGCTATGCAACTAGATGAAAGCAGAAATTGAGAACTCTGCTTTTAGAAAATTCTATAACGATTTGACATTGTTGTGATATCTAAATTCATGATTGGTGGAATGTTTTATTTTACCAGGTTAGACCAGTGTGGGTGTTTTTGAACTCACATAAACTTGTGTATATGGTTTATAATATTTTAAGTTAGTCAATTGTAATCCCTGAGTATAAATCATAAATGTATTTCTTTTATTAAAAGATAATCTCAGTTTAAGTATAATTTTATGGGATTAGAGTATTGGGGTTGCATCATGAAGAACTGAAGAGTGATTTTGAAAGTAGAGTATCACTTGTTTCATTTTGAATAAAATTAAAAAATAAATACCCTGAGCTTACTTGAAATGATTTAAAAATCTCTTCTTTCATTTCTGGCCACAAGCCTCTATAAAATTTGTTCCTTTACTGTGAGTTGTACAATTAAATAAATTATAGAAATGGTTTATAGGAGCCTGCTAGGCTCCTCTGTCTATGGGGTTTCTCAGGCAAGAATACTGGAGTGGGTTGCCATTTCCTTCTCCAGGGGATCTTCCTGACCCAGGGATCAAATCTCGGGCATTGCAGGCAGATTCTTTACTGCTGAGCCACCAGAGGTAGAAATGGTTTGCTGCTGCTAAGTCACTTCAGTCGTGTCCGACTCTTTGTGACCCCATAGACGGCAGCCCACCAGGCTCCCCCGTCCCTGGGATTCTCCAGGCAAGAACACTGGAGTGGGTTGCCATTTCCTTCTCCAATGGTTTAGAAATATTTTATTTCTTCAAGCAATGTTATAATCAACCTAACCTAGTGTACATAATTTTACAAACAAGAAGGAAGTAAGCTTAAAGGGAATCAGTTTTCACTATTACCTTTTATTTAGTTATAAATAAGACAGATTTGTCATTTGAAGAATGACAAGTTTTGAGGTTAATAGTAATTTTTGGATTAATAATCAAAAGTATGCTTTCAGTGAACTTTCATTTTGTTCAGTGAACACTTTCAGTGTGTACAGGTTTTGTAATTCTTTTTCCCTATGTAATTTTCTGATTATATATTTGTTGAAATGTGCTTTTGTGTCTATTGAATCTAGTAATTACAGCACTTTTGTATGTATTTTGTTTTGTTTTCCTGGTAATTCATTTTTCAGTTCAGTTCAGTCGCTCAGTCGTGTCCGACTCTCTGTGACCCCACGAATTGCAGCACGCCAGGCCTCCCTGTCCGTCACCAGCTCCCGGAGTTCACTCAGACTCAACGTCCATCGAGTCTGTGATGCCATCCAGCCATCTCATCCTCGGTCGTCCCCTTCTCCTCCTGCCCCCAATCCCTCCCAGCATCAGAGTCTTTTCCAATGAGTCAACTCTTCGCATGAGGTGGCCAGAGTACTGGAGTTTCAGCTTTAGCATCAGTCCTTCCAAAGAAATCCCAGGGTTGATCTCTTTCAGAATGGACTGGTTGGATCTCCTTGCAGTCCAAGGGACTCTCAAGAGTCTTCTCCAACACCACAGTTCAAAAGCATCAATTCTTCGGTGCTCAGCCTTCTTCACAGTCCAACTCTCACATCCATACATGACCACAGGAAAAACCATAGCCTTGACTAGACAGACCTTAGTCGGCAAAGTAATGTCTCTGCTTTTTAACATACTGTCTAGGTTGGTCATAACTTTTCTTCCAAGGAGTAAGCGTCTTTTCATTTCATGGCTGCAGTCACCATCTGCAGTGATTTTGGAGCCCAAAAAATAACGTCTGACACTGTTCCCACTGTTTCCCCATCTATTTCCCATGAAGTGATGGGACCGGATGCCATGATCTTCGTTTTCTGAATGTTGAGCTTTAAGCCAACATTTTCACTCTCCTCTTTCACTTTCGTCAAGAGGCTTTTTAGTTCCTCTTCACTTTCTGCCAGTGTAGAATTAGACACTCAGTCATGTCCAACTCTTTGCGACCCCATAGACTGTAGCCCACCGGGCTCCTCTGTCCGTGGGGTTCTCCAGGCAAGAATACTGGAGTGGATTGCCATTCCCTTCTCCAGGGGATCTTCCTGACCCAGGGATTGAAACTGGACCTCCTGCATTGCAGACGGGTTCTTTACTGACTGAGCTACAGGCAATCTTTTTACCTAATTCAGCTTTTCTTTTCCTCTCATTTTATTCTTACCTACTCCTAATTTCTTCCCCATTCTTTCTCTTTCAATATTTCCTGTCCAAACTGCTATGCCCTCTCCACCCACTTCCATCCTTCATGACATCTTTAGGGCAGAGGAAAGATGGGTGCTTCAGTCTCTGTCCTAAGGTGAGGTTGGTCCAGCCAGAGTCACCTGTAAACTTGGAGGAGCAGGCAGAGATAGGGCGGCCAGGCCCTGGACCCCAAGTGTTAGGAAGATTATGTGGGTGTGGTTAGAGAAGCAGGAAGGTCTGTGTACATTGTGTACATAACGCACGCACCAGACCAGCCACCAACACACTCACTAGGAGCGAGTAAGTGCAGCCTTCCCAAGAATTCACACATATTTCTTTTTTTTTTTCCTTTTTTACTGTGCAGACAGGTCTTTCACGGTTTCAGTCATGTTTGGCAACTTCTATGGTATTCAAGTTATGCCCCTTCCAGAAGCTACTCCACGGGGAACTCAGTCTGGCTAACTTTTGTCTGGATCAGGCCTGGGTCAAGGTTACCAGCTGGTTGTGAGCTGACTGTACAGAGAGGAGCCCCCGCTTGTTTCCAGGCTGGTGGCAGGTCCGGACTCACTCGGGCTGCGCACTTCTTTGCCCTCTGCAGATGGAGGGGGGAGTCAGACCCGTGTGAGCACCGCTCTCTGTGTGTAGGATGGTGGGGGCTCCGGGTGGGTGAACTTGACCCCTTCAAAGTGACCCGGACCAAGCTCTTGTAGGCAGGATTCAGCCTCGGTTGTTCACCGCAGAGAGGAGCCTTTGTCTGCATTAAACACCCCTTTGCATGAGAGTCATTACTAAGCCCAGGGTAGATCTAACACAGCCTGCCATGTACGCACGGTTCCGTTCCTCAGCGCTACCCTCATGTGGTAATAAGTTTCCCGTTTTACAGATAATGAAGTGAACTCAGAGAAATCAAGGATTCAATTGATAAGGCCACAGAGAAGCTAGTGAGAAGCACAGCTGGGGTCAGAATCATCTTTTGGACTCCTAGCTGAGAGTTTCTCAGCCTCCACATTTGCTGACATTTGGGGACAGGTCACTCTTCTTTGTGGGGCTGGCCCCTACGTTGCAGAATGTTTAGCAGCATCCTGAACCTCTACCCGCTGGATGCCAGTCACACGTTCCCCACTCCCACCAGTTTCAAAAACCAAAAAAAAAAAAAAAGTCTCCTTCTAGACATTATCCCTTTTGAGAACCACCAGCCTAGCCCTTCCCAGGGAAAAGCCTCCATGGTATACTTCTAAGCAGAACTTGGTTAGAGGGTGGCCTTCAGCCCTAACTCCAGACAACGTCTGCGCCCTTGTTTCCCTTTCAACCTCTCCCTCAAACAGCTCCTTTGTCTGTCAGTCCTGTGGCAATTTTTTTTTTTAATTAAAACAAACCAATTTTCTCTGTTTATTTGGCCGTGCTGGGTCCTTGCTGCTGCCTTGGCTTTCCCCTGGTTGCCATGTGCGGGCTTCTCAAGGCAGTGGCTTCTTTCTTCACGGAGCACAGGCTCTGGGATGCACGACCTTCAGCAGCTGCGGCACCCGGGCTCAGGAGGTGCGGCTCCCAGGCTCGAGAGCCCAGGCTTAGTAACTGTGGCACCTGGGCTTCGTTGCTCTGCGGCATATGGGATCTTCCAGGACCAGGGATCGAAACCGTTGTCTCCTGCATTGGCAGGCGGATTCTCTACCGTTGAGCCACCAGGAGCCCTGTGGCAATTATTTTATCCATCCATCCACTCACTCATCTATTCAGTGACTGTTGAGTGCCTGCTCCACAGCAGAAGGCGGGAATAAGCGAAAACTCTTGCCCTCATGGAGGTAATATTCCAGGGACCAGGAAGCACTGAATAAATGGCATAGCCTAGGTACCTGCATGAACCCTTTGCATTCTCACAGCAGCCACTGTTATTTTCATTCAGAGGTGCCCAGTCTGAGACACCAAGGGGTTAGAGAGCCCGCTGGGATGGCAGCTTGGAAGCAGGACAGTTGGAAGTTAAACCTGCGACGCTGGCCCCAGACCTGGGTGCCTGGCCCCTCCCTTCTCCTGCCTTTCCCAGTCTGCGTCTCCTTCCAACTGCATTCGCTGTTGCCACATAGCGTGCCAGTGGCTCCGGGGATTCTAAAGCTGTCGTCCGCTCCCCACACTAGGCCGGCCGCTTCTCTCTCTTCCGTTGTCCCCGCTGTGGACCAGGCTCAGATCCCGGCTCCATCAGGAAATGAAATCATGAGCTCCTCCATTCCTGTAACATTTCCATTCTCAAGTCCTTTTGGCTTTTCAGACAAATCTCTCATCTTCATCCGAGTGATCCAGAAAGGAAGACCGTATTTATCCTCTTCTTATAGGTGAGAACACTAAGGACTCAAGAGGTCAAATGCCTTGCTCTAGGACACTCTACTAATAGAGATTAAAATTTAGCCTTAGTTTCCGATCACAGACTTTATACGATGAACAAATTGTTTCAGATAGAAAGCTAATCTCTGCCTCAAGAGGTCCTAGAAGGGAAGGACCACAGCTCAAGGCCTGTCTGGGTCTCCTGCACAGTCTAGCACTTGTGTTGACTCAGAGAACTGGCGCTAAGAAGCCCAGATTGCAAGGATGTAACCCAGACCTGCGTACTTGCCTGCGTGCTTGCTCAGTTGCTCAGTCATGTCTGACTCCGTGACCCCATGGACTGTAGCCCTCCAGGCTCCTCTGTCCATCGAGTTTTCCAAGCAAGAGTACTGAAATGAGTTGCCACTTCCTTCGCCAGGGAATCTTCCCGACCCAGGGATTGAACCTGTGTCTCTCGTGTCTCCTGCATTGGCAGGTAGATTCTGTACCACGGCACCATGGGGGAAGCCCCCACCCAAACTTATTAGTGTCCCAAAAATTAATGCTCTGAAGGTCCACCAGATGGCAGTGTTTTCCCCGGGAAGGAGAACGTTTCTAAGCCACAGAGGCTAGGTTGAAATGATCAAAGAATTAGAATTTGAAGTGGTTTACACACACAATGTTTAGAATCTTGCTGAGCTTTCAAATGTTGATGAAATCTTCAGGAATATTACTAGGCAGCAAGCAAGTAAGTGTTCGTCGCTCAGTCGTGCCTGACTCCGCGACCCCATGGACTGCCAGGCAGTGGTAGAGCGTAAACATGATTCGTGCTCTCGTCTGACCTTTGCCATTTTCTAGCTATATGACCCTGGGGAAGTCACTTCCTCTCTCTCAGCTTTTATTTTTCTCATCTGCAAAATGGGTATAAGAATACCTGCTTGGTCTCTGCCACAGACAGGGCTATTGTGAGGCTGAATTTGGACACGTGAAGCTATAGATAGCTTTCTGGATATATGCTATTCTACTTATGGATGTCATGGAATTAATTTAACTGTTAGTTCAGTAGTTAATTTTGTAGAAATGCTTTTCCTGAAATCTTGCTACTCACAGTGTGGTACACAGACCTGGAGAACTGGCATCATCTGAGAGTTGATTAGAACTGTGTAACTCGCCCTAGGGGATTCCCTGGTGGCTCAGTGGTAAAGAATCTGTCTGCCAAGCAGGAGATACGGGTTTGATCCCTGGGTCGGGAAGGTCCCTTGGAGAAGGAAATGACAACTGACTCCAGTATTCTTGCCTGGAGAATCCCATGGACAGAGGAGCCTGGTGGGCTACAGTCCACGGGGTCACAAAAGAATCAGACACGACTTAGCTACTAAATCAACAATAAGAACTCATCCCAGACAACTGAATTTTAATAGTGTGAAATTTTAACAAGATCCTGAGGTGACTCAAATGCATAGTTTGATAGGGAATAGAAAATTCCTCACTTTTGTAAGTTGAGAAAATAGCTAGAAAAGCAAGTTCTGGAGTTTTTTGGGAGTTAATACTGAATTAGTTCAGTTCAGCATCCCTTGTAATACGAGAAATATTCCCTAAGATGAGCCTGAGGCATGTTAAGCAAATTGCAAAGCTCAAAAGACGTATCTGTACCCAAATTATGCCTTAGGGAGAGTGACTTGAAGTTGAAATTAAACATTCCTGTGTTAAGACCGGTCAGGACAGGCTAGGCTATGTTGCAGTGACAAACAGCCTGCCATTTCAGTGGCTTGTTTCCTGAGAACAGCAGCAGTAATAACCCCAAGAGGTATGATGCCATTGCATGTAGGCAGGCGGCTCCGCTCACTCAGGGACCCTGCCAATGGCTGCCACCATCCCAAATTCTTCGGGAAAAGAGTCCAGAGGGTCTTGGGCTGCCAGTGCAATAAAATGTTCAGCCTGAAAGTGACCCCTGGGGGCGGGGTGGGGGGGCAGTTGCAGTCCTATCCGGTGTTTGGAAGGTACAGAGCCAGAACTACTGAGCGAACAGTGCCGATAACAGCCACAAAGGTTATCCCGGATTTGTTCAGAGCAGGGGCTCCCAGAACAGGTTGTGTGGGAGAACTGGCTAGGGACCGCTTGTGAAATGTACAGATCTCAGAGGCTCCATCTCAAGGATCTGACCGGCACCAGGAATCTGCTTTAACAAGAGCCCTGGGGGATTCTGATGCCCTCCCTCCAAAGACCAGCATCTGGAAACCCTCTGACTTTGAGCACTCAACCCCGTCTTGAACATAAAAGACGCTGTGTTCATGTTCTAGGGATGCAGTAACATGTGACTCCAGGGTGGTGGTTTCAGAAAGAAGACATTTATTCTCTCACAGTTCTGGAGCCGAAAGGCCCAAACGAAGGTCGGCTGATTCCTAGAAACTCTGAGGGAGGCTCCGTTCCCCGCCCTCTCTCCTGGTTTCCGGTGGCCGCTGGCGACCCCTGGTGCTCCTTGGCTGGTAGCCGTGAGTCCAGTTCCCAACTTCTGCCTCCGTCTTCACGGGGCCATCTCCTCTGTGTGCCTGGGTCTTCTCCTGTCTAAGGACACTTGTCGTTGGATTTAGGGCGCAATCCAAGCAGCTCAGACAGTGGAGGGTCTGACTGCAATGCAAGAGATCCAGGTTCAATCCCTGGGTCAGGAAGATCCCCTGGAGGAGGGCATGGCAACCCACTCCAGTCCTCTGGCCTGGAGAATTCCATGGACAGAGGAGCCTGGTGGGCTACAGTACATGTTGTGAAGAGTCAGACATGACTGAGCGACTAACACTTGCCAGGTAATCCAAGATAATCCCATCTTAAATTCTCTCATCCATCTGAAAAGACCCTTTTTCCAAATACAGTCACCCTGGGGGAACATACTGGAGGTGTGTGTGGGGGTGTCCACTCTTCAGTCCACTACAGACCCGCATCTGCATGGAATCTAGTCTCCTGTCCTCTCTGGACAGCTAAGACAGGGCTCCGAGAGCCTGGCAAGAACACTGGAGTGGGGTGCCATTTCCTTCTCCATTGCATGAAAGTGAAAAGTGAAAGTGAAATCGCTCAGTCGTGTCTGACTTGTAGCTACCCCATGGATTGCAGCCTACTGGGCTCCTCCGCCCATGGAATTTTCCAGGCAAGAGTACTGGAGTGGGGTGCCATCACCTTCTCCGACACTGTGCACTACACTTTAGCAAAGAGTTAATAGAACCCTTTGGAAATATAATGTCTGTGTATTGCTGCCCTGACCATGTAAATGCATACTATTTTTTCACTTTTCCTACTGATGGGGATCAAGAATACATTTGCCAAATCATTAGCTATAAGTGTTCTGCCAGATGCCAAAATAACCACAGAATGACTTGATAGGCTCAGTGGATTCACTGTGGGTGGACTTGAGCCTAAACTCTGTTTATCATCTGTCCTCCAAAACCTCTAGTCTCAACTGGATTGATCTAATCTTGAATACATACCATATCTGCCACATCAGCTGCAGTTGGGGCTACCACCTGGTTAAGTTTAGTCATCAACCATCATCTGTCACGATCAGCTGTGTTTTCACAGGGCTGAGACAGGCAACTGGAAAGGAATAGGATGCAGACTGTCACCCTCATACCTTTGATGGTGGGAACTTCTGCAATACCCCGGTTTCGGCACTATTTCTGATATACTATCTTTATTGGAGGTGAGAGTCATGGGTTTCCACTTGATTCCTTCCCCTCATCTTAATAATCTTTAATCCATAAGCCAGGGAAACAATAGAAGGGTTCTGCCAGATGTCAAATAACCACAGAATGACTTGATAGGCTCAATGAACTCACCGTGGGTGGACTTGAGCCTAAACTCCATTCATCATCTGTCCTCCAAAACCTCTACCCTTTTTCTTCCAATTTTATTGATTGTATAATTGATACATATCACTCTACAAGTTTAAGGTATACAGCATAATGATGTGACTTACATACTTCATGAAATGATTGCATGGAATACTCTTTCCCATCCCCTCACCTTCAGACTGTGTGTGTCTTTAGATCCGTCTTTTGTAGGCAGCGTATATATGGGTTTTGTTTTTGTATCCATTCAGCTCCTCTATATCTTTTGATTGGAGCACTTAGTCCATTTACCTGTAGAATAATTATTGATAAGTATGTGCTTATTACTGGTTTGTTAATTTTGGTGAATTGATTTTTATCTTTTTTGTTCCTTCTTATTTTGCTCTCTTCCTTTGTGATTTGGTGACTATCTTTAGCATTATGTTCGAATTCCTCTCCCTTTTATATGTATTACAGATTTTTGGTTTGTGGTTTCCCTGAGATTTATATATAGCAGTTCACATGTATATGATTAAATTGCTAATCTCTTAAATTTGAATGTATTCTAACAGCCCTTCATACTTACTTCTCCTTTACCTCACATTTATTGTTTTTGACATCATAGTTTACATTTTATTTGTTTTGTGTATCCCTTAACTACTTATTGTGGACACAGATGATTTTTATTACTTCTGTCTTTTAACCTTCCAACTAGCTTTGTATATGGTTAATTTATTACTTTTATTGTATATTTGCCTTTTTCAATGAGACTTTTTCCCTTTCATAATTTTATTTTTACTTGTGGCCTTTCTTTTTCCACTTAGATAAATTTCTTTAACATTTCTTGTAAAGTTGGTTTGGCAGTACTGAGTTCTTTTAGCTTATGCTTGTGTGTAAAATTTTGAATCTCCAAATCTGAATGAAAGCCTTACTAGATAAAATATACTTGGTTGTAGGTTTTCCCCTTTCATCATTTTAAATGCATCATGTTACTTCTTTATGGCCTGCAAAGCTTCTGTTGAGAAGTCAGCTGATAGAATTATGAGAGTTCCTTGGTATATAATTTGTTGCTTTTCCCTTGCTGCTTTTAATATTCACTATTTACATTTAGCTTTTGCCGTTTTAATTACAATTGTGTCTTGATGTGATTCTCTTCGAGTTGATCCTGTTTGGGACTCTCCGTGCTTCCTAGGCCTAGATGCCTGTTTCCCCTCCCAGGTTAGGGACGTTTTCAGCTATTATCACTTCAAATATGTTTTCTGCTCCGCTTTTCCCCTCTTTTCCCCTTCTGGGGCTTATATAATATAGTACATCTGAGGGTGTCCTTGACTGTATCTTACAGTGTCCTAATTTTTAAAGTTCGTTTCTCCATTCAGCTTCAGTGGCTTTGACAAATTGTCTTCCAGTTCATTTCATTGATCTATTCTTCTGAATCATCCAGTCTACTGTTTATTCCTTCTAGTGTAGTTTTTATTTCAGTTATTACATTCTTCAGCTCTATTTGGTTCCTATTTATATTTTCAGCCTCACTTTTCACTCTATTATCCATGTTTCTCCTGAATTATTTAAGCATATTTATGATCATTTTCTTGAACTCGGTAGGTTGTTTATTCTGCTTAGTTCTTTGATAGTTTATCTTGTTCCTTCATTTGGAACATATTCCTCTGTCACCTCATTTTGCCTAACTAGCTATTTTTATTTCTATGTATTTGGAAAGTTGATTATACTTCCTGATCTTGGAGAAATGGCTTCTGTATGAGACTTCCTGTGGGTCCTAGCAGTGCACTCCCCTCTGGCAACTTGAGCTATATGCTCTAGGATTGCCCTCTATATGGGCTGTGTGGACCCTTCTGTTGTGGTGGGCTGACTACTTTGGGCATGGCTGGCTCCTGGTCTGGTTGGTTGCCAGGCTTTGTTTTGTGCTGAGGCTGCTGGCCACTAATGGACAGGGCTGGGTCATGAGGCAACTGACTATAGAGCCCCAGGTGTTCAGGGGCTATTGCTGGCCCTCTAGTATGTGGAGCTGGGCCCTGGGCTGGGTGGTTGCAAGGCCCTGGGGGTACCAGAGCTGGTGTTGACCCAGTGGTGGGCAGAGGAGGGGTCAAAGGGTCTTGGGCCTAGTGCCAGCTCACTGGTAGGTGAAGTTGTGTTCTGGGACCTGTGGTTTCAGGGCCCTGGGGTGCTGGATTTGGTGTTGGCCCACTGGTGGTTGGGAATTCAGATTTTCTGAAGCAGCCTGCTTGTTGGTGGTTGGGGCTGTGTTCCCCACCCCCCAGTTACCTGGTTGGTATGAAGTATCCTAGTAATGATAGGTGCTGGTAGGCTGGTGGGTTGGGCCAAGTTCTAGTGATATTAAGCTAGAAGGAGAATTCTAAAATGGTACTTGCCAGCACCAGTGTTCTTACGGTAGAAGAAACTCCCCCAAAAAGGCTTAAGCCAGTGTCTGTGTCCCCAGGGTGAGCCAGTTACTTCCTGTCTTCTTGAGAGTCTCTCTAAGATCAGTAGGTGGGTCTGACCTAGACTTCTTTCAAGTTACTGCTTCTGTCCTGGTTCTTGGAACATGAGAGATTTTCCCTGGTGGCTCAGATGATAAAGTATCTGTCTGCAATGCGGGAGACCCAGGTTCGATCCCTGGGTCAGGAAGATCCCCTGGAGAAGGAAATGGCAACCCACTCCAGTATTCTTGCCTGGAAAACTCCATGGACAGAGGAACCTTGTAGGCTCTAGTCCATGGTGTCGCAACGAGTCAGACACAACTGAGCGACTTCACTTCACTTTAAGAGTGGAGTCTCTATTTCCTACAGTCCCCTGGCTGTCCCCAAAGTAAGCCCTGTTGTCCTTCAATTCAAAGGTTCTTAGGGCTCATCTTCCTGCGTAGGACCCCTGGGCTGGGGAGAGCCTCTGCAATCATACTTATCCTCCCATTGTGGGTTTTTAACCTGAGGATATGGGTCTTGACTATACCTCATTTCCACCCCTTCTACATAGCTTGTTGTGGTTCCTTTATACAATCTTTAGTTGTAGAAGCTTTTTTTCTGCTACTCTTCAGGTCTTCCTCATCAATAGGTGCTCTGTTAATAGTTGTAATTTTGGTGAGCCCGTGGAAGGAGGTGAGCTCATGATCTTCCTACTCTGCCATCCTGGCCCCCACCTCAACCCCCAAACCTCTACTCTAATCAAGATTTTGATGGCATTTTGAGTTCTTTGGTATCAGAATCAGCTTAAATCCTGCATCTAATGGTCCTTGAACAGTTAAGATATTTCCTTTTCCCTGGGGTGCGATCGTCCTGGCAAATGCCTCATGTCACTCTGGAGAAGGATTGTTGTAGTACAGACTATATATACTTGTGATGACACTGTAGGATCTTACCACAATGTAATATAGACTCCATTTCATCTGTGGGTTTGGGTCTGCCCAGCCTAAAAATAGGGTGAAGGCCTAGAAATTTCTACTATGATAGCTGATGGCAGCCTTCTGCTTTCCAACACTTGATTAAAAAAAAAAAAAAGTTATAAAAGCAGCATGGTACCATAGGGAACTTTCTTTTTCTTCATGATCAGTTAACCAATACCACAGATCCCTTCTGTTCAGCCCACTCACTACTTCCCCTACCCCAGTGGCTTCAGACCTTGCAAATTCTTTTAGTAATTACATCCATTTTGCTGTTGATGTTTAAGTGTTGATACTTGTCCTATGTCATATAAAATCCCATGATCCCCTAATTGTATTGGTGAAGGTTCAGTCAGAGAAGCTGAATAAGAGGAAATACATATCAAGAGATTTATTGTAAGGAATCAGCACACATGATTGTGGGGGCTGGCTAGGCAAGTCTGGAATCCATAGGGATGCTATCAGGAAAGGTAGGCTGGAACTCTCAGTCATGAGATAAAGCTGCCTGCCGTCTATAAGCGGAATTTCTTCTCTCAGGGAAGCCGCAGTCCTGCTTTTTAAAGCCTTTCAACTGATTAAATTAAAACTACTCTGATTATCTAGGATAATTTCTTACTTAAAGGCTACTGATGATGGACTTTAATCATATCCACAAAATATCTTTACTCCGACTTCTAGATAATTGAGGACTGCAGCCTAGCAAGCTGACATGATGAAATGATCATCACAGACCACCCCCTGCCTCCTTGGTACCCATACACAGCTCCTCAAATCTATTATCCAAATAAAGACAATAATGATGTTTTCTGTCTAACATGAAAGAACTATCCTGAGAACAAACAAAAACATACCAATATTTTCCACAGAAGAGATTTCAAAGTCCTTGCATGCTGTTCACCATTCTTTGTCTTGTATCTTAAATACTGAGGTATAAAGTTAACTACTATTAATATATCTGTTGTTAGATGAGATAAGGGAATAAGAGAAGAAAAATATTATATGCCATATTTATGTAGTTTCATCCATATTTATTTATATTTATCATAACAATAATATAAATACATATAATTTCTATATTATATATTGTTTATATATTATATATACATTACATATTATATATTGTTGTTGTTCAGACACCCAGTTGTGTCTGATGCTTTGTGACCCTGCATCACGCCAGGCCTCTCTACCCCTCTCCATCTCCTGGAGTTTTCCCAAGTTCATTATAAAAATATCACTTTATGGAAAATAGAAGAGGAAAAAGTAGAAGACATTGACAGATTTTCTTTTCTTGGGCTCCAGAGTCACTGCAGATGGTGACTGCAGCCATGAAATTAAAAGACACTTGCTCCTTGGAANACACCCAGTTGTGTCTGATGCTTTGTGACCCTGCATCACGCCAGGCCTCTCTACCCCTCTCCATCTCCTGGAGTTTTCCCAAGTTCATTATAAAAATATCACTTTATGGAAAATAGAAGAGGAAAAAGTAGAAGACATTGACAGATTTTCTTTTCTTGGGCTCCAGAGTCACTGCAGATGGTGACTGCAGCCATGAAATTAAAAGACACTTGCTCCTTGGAAGGAAAGCTATGACAAATGTAGATAGCGTGTTAAAAAGCAGAGACATCACTGTGCTGGCCTGTATAGTCAAAGCTATGGTTTTCCACTAGTCATGTATGGATATGAGGGCTGGACTGTAAAGAAAGCTAAGTGCTAAGGAATGAATGCTTTTGAATTGTGGTGGAGAAGACTCTTGAGAGTCTGTTGGACAGCAAGGAGACCAAACTAGTCAATCCTAAAGGAAATAAACCCTAAATATTCATTGGAAGGACTGCTGTTGAAGCTGAACCTCCAATACGTGGCCACCTGATGCGAAGAACCGACTCATTGGAAAAGACCCTGATGCTGGGAATGATTGAAGGCAAAAGGAGAAGAGAGGGCAGAGGATGAAATGGTTCAATGTGGTATGAATTGAATCAACGTAGTATGCATTGATGCAATGTAGTATATATTGGTGCAACGTAGATACCATCACTGACCCAATGGGCACGAATTTGAGCAAACTTCAAGAGATAGTGAAGAACAGGGATTGCAGAGTTGTACATGACTTAGTGACTGAACAACAACAATTTATTATAAATATAATACACTTAACTGTAAAATTAAATATCTGTATTAAAATATTTTATGCAAATAGTATATATTTCATAACAAAATAAGAAACACTTATGACTATTAATAATGTTTGTTTCTAAAACTGGTCATTTGCTCCTAGGTGGTATGTTAACTTCCTTCTCCTACTCATTGCCTACACTCCTTTTGTCCGTAACAAGCACTTTAGCTGGTCTGACTTCTTTGCCTCATGAGGTGACCCAAATCTTCATCCTTGAAGTGTCTGGGCCATTAGCAGTCCTGCTTGAACTAAGTTGTGGCAGTTTTCCATTGAATTTAATCACAGCACATGGGAGTACTAAGAGAGCCCTGAAGGATTTCCTGTATCCCAGACATACTTTCTCCATTATTGTAGTGGTAACCTAGTTCTTCCTAATAATTAGGATCAATCATCCCACTAGTATGGTGACCCACTTCTGTGCTTGTTGATTCAGAGATGTGAGGAGCCCCAAGTGCCTGAGTGGTCCAGTTTGGTGGAATCATTGTTGCCTCTCCTAGTGGAGTCTTGTCATTAGGGGTAATAGCTAATAGAGCCAGTCCTATTTCCACTCTTTGCTTCCTAGATCCATAAAGCCTCACTATGGAGAACCAGCACCATATACTAGATGCCGATTTAGAGCATGTACAGCCTTCTGCAGACCTTTGCTCCAGCCCCACAAGGTCTTTCCACTTAGCTGGAAAGCGTCAAGTCAGATGCTTCAGGACAATGCAGAACATGGTAAGACCTGTGAGTTCCATGAGTGCAGGCCCATTACTACACTTCATTTACTGTGAAGTGAGTTCCTTGATAAGAAACAATGCTGTGTACAGTACCATGATGGTAAATAAGAATTCTATAAATCCATGAATGGTAGTTTTGTTAGAAGCATTGGGGGCAGAGAAAGTAAATCCTTGTCCAGAGTAAGAGTCTGTTCCAGTAAGAACAAAAGGTGCACCTTGCATGGTGAAAGTGGCCCAATGTCATTAATCTGCCACTAGGCAGCTGGTTGATTATCCTGGTGAATGGTGCCATATCAAAGGCTTGTGTTGGTCTTTGCTGATGGCAGATGGGGCACTCAGCAGTGGCTGTAGTCTTGTCAGCCTCAGTGAATGAAGCCCATGTTGCTGAGGGCATGCATCACCTCCATCCCTGAATGATGACCACTTGGTTCATGAGCTATTTAGCAACGAGGAAAGAAGCTTGCCAGTATCTGCAGAGTGATCTTCTCATCTACTAAATTATTAAAATGTCCTCTGCCAAGGTTGTCTTTTGGTGAGCACTCATATAACTTCACATTATCTCCCATTCAGAGAGGTCTATTCACACACCTATTTCCCAAACCTCCTTGTCATTAGTTTTCCAATTGTGTTACTTCAGGTTGCTGACCACCCAGCCAAATCACTGACCACAGCCCAAGACTGGTATAGACTTGTACCTCTGACCATTTCTATTTCCAGGCAACATGAACCATCAGGTGCAAAGTTCTGCCCACTAGGAGGACTTCTCACCACTGTCCTTCTGGAATGTTCTAGAAAAGGGCATTTCATACTATACCTGTCTATTCTGAGGCAGTGCCTGTATATCATGCAAAATCATCTGTAGACTAGGTTGCGTTTTCTCTTTCTCAGCTGGCCATGGAATGCTCCCCATGCAGCCACAGTGCAGGCCCAGGGAAAGAAATTTATGTAGAAGGAATAGGGGCCATGGGCACTTGGGACACAACCTCATGCAACTAACTTTTGACTTTCTGACCTACTTGAGCCTGATCTCATATACACCATTTCTGTTTGGTAATAGAGCACTAGTGGGCACACCCAGCTTTATGGCTTGGTGAATCAGGTAACACCCAGTTCATCATGGCAGCTCAGGTGGCATGCGTAATAACCCACGGTTATTCTGGTGGCCCACAGTTAGGTGCTCAGTCTTTACTGAGGCTCAGTAAGAAGCTAAAAGGGATTTATCAAAAGGACAGTAGTTATTCTTAAAAGATGTCATGGCTTTGCTCCATAATCCTAAGGCTCTTACAGATACCCATCAAAGGTTTCACACAGCATCTCTGTCCCCTCCTGACATTTCAGCCTCCATTGGCTCTTCTGGATCATTTGGCTCAGTCTGCAGAAGAGCTTGGATCTGTGGTAGAGTCTTCCTTTGTTCTGGGTCCACTGAAAACTAGTAGATTTTGGGGTCACTTGGTTACAGGGTTAGAAAAGCATTCCCAAGTGAGGGATACTTTGGCTTCAAAATCCAGAGACCTGCTAGATGTTATGCCAATTTTTTTTTTTTTTTTTTGGATCATTTGGCTCAGTCTGCAGAAGAGCTTGGATCTGTGGTAGAGTCTTCCTTTGTTCTGGGTCCACTGAAAACTAGTAGATTTTGGGGTCACTTGGTTACAGGGTTAGAAAAGCATTCCCAAGTGAGGGATACTTTGGCTTCAAAATCCAGAGACCTGCTAGATGTTATGCCAATTTTTTTTTTTTTTTTGTGGTAGAAGGGTTCAGATGCAACAATTTCTCCTTTGCTTCAGAAAGGATATGTAGACATACCCCACAGTACTGGACCCCTAGAAATTATACTGGTAGAAAAACTTCTGAATTTTTGTGGGATTTATTTCTCATGTTCTTTTTTGAAAGTTTTATTTTATTTATTGGCTATGCTTGGTCTTCGTTGTTACATGCAGGCTTTCTCTAGTTGCTGTGGGCAGGAGCTCCTCTTCATTAGCGTTGCACGTGCTTCTCATTGTGGTGGCTTCTCTTGTTATGGGGCACAGGCTTCATTAGTTGTGGCACACAGGCTCAGTGGTTGTGGCTCGCAGGCCCTAGAGCACAGTTTTGGTAGTTGTGGCACATGGGCTTAGGTGCTCCACAACATGTGGAATCTCCCAGACCAGGGATTGAACCCGTGTCCCCTGCATTGGCAGGAGGATTCTTATCCACTGCACCACCAGGGAAGTCCCTATTTCCCATCTTCTGACATGCAGATATCTTACCAATATGTCTAGGAGAGTTGCTACTTCCTGTTCACCAGGTCTATTAATATTGTCAATGCAATTGACCAGTTTAATGTCCCATGGAAGGGAACGGTGATCAAATTCACTGTGAACTAAATTATTACATATTCCTGGAGAGTTGTTATACCTCTGTGGTGGGACAGTAAATATATACGACTGGCCTACACCAGCTGAAAGAAAATTGCTTCTGGTGGTCCTTACTAACAGGTATAGAGAAAAAAGCCTTTGCCAGCTCAATAGCTACATGCCAGGTACCAGGGGATATATTAATTTGCTCAGGCAACAAAACCACATCTGGAAGAGCAATTGCAATTGGAGTCATCACCTGACTAAGTTTATGATAATCCACTGTCATTCTCCAAGATCCATCTGTTTTCTGCTTAGGTAAGTTAATGGGGATGGGGTGGGAATCACTACACCTGCATCGTTCAAGTCCTTAATGGTAACATCCATCTTGGCATTTCCTTCAAGGATGCTGTCTTACTTTTGGTTCACTATTTGTGTAGGTATAGGCAGTACTTGCGACTTCCCCCAGGCATTTCCTGCTAGAAAATCCCTCTCTCTATAGGATGGGGAACCAATATGGGGGTTTTGCCAGTTACTGACCTTGGATTCCAGTTATGTATTCCAGAGAGGGGGAAATAACCACAGACTGGGTTCAAGGGTTCACTGAGCCTTCAAAGACCCACTAGTCCCACTATGAGAGGGACCTGAGCTAAACTTCCATGGATAAGCTGTCAGTCTACTGGTGGGCAACACATTTGGGGTCTCTAGGAATTAGTGTCAATTTAGAGCCAATGTCTAGCAATCCTTAAAAGATACAATTATTGCTCTTCCTCCAAAGCACAATTACTCAGGTCTATATATCCCTTTGGAGAAGACTGGGAGGAAGAATAACAGGATAGGTGTTTGGCAATGAAGCAGAGTGGACCCAGGTTCCCTTTTATTCAAACTATTCTAAGTCTATAAACTGACTCAAGTCTGGGATTGACTGAGGGGCTGTGACCACTTTTCTGTCTTTCGTATTGGACTTCTGTTCATAGACCTAGAACTCCTCTGCGTATAAGAATTTAATGGACTATATTTCTGTTTCTCTTCTAGGGGCATCATGATCAACTAGTTAGTGCCATGGGCCTCTGAGAGTTAGAAGTATCCTGATTACTGCTTTGACTCTGCTGTCCATCACAGTAGCCATGCCCGCCTGGTCTCTGGCAATTAATGCCACTGCTTCCTAGTATTCCATTATATCCATTCCATTTAGAGATCCTTGTTCAACAGTACCAGTTCTCATTGTAATTTCCAAACCACAGAGAATGGTGACTAATGAACTCTTTAATGACACTGGGATTTTCTCATAAATGGATTTCTCATAGTTGTGGGGAAAGGCATGTCCTTTAGACCCTTCTGGGGTGGGTGAATAGGTCCTACATAATTTTGGGTTGGTCAAAAAGTTCATTAGGGTTTTTCTGTAACACCTTACCAAAAAACCCAAATGAATTTTTTGCCAATTCAATAAATTCACTTTCCTATTCCCATCTCCATAAGTCTTTAGATACTTTGCTCCACTGTATACCAAGGCAGTTTTGGGATTTCAGCTTAATTTAATGTAGGCCATGTTTGCATCCATGTTTCAGTCAACTAACCAAACAAGCTGACAGAGCTCTTCCTGGCCCTTCAAGTTAAGATAGAGTCCAGAATCTCTGCTTAGCGGGCCCAAATAAATAAATGTGGCCTGACCCAACTTTATGTTCCTTTTACCTTGCTCCCACACATAATATTCATTTCCACACATATCCCCCAGATTTCTGTGGTTCAGTTGCTATGTCATGTCCAACTCTTTGTGACCTCATGGACTGTAGCATGCCAGGCTTCCCTGTCCTTCACTGTCTCCTGGAGTTTGCTCAAACTCATGTCCATTGAGTTGATGATACCATCCAACCACTCATGCTCTGTCGCCTCCTTCTCCTTCTGCCCTCAATTTCTCCCAGCATCCGGGTCTTTTCCAATGGGCAGCTCTTCACATCAGGTGGCCAAAGATTTGGAGCTTTAACTTCAGCATCAGTCCTTCAATGAATATTCAGGGTTGATTTCCTTTAGGATTGACTGGTTATAGGATTGAAAGAAAAAATGTTTGGCAGGGGTCCTAAGGAGAATCATCAATGCCTTGCAAGGCAACTACATTAGAACAGACCATTGTGGGTTCTTCAGACAAAAACCCAGCAAACCTTCTTAACGTAAGGAGGAAATGTAAGAATTGCTTCTACAAGGAAGGCTTCACAGAATGTAGGGACCCTTAACTTCACTGGAAACTTCTCATATGTCCCCAGTCCAATTTTCAGGATCTCATTTCTTCTCAATCCATGTCCTAGTTTTACCATAGGATGCCCTGCAAGGTTGGAAATACAATTTGTACAGTAATTCAGCCACTCACAGGATACCACTCTGGGTTTGATTTTCAGAAAGCTCAGCATGGACAATATAGGAGATAAGGGTTTCTTTCAGGGGGGAGATAGAATGTTCCTGGATTTTGTTCTAAGCTCAATAGGAACTTTGGAGAGGTTAAGGCAGGGTGGTGGCATGTAGTAACTTATAAGCAAAGAAAATTTCTTTAGCCCCTGTGTTAAAGATGACTTGTAGGAGAAAATGAAGACGTTATTGTTGTAGTCCTCCCATTAGATGGTAGTGGGTTGGGCCAGAGTGCAGCAGTAGAGGTGAGAAGCAGAGTCAGTGTGGGGTATACTTTGAATGTACAGTCAACAGGAATTGCTGATAGATTGGTTGTGAAGGTAGCAGAAAGAAACAGAGATGTCTTCTAGATGCTTGGCTTGAGCATCTGGGTAGATGGTGGGACAGTAACTCACGTGGAAAATATGATAGTTACAGGTTTGGGGGTGGGAAGAATCAAGAACTAATGATGAGAAATCTTTTAGACATCATTGTGTGGATGTCAAGCAGGCAGTTGAATTCTGCCACTCACTTATCTACCCACTCTCAACAGGCTTCTGCTCTTGTACAGTCCTATTCAAATGTCACCAAATTATACTCAAAATGTCCTTTAGAGGAATTCTTTTTTCTGATACAGGACACAAGCCATTATCACACATTGCATTCAGTTGTGAGATCGCGTCTGTTTCTTTAATGTGGAACAGTAATTCTTTAGCCTTCCTTTATCTTTCGTGACCTTGACAGTTTTGAAGAGTGCAGGACAGCTGGTGTGTAGAATGTCCTTCTGTTTGGATATGTGTGATGGTTTCTTCCTGGTTAACTTCAGATTAAACATTTCTGGCAGGTGTATTACATAAATTCTGTTGCATCCATTTCAGTGCATTGTATCAAGAGGCATAGGGTGCCTCTTTGTCCTGTTTTTGGTCTTGTTTAATTTGATTACTTTGTCAAGTGCTGCCTTCCAAGTTTCTCTACTGGAAGTTTATCATTTCCTCATTTGTAATGAATAAGTAATCTATGGGGAGATACTTTAAGATTGTCAATATCCTAGTCCTCACCAGATTTTTACTCCATGGTTTTAGCATCCCAATGGTTCTTGCCTAAAATTTTAATTATTCCTTTGAAATTTGCAAAATATTGATTTTTGAATAAACAATTCCTCCTGCATCTATTAGTTATCATTCTGCTGAAAAGAATAGCTGCCAGACTTTATTAAAATGATATATGTCTCTCTTACCAGACTAAGAGCTCCCTGAAAGCAGGCAGTATTTTATTCAAGCTAATACCAATACTGCTTGCAAAGTAGGTGCCCAACAAATACATTATAAAATGAGCTGTACTAAAGTCACCCTTCAAGTGAGGAGTTTATTAAAAATACATCCTTCAGGGGCTTCCTGGTGGTCCAGTGGTTAAGAATCCATCCACCTGCCAATGCAAAAGGCATGGTTTTGATCCCTGGCTGTGGAAGATCCCACATGCCTTGGGGCACCTAAGCCCGTGCGCCACAACTGTTGAAGCCTGTGTACCCTAGAGCCCTGCAACAAGAGAAGCCAGCGCAATGAGAAGCCTGTGCACCACAGGGAGAGAGTAGCCCCGACTCACCACAACTAGAGAAAGCCTGCACACAGCAGTAAAGACCAAGTGCAGCCAAAACTAAAAATAAATAAACTAATTAAAAAAAATCTTCTTCAAAGGTTTCTGTGAGGTCAAAATGAGGTTCTGTACATGAGGGAGCTTTGTAACATGTAATAGGTTTTGCAGATGTGAGCTGTGATCTTTGCTAGGGACTCAAGCCACACCCATCTCAGTGCGCATGGTTATTAACCCAGAACTCTTTAGTCCAGCAAGAGGAAGAAAGTTGGTTGGAACGACTGAAAATCAACCTGTGAGAAACTGGAGCCAGTGGCAGATTCTCCCTAACACCTTTATCCTCCTTTCTTGCCTTTGCCTTCTTTCTTCTCCGACTTCAGGAAAGGACTGGGTGGTGCCGAAGCTTTGTTGATTCCCTCTTCTTGCTTCCCCCACAGCCCCGCCACCCGCTTCTGCCACACCACTCTGCCTGTCTCTCCCACTCCCTCTTTTCTAGAAAAGCAGAAACTTTCCTGCAGCTGTCAGGCTTCCTTCCCTGAAGAATATCTGTAATCGCCCCGCCTGATTGGGTCTCGTTAGCGGGCTGGTGGCATTGATTGTACTCAATCAGCACCCTCCTGCCCAGCTGGGAAAATGTCCCATTTATTCTTCCATTTTATCTACTCTTTCTTCTACAACTATTTTATATTTTTTCTGGGATTAAAAAAAAAAGTAAGCCCAAAGACCAAAAATTTTCCACTGCCCCTGGTTACAGAACTCTATGATTTTACTTTGTGCAAAGCTTTCCTGCTCTTTGTATCCCAGGAAATTTCTGGAAGTTTGCAGTGGGATCTCTGGGGACACTCACACTCTCCTCCCTGACCTTCACCTGTCAGCAGTAAAACAAAGGTAAGAATTTACATACCCATAAGGGGTTGAGGGGGAAAATCCCCTGGAGTAGGAAATGGCAACCCACTGCAGTATTCTTGCCTGGAAAATTCCATGGACAGAAGAGCCTGGCAGGCTGCAGTCCATAGGGTCACAAAGAGTCGCACATGACTAAGCAAGTAGGCACATGTGCAAGACTGAAGAAACACATTTGCACGATAAACTCTTTTGTGCCTTACAACAGTCCTTTAGCACAAATGTTGTGTAACACTCTTAGCATCCCCATTTTGTGGGTGAGAAAGCTGAGGTATGGAAAAGTTAAGGGACTTGCTGAGATCACACATCTCGGAAGTAGCAGAGCCGAGATTCAAACCCAGGTAACTGACTCCAAAGTGCTGCACTAGTCCAACCCTCCAGGCCCCACCCTCAGTCCAGGTGGTGGCTGCCTCACCCGCTGGCAGGAAGTGTTCTGATCCCGGCAAGGCCAGGGTGCCCTGGCATGGCCAGCAGACGTCACTCTGCCTACAGGTGGAGCAGGTAGACTTTTAGGGGATCCAAGTCCCCACCCAAGTCTCTTCCTTGCTGATCCAACACAGTGGGGAGGCATGTATCACCTGTGAGTTAAGGGACCTGAAGAAGTGGGTCAGTCACCCTGGTGGGAGAAAAGGGAAAAAGGGGAAATGGTACAGATCACGAGGGGAAATTCCTTGAGGCAGGTCAGATCCAGGTTGGGCAGAGAGATGCTCAGGAGTCCTTCTCTCCCTCTGGCATCTGGTACGGGAAGCAGCCTCACGTTATCGACTAGCCACCAGAACTGACATCTCAAACTTGGATTCAACTTCCAGGATTTTGGCCTACTCACCGTGTCACCTTGGGCAAATACTTATAGTATCTGTGTCCAATAAAGGTAGTATGGAGACTGAGAAGGTGGAAGCCAAAGATCATCCTAATGTCCCTAAAAGATGATATGGAAATCTGAAGATGCAGTAGACACAGGGTCCATGTTAGATCAGAGTTCTCAGAGTTCTGTGCTTGCATGCTAAGTCACTTCAGTCATGTCCAACTCTTTGTGACCCCATGAGCTGTAGCCCGCCCAGCTCCTCTGTCTGTGGGATTCTCCAGGCAAGGATACTGGAATAGGTTGCCATGTCCTCCTCCAGGGGATCTTCTGACCCAGGGATCAAACGCGCATCTCTAATGTCTCCTGCATCGGCAGGCAGGTTCTTCACCACTAGCGCCTAGAGCTCTGTGGTCCTGCACAATTTCTCTCAAGATTGAAAAGAAAAATGTGAACACTTTGGTGTGATTCACTTCTCATGCTCTGATCTAGACATTTCCACCCAGATGGCAAACCGCTTGAGCACATGCATCAGCCCTTTCCCCCTTGTTCACGCTGGTGGTATTTGTGTCACATGGCTCGTTCTATCTTCAGTTTTCTAATGTCTGGTTATGGCTTCTTTATTGGTCACTATATTTCAAAACAATGTCAAAACAAATCTTTTTTTTTTTTCTCTCCTCCCAGTAAACCTTTTATGTTCCACACAAATATAACATCACAGAAAGGAGAACTTTTTCCTGCCTCCCACCCACTATGAGCATTTTAGTCATATCGCTGAAAACTTGCCCCAGCTTCTCATTAGCAAGATGAAATGATAATATATCTCATGAGATTGTTGTGAGTGGAGTGGCTGAATATAGCAGTGTTCTTTAAGAATGAAAAGCACTATACAGATGTTAGAGATTGTTTGTACTAATTCTGTGCCCTTCCTCACATTTGAGTGTTTCACATTTGTTTGTCTTATCAGTCTTACTTACCTGTAAGTAACTGAAGGGTGGAGGAGCCTACCTTATTAATATCAGGGTAGGCGTATTAATCTCATTGTATAGCATATTGCGTGGAACAGAGCAGGTGTTTAATATATATTGAGTGGATGGATGGATGGATGGGTGGATGGATGAATGGATGCATGGATGGATGGATGCATGGATGGATGGATACTTGGGATTAGAAGATAAGATCATTGAGCTGAAAAGGGGATATAGGATTTGTTCAACAAAAATAACAGTTACAGTTTGCCTTTAACCCTCAACTACCATCTGTGAGGTAGATATTATTATTTCCACTTTACAAATGAGGAAGCTGAAGCTCAGAAAAGCTCAGGCTAGTAAATTGTAGAGTTGGGATTCAATCCAGATTCATTTCTAAACTTAAGACCTCTTTCGTGAAGGCAGAGGACAAAGGATTGCAGAAGAGCAGAATTTTCTATCCACATCCTATCGTTCTATCAACATCGACATTTGAGTCTCTGGATATACTCTGGTCTTTTCAAATTATGTGAACCAATGCAT
The DNA here is from genome assembly GCA_006410675.1 of Oreotragus oreotragus. Taxonomy (NCBI): domain Eukaryota; kingdom Metazoa; phylum Chordata; class Mammalia; order Artiodactyla; family Bovidae; genus Oreotragus; species Oreotragus oreotragus. The sequence goes on from SJYX01011000.1 coordinate 391,053, forward strand.
TGGCTGTTTTGTTTCTATTCATTTAAGTTGAGACTCTGTCATTTGCAACCAAAGAACTTTGATTAATACTCTCCTCCCTATCCATTTTCCCATGGCGTGTTCTTTTATTTTATTCTAGCATCAAGCGTCTCTGCCTGATAGTGCAATTATTTATGCATATCTTTCTCTCTGCTAGACCTGGAGATCTTGGAAGGTGTGGGCCATATCTTATTTATTCACTGAAACCCATCTTTGTTGCGAGCTCTTTACTGGGTACCAGCAATGTTTATTGATGATATTCAATAGGCATGTCTGTGTTTTAACCATTATACTGTACAGCTTTTTGATTCTTGGGGATTCGTCTTGATTTTCTGGGACTTACTAAGCACCTACTATGTGCTAAGACCCATACTATCAGATTTTGGACAGACATCACACTCTCTCTATTGTACCTCTCATCGGTCTCCCAGAACATCACTCCTCCTTCCTTCCTGTGGGAAGAAGAGCAGATCCCCTGTCCCCTCCAAGCCACTCAGCAGCCACATAGTCAGAAGAGGATGAAAAGGATGAATCTTTGTTTTAAAACCTTGTTAAATTTTCTGTTTAAAAATGTTTTGTTCACATAGTGATAGGAGGTCTTTTAGAAATCAGTTCTGAGGAGCAGTCTTCCTAAGGCAGTCTGTATTCAAAGCATTTTGGAGAGAGAGCTGGTTGCTAGGGGCAACACTAACTTCTGAGGGGGAATCTCCGCGTGTGGATATAAAGCCAATGCCCTGGGGACCCTGGAGGAGTGGGGTCCTCTCACAGAGGAGCCCATGCCCGGAACAAGGCTGAAAAGCCTCCAGACCTGGCAACCCTCTTTTGGTGACTAGCAGGCTGTAGGAGTCACCTGCATGGGGCAGGGGGCCATAACCCAGGCACGTGTGGTCCCTTTCTTTCCTTCAACAAAGCCACTAGGAAGGGCCTCACATGGCCACGTGCACCTTCTCCTGAGGCCCTATTCCCTGCAGCAAGGCAGCTGCGGTGTCACCTCTCTGGTTATCCTTATTATGATATTTGCTTACATATTTATTTTATTTGTTAAATTACCATACAGTAGCATGACCTTTTTTCTCTTGATGTACAGTTCATGAATTTTAATAAATGCAGAGATTTGCATTACCACTGCTACTATGAGGATACAGAATAGTTTCATCACACCCCCTCCCCAGTTCCCCTGAGCTAACCTTTAATTTAAGCCATACTTGCCTCCCACCTCTGTCTTCTGGCACCCACAGATCCAGTCTCCATTGCTACAGTTTTGTCTTTTCAGTAGTATCATGTATTGGAACCATATGGTGTGGAACCTTTGAGACTGGCCTCTTTGAGCTGTCCAGGCAATTGCCTGCACCCACGGTTGGTTCCTTTTTATGGCTGAGTAGTACTCCCCAGCACACAGGGACAGTCCATCCTCATTATGGGTGCATTCCGTGTTTTCAAATTCACCTGCTTGCTAAAATGCATGACTCCCCCATGGATCCTCGTGGCGCTTTCTAGGGTACTCACAGACACGTGCAGAATGGTGAGAAATTGGAACTGCTTGATGTGCACATTCTCAGTGGAGGTCGCACAAGGCGACACTTTGCCTTCTTGTTTCAGTTCTCAGCCTGTAAACAAGTGTTTCTCGTGGGCTCTTTTGTGCCACCTTTTTCTACATTTTTTTTGTGCTTTTTTTGGCGATCTTGCAAAATGGCCCCCACGTGTGGTGCTACCATGCTGTCTGGTGTCCCGAGCGCAGAAGGCTGTGAAGTGCCTTATGGAGAAAACACGTGTTAGATAAGCTCTGATCAGGCATGAGTTATAGCACCATTGGCCGTGAGTTCAATGTTAATGAATCAACAGTAGTATTAAATAAAGTGTCTTTAAACAGAAAGGCATTTTGAAAAAAGGTGGTATGTTGATCAGTTGATGAAAATGTGACCAGAGGCTCACAAAACCTCCCCCTGTATTTCCCTTTGTCACAAAGGTCTAGCATTTGCTAATTCCGTGTTTGAGCTGATTTCATGGAACATGACTACTGTGGGTCATGAGAATTGGCTGAGTGGTGGCATTTATTAAAGTGAACTCTGGGCTACTCACAGTCCATCTCAAGACCCAGTCCTTGACCTCATGGGGCTTACAGTTGGGTTAGGTTGAGAGCTCTTTCTCAGCTGTGTCACTGAGGTATTTCATTTTCTTAGGCTTTTAAAGGAGAGAAGCTGAGACTCTAAGGAACCTGAGTATTAAAGAAACTGTTTTTGTGCAGACCAGGGAGAAGAATGAGCTGTTTTCTTAGCAGGACAGGGAAGTGAGGGATGAGAGAGGCAGCAAGACCCCAGAATACTGTGCTGTCCCTCAGGGCCCCTCTCCTGGATGCCACATTCCCAGGAATGCTTCCAAATAGGGAGCGTTTAATATGTGTGTGCCTTTTGTGAACCCTCCACAGAGAGCCTGAGCTTTGTGCCCTGGGTGCTCAGAGCAGGATGGAGGGGGTCAGTGTGGATGCAGGCCAAAGACAGTGAGAATGGGGATTAACTAGATTTGGGGGATGCATGAAAATCAGAGGCTCTGGATTCCCACAGGCTGAGGATTTGGGGTCAGGTCTTTGGCTGACATCTGAGCCACACATAAAACAGTGGCCAGTGGCTTGAGGATCTAGGTCATCGACCGCTAGGTTTGAGGGATGAATGTTGGGATTATCTGAATCAGATGTGGGTGGGAGAGGTCTAGGAGAGTTCTCTTCATCCCAAGCTCCAAGCTGAGAGTAAAAAGCCTTTTCCTTTCTAGTTCCATAATAATGATAGCATTAATAAATTAATTCTAGCATATACCATCTTCTTGGGACCCAGAAGTTCTTTTCTGTAAAAATTTTAATCATCTTGTTTTTTTCATTTTTATTTTTTATTAAATTTTTAATTTTATATTGGGAATAGTAGGAGACCTGGGTTCGATCCCTGGGTTTTGAAGATCCCCTGAAAAAGGGCATGGCAACCCACTCCAATATTTTTGCCTGGAGAATTCCATGGACAGAGGAGTCTGGTGGGCTACAGTCCATGGGCTTGCAAAGGGTCGGACACGACTGAGTGGATATGACAGCAACAGTGACAAAGCTGTCTAACAATGCTGTGATAGTTTCAGGCAAACGGCGAAGGGACTCAGCCCTACACATACAAGTAACCGTTCTCCCCCAGACTCCCTCCCATCCAGGCTGCCACAAAGCACTGAGCAGAGCTCTCTGTGCTATAGGGACGCAGAATTTTTATAAGCACTTGGAGCATCTCTCTGTGGAGGTGGGTGACAGCAGTAAAGCCATTGCTCTTTTCTGGGCCTCAGTTTCCTTTTTCCTTAGGGGGAAGCAATCTTTTATCTTATATCATTTTTGGTGTTCCTGTTCACCAGTGTCACTATAAAAAATACACTCTCAGTATCTCTATCAGGTTTTTATTAATATTGAGACTGCTTTGTGCCTGGGGCTATTCTGGGCATGGTGGGTTGCACTCTCCAGGTGTGTGTGTGTGTGTGTGTGTGTGTACACATATAGGTTCTGTTCACATCCAACATACTCATTCTAGGAACACCTGGGTTTACACTAATGAAAAATTAAGGGGTGATTATTCTCTATTAAAGGATTCATGTTAGGATTCCCTTGCACATTTGTAATGTGATTCAGTTTGCCCCATATTCAGCCACCACCTCTTGTGTGAGGGAGGCCGTCTCTGCATAAACAAGAGCGTGTGTAGGCAGTATTTTGAGCATTATGGGAGGAGAGAATTAGAGATACTGAAGAGGCTTTTATTGCTGATAACAATGAGTAATACTAGTGCCTGGGAACAAAGATGACTGTGGATCACATATTTTTTTTTAATATATAGCTTCCAGAGCACCTCAGTGCCAGGGGACCGGGGAAGAAGACTCCCTGCTCTTGGGTCTGACTTGGGACCAAGGGGGACCCTAGTGGGGGCTCGGTGTGGGCGGGGCCTGGGAGCCAGGAGCTCTGGCTTTGGTATCAGGAGGAAAGAAGAAGATGTAGTTACTTGACTTATCTTTCTCGATATCATTTGGGGCTTGGGATGCCTGAGCTGAGGCTAATGGGAGAGATTCTTAAGAAAGAGGGGTTTTCCAGGATAGCTCAGGATTCTGGCAATGCTTAGCACTTTACAGATAGCCTTTTCCTACCCCCCAACCCTCTCTGGAAGCCCTTTTCCCAGTATCTTGGTCTAGGAACTAATTTTGAGTGTTTTTGCCCATGTCTTTGTCTTTTGCAGGAATTTGTGGAACCATCTGATAAATGAGAATCTCACCCAGAAGGTGAGCTGCACCCTCTCCCTCAAGCTTCTTTCCCAGTCTGACAATTTTCTTGACCAACAAGGGAAGACAGTGCATTCCAAGGTATGGAGCCAGTTTTATTAGGTAAGCAATGGAAGAGCATCCCGCATTGTAGTCAGAGGAGTGATGTGGCTAGAGCTGGGCTATGTAAAAATGATGCTGGTGGAGAGAGGGGGTGGGCTATGTCCATATGGACGAGGCAGGACTGTTGGGAGGACTGCTGTGTAGTCGGGGATGGGAAGACGGTAGATGGTGTGGATGCGAGGCTCAGTGAAGACACGCCTGGCAGGCATCTGGAGTGAGGGGTAGGGATGGACCTTCAAACGCTTCAAGACTATCTCTGGCCCTTTATGTCTTCAAGAAAAACATTTCCATTCTCTTCACCTGGCTCCAAAGGTAGCTGACATCTTGCTTCATTCTTGGGCATCCTCTGACCCCTGGTCTTCCAAGCTGTGCCCAAACCAAGCAAGGGTCAGACTGGCCACCATTTGATAATGACCCCATNGACCTTCAAACGCTTCAAGACTATCTCTGGCCCTTTATGTCTTCAAGAAAAACATTTCCATTCTCTTCACCTGGCTCCAAAGGTAGCTGACATCTTGCTTCATTCTTGGGCATCCTCTGACCCCTGGTCTTCCAAGCTGTGCCCAAACCAAGCAAGGGTCAGACTGGCCACCATTTGATAATGACCCCATTGATAATACTGAGGCCTGGAGTGGGAACTGCCTGAGTCTGCCCTGGCATTTCTTGGGGCCCCTGCCTCTCTGTCACGTTACCACTTCTGCCTGGCGACAAGGGTCTTGAGGAGGACTGGACAGCTGGCTCAGAGCAGTGGACACCTATCACAAGCCCCCTCCCCCGCACTGGGCAGCGTCAAAGGAACCTTTGGTGTCATCAACCAAGTCAGCAGGGGCTTGGAGGGAGCCTGGAGCTTTATTAACTAATCTCTGGTACTTGAGTAATTTATTATGTTTAAGCTGGTGCCATCAAGTCTCTCAGCAGTGCCCGCGTGCGCTGGGAGATAAATTAAAGGCTGTCCAGAGATACTTGGTACATCTGTGTGATTGCTGGGCTGGTGAGATGGAGGTTTAAGGCTCTCTCTCCTTGCAAATTGGAAATTAGGAATTAATAAGACAGCAGGCCAAAGCGCTGTGGTGGTGGTGGTGACTTGGCTGCCTGGCCAGCACTGGGGGAGGGAAGGCTGCTGCTGGGAGGGCGGGGGAGGAGTGGGTGGAAACCAACCAGGCTCTTCCCACGTGGTGGGCAATCGAAGGGGCCTGGAGTGGCTGGGCAAGGGAGCTCTTCCTTGGCTTGCAGGGTAAGTAGCAGGGATTCTTCTGTCTCCTAAAAGAGGTTAAATGGGTAATGAAGAGAACCCTAGTCTGGCTCAGAGGACTTCCTTGTGGCCCCCAGCCCAGCCAGTGCCTGCTGTGTAATGGCGGCAGTCCTTGTCCTCCTCTGGGCTTCTGTCTTATCAGCAAGATGAAGACGTTGGACTCAGGGTTCATGTCTCCATTAGGCATCTGGAAAGGTTTTAATTTCTTCTGAAGTCAGAAGGAAACCCTCCCAAATTTAGGCTGTAGAAATGTTACAGGGTGTGCGTGCATGTGTGCTAAGTCGCTTCAGTCGTGTCTGCCTCTGACTCTTCGACCCCATGGGCTGGAGCTCGCCATACTCATCTGTCTATAGGATTTTCCAGGCAGGAATACTGGAGTGGGTGGCCATGCCCTCCTCCAGGAGATCTTCCTGACCCTGGGATCATACTCAGGTCTCTTGGGGTTCCCGCCTCGCAGGCAGATTCTTTACTGCTGAACCACCTGTGTAGTATAAATATATTTATCTTTATACCAAAGTCATAAAATACAATTTTATTATGGACATTTTTGCACGTGGGGTCAGGGGCTCATAGGACCTGTCCTGCAGCCTCTGTCGGGCTGGCTGACCACCGAGGTCCTTCTGTCCTAATTGCAGCTGATCTCCAAACTGTCAGCTCCTGGCTCGCGGTGTGAACTGCTTCAAGCCCACCAGCTCCTAAAGAGCAGGCCTGTGTCTTGCCGGGTCCCCCACGGAAACGCCCACCATCTACCTGAGAGCTGGGTGTTGGTGGTGGACCCAGGAGAGAAACCTGGATTTTTGAGCTTCCCAGTGCCCCAGGCTGCTGCTTCCTCAGGGCAGAGACACATGAAATCTCTTCTCCTCTGAGTCCATTCAGGCCTGGCCCTTGGGCCCCCTGTCCTATCTCTTGAACCCCACCCCCCACCCCACCCCTGCTTTCTGCTCTCTGCCCCCTTGAGCTCCTTTGGAAGGGTTCTGGGGAGGGCTACATGCAGCCCCCACATGACAGTGCTGCCTCAGGGGTCAGCCCTGGAGGGTCCCCAGCCCGGGGGGGAGATGTGTATAAGAGACNATGAAATCTCTTCTCCTCTGAGTCCATTCAGGCCTGGCCCTTGGGCCCCCTGTCCTATCTCTTGAACCCCACCCCCCACCCCACCCCTGCTTTCTGCTCTCTGCCCCCTTGAGCTCCTTTGGAAGGGTTCTGGGGAGGGCTACATGCAGCCCCCACATGACAGCGCTGCCTCAGGGGTCAGCCCTGGAGGGTCCCCAGCCGGGGGGGGGGCACCACGCCCACCGAACCCTCTCCAGAGCCCCGGTCTGTAGTTGAGTAGCCTCACCACCAGGTGGCAGGCTTGCTCTACACACGTGCCTTGGCTGGAGCATTTGCCTGGCAATGGCGAGGGGTGTCCTAGGATGCCAGAACAGCCTGCGGCCCGCGATGTCGAGACCTTGTGGGTGGCTTCAGAAGCAGGGCTGAGGCCTCTCACCCTGGCCTTGAACTGCTGAGATTCTGTCTCCGAGAGAACCTTGGTCTTCTGGAAGTGCCTCCAGGCAGCTGTCAGGCATCTGACTGGAGAGCGCCCCCTAGAGTAAAGAGGGCTGAGTTGCCACCCTTTGAATGTGTGTGTGTAAGGATGGATGTGTAGGTGGGAGTGTGTGTGTGTGTGTGTAAGGATGGCTGTATAGGTGGGAGTGTGTGTGTGTGTGTGTAAGGATGGATGTGTAGGTGGGAGTGTGTGTGTGTGTAAGGATGGCTGTGTAGGTGGGAGTGTGTGTGTGTGTGTGTAAGGATGGATGTGTAGGTGGGACAGGAATGGACCTCTTCCCAGGCGTGTGTGTGTGTAAGGATGTGTACGTGGAACAGAAATGGACCTCTTATCTTCCCAGGCCTCCCAAAAACTTGGTCCAGGAGAGAAAGGTAACCCACCTCTTAGGCTATTCCTGCTCTGGGCAGGGCAGCCTGTGGGGTCCTCTACCACCGCCAGCCCCTCTGAGCAGCCAGTGTGGGGGTTTGGGGGATGTAGGGTGCGGGGCTCCATCCCTCCAGAGCACTGGGTTCTCCCTGAGTCCCACGGAGCCTGGGCCCTCTCTTTGCCAGGAGGGGGAACAGGAAAGGACCCAAGCCTGGGTCAGCTGCAGACCGAGAAGAGAAGAGAAGACAGGTGGAGAGGGAGCCAGCCCTGCAGCAGGAGTGAGGCCGCAGAAGCCCCAGCCCCGGCTTCCGGAAGGAAGGGCGTGGGTCCCCCTGCCCATGGGAAGATGAGGGAGGGCCCAGCCTCACCTGGAACGGCTTTTTCCGGGGAATGGTGGGTTCTCCCCAGGACCTGGCGTGCTCGTGGGACTCCTGAATGGCTTCCGGAAAGGCCTGCCACCAGCCAGGCCCAAGCCCCACTGCACTGGTGACTCAGACCCTTCATTCTGTGCAGCGTCCTGTCTGACCTTCAGCTCAAAAGCCCAGAAATAGACCCTGTCTCCCTCACCTGGCTGGAGCTCCCCCTCCCCCTTGTTTGGGCTGGTTCGGGACCCACCCCTTCTCTCCTAGCCCTTCTCTTCTCTCCTGGTCTCTGCTTCTGTTTCAGAAACAATGGGGACTTGTATGGGCCAAGTTCCTCCCTCCCCACAGCATCGGATTTTGAGAGCTGATGCAATGAAGCCCCGGGTGCTGTGGCTCCTTGGGGCAGGAGGCATAAGCCAGGCCTAGGAGGGGAGTCAGGGCAGGCAGGGATGCGCCAGTGTCCCGAAGTCTCCTGCCCTTACAGTTCACAGGCTCACGTCTGAGCCAGAGTCTGACAGACACAGGGAAAGAGAGGCAGAGAGGGAGTGCCTGGGACGGGGGTTAACTAGACAAGCAGAGGAAGAGATATTGGGGAATGCAGGCTCAGGTGGCAGATGGAGAAGCAGGGGAAGAGAAGACAGAGATGAAGACAGAGACGGAGAGAGGAGAGAGGGAGAAAAGAAGGGGGCAGAACCGTGCTTGCCAGGAAACAGAGAAAAGATGGAAATGAGAAAAGTTGCAAACTGGGAAGGAGGAAAACAAAAAACCCCAAAAAGACCGAAACGGATAAAAACATGGACATGCACAAACATGGGTGTGAACGGTTGTGTGCTTGTGGGTAGACACACACACGCACTCCACCCCCCCACCCCGGTCACTGTCCTGGCCCACACCCCCCGCACCAGATGTGTATAAGGATGGCTGTGTAGGTGGGAGTGTGTGTGTGTGTGTGTAAGGATGGATGTGTAGGTGGGACAGGAATGGACCTCTTCCCAGGCGTGTGTGTGTGTAAGGATGTGTACGTGGAACAGAAATGGACCTCTTATCTTCCCAGGCCTCCCAAAAACTTGGTCCAGGAGAGAAAGGTAACCCACCTCTTAGGCTATTCCTGCTCTGGGCAGGGCAGCCTGTGGGGTCCTCTACCACCGCCAGCCCCTCTGAGCAGCCAGTGTGGGGGTTTGGGGGATGTAGGGTGCGGGGCTCCATCCCTCCAGAGCACTGGGTTCTCCCTGAGTCCCACGGAGCCTGGGCCCTCTCTTTGCCAGGAGGGGGAACAGGAAAGGACCCAAGCCTGGGTCAGCTGCAGACCGAGAAGAGAAGAGAAGACAGGTGGAGAGGGAGCCAGCCCTGCAGCAGGAGTGAGGCCGCAGAAGNGTCCTGGCCCACACCCCCTGCACCCCCCTCCCCACTTCTGGTCACTGTCCTGGCCCATCGCTGCTCCTGCCTTTGCATCTCCATCCCCTTGACCTGCCTGGGGCTCTTGAGAAGGGTGTGGCCTCCAGGTGACCCCTCTCTGATGACTTGCCCCTGCCCACCCCGAAGATGCTGCCACTGAGCCTAGGATGCACAGAGGGTCCAACATCTTTATGCCTCACACTTGTCGCCCAAAATTGGATCCAACCGCCTCTCTCCCTTCTTCTCTTCTGCCTAGTTTCCTTAGTAACTGACGGTTCCCCAGCGAATTCCAGACCCCGGGTGACAGACCGCTGTCACTGTCACAGAAGCTCTTTCTTTCTCGGAACTGTCCCCCCACCCTTTCCCCCACTCCACCAGATTCACAGTCTTGGGCGGGGGTGTGAGGATGCCTGGGTAGGCTCGGGGTAATTAAAACATGTACCATTTATTCTGTAACAGGGAGCAGAACTTTAATTACTCACTCTGAGGGTGAGGGCGTGAGCCAAAGAGGTAGCTGCTGGGGAGGGGGGTGGTCACGGAGGGGGCCTGGGCACGTGTGTCTGCTTTCCTTTTTGCCTTTCCGTTTGCCCAGCTTGGATTGGAGAGGTGGGAGGTGGGTCTGGGGAGGCAAGGGGGTGCTGAGTGAGTGTGTGGGGGAGAAGCAGAGGGTGAAACCTGCTTGTGTTCATTAAGGCAACACAAAACTGGGAGCCGTAATAATAATTAAATTAATTATAAAAGCAATTTGCTTTTGAAAATTTGATTTGACAGCTTACTAGTGGCTGCACTGATCTAGCAGCTCCGGCTTAAAAATAGTCAGAACAAAAAAACCAACTAGAAGAACCATCAGCTAATTTTAATTAGATGCCAGGATTGGTAAACAAAATTCCGCACCACCCTTTCATTGTGGCTGACTTCGATTTAAGGAGATGTCGGGATTGATTTTGGAAAAGGCCAGGGAAGGGAAGGTGCCTTTAGGAGAGGGGATGGAGGATCTGGGAGGTCTGAGTGAAGGCAGCTCCCTGGGGGATCTGGTCCCTTTGTCCCTACCCGTCTGGGGAATATCTGCTCAAGGGGGTGCTGGCCACTCCTCCTCGATTCAGAGAATAACTTGCTGCATGGCCTTTGCTGAAAGCAGACGGGACTCTGCTGTGTGTGTGTGTGTTTGTGTGTGTTTTGGAGGGGGGACACCAGAATTCACTGAAGCGGAAGAGACAGCTAGAACGTTGGCCACACTCCGGCTTTTGCCTGGGTAGGTCTTAGGAAGCTGCCGCATTGGCTGAAGCTGTGATTCTGGCCGGAGGAGGCTGCAGTCTCCAGGGACCTGAGTCTCTAGGCACCGCTGGGACCCCCTGCCTCCCAGGACCTGCGTGGCCATCTTTAGTTCCCCTCTCTCCCCCTCAATGTGCACACAGCCCCGGTTTCAAGAGTGAAACTCCTCCCTGTCTCCGTGAAAGCCTCTGCCTCCTGGTGCTGTCACTGCTGGGCCCACGGCTCCTTTCCCCATGCCCTCTACACCTCCAGCTCGTCAGGTAGGGCCTTGATCCGCTCCCAGGTCTCTCCCAGCATCCACGCTGTTGACTGGAACAGAGGACCAGTCTTGACCTACCCTACTCCCTCTTCTAGCTTACCTACCTTTCTCTCTCTCTCTCCCCTAAACCCAGTGTTGCCCCCCACCCCCACCAGCTCATCTGATCCTCTGCAGGCTCACCTCCTCTTACAGCCAGGGATTTCCTGGCTTTCCTTGTTCCCTGCCGTGTGGCCACTGTGGACACCACACACCCTGGCTGCCCTCAGGTGCGGTCATCTCTATAGGGTCAGGATGACCCTATCTCAGGATGCGGTCAACCTGGCTTCACTCATCAAATTTCCACTGAGGCTGGCTGACTCAGGCTGCGGGTGGGGCAGGTGGGGCCCCCACGCTCAGCTTAGAGTTCAGGGCATAGTAATTATATGACCTGCCCCTTGCCTTCCCTGTTGCTCTGGGTCCTGTTTTTCTAATCACTCAATAGGCATTTCCACTTGAAAATCCCTCTGTCATTTCAAAACCAGTGTTTGAAACAAGATCCTCTGCCCGTTCCTGCCCCACCACACACAGAGATTTTTCTCCTAACAGCTTGATTTCTGTGTGGCTCACCACACCTCTCCCGTCACCCCGTTTTCCCTAAACCTTGGTGCCATCCTCTGTTGCTCCCTCTTCTGGTCTTCCGGGTTATAATGAATCCGCAAGTGCTCTGGCTTTCTCCTTCCAGTTCTCCTTTCCCTCTGTTCCCTGGGGTATGCCCGGGTACCAGCCTACTCTCCTCCACCTTGAGCAGCGTCAGTGACTCATAGGTCCTCTCCTCAGCACCGGGTGCTATCGCAAACCCCTTGCGGTGGAGCCCCTTGGGGTGTCCCTCCTGCAGTGATCTCACCTGTGAACATCCAGGCATCTTCCCTTCACTCCTGCACCCAGCCCGATACCAGATGAGCTTTGAGAAGATGCACAGGAAATAGGCAGGCTGGATACACCCCTACCCAAGAAGTCTGAGAAAAGCAGTGGGGGAGAAATTAAAGTCACAGGAATTAGGCAATGTGGGGTCCCTGGGAAAGGGGCTGGGGATGGGTCATGGGCAGGGACCTCAAGGAGGGGAGGGTAAACTAGGGGCAAAAAGCAGTAAGGGCTTGAATGAGAGGTGGGATAGAGTCATTTTCTCTGGAGCAAAATTTGGGACTTGTCTGACAAGAGTCTGACGTTGAGAAAGTGCTGGAAAGTTAGCTCTGTGATGATGACATCAGAGGTGGGGGGAGGGAGGCCCCACTAACCCCAGAGCCGATTTGGAGAGACGGGCCCTGAGAACTGAGGCGGCCACTGCTGGGAGTTGTGTGTGGTGGGGGGAAAGGTGAGGGAGAAAAGTCAGATGTTCCGACCTCACTGATTACAGACTGTGTGACTTCAGACAATTACCTAATCTCTCTGAGCCTCAGTTGACTCATTTGTGAAATGAAGATTATAGTAGAATCTCCAAAATCCTTGTGAGGATCAAAGGAGGAACAGGTGTGCAGCCCCTAGGTGAGTTCCTAGAACATTGTCCCTGTTTGCGGAAAACTGCATTATGACTGTTATTCAACCCCCATCTCTTCACTACTCCTAATGGCTTCACTTGACTCTCTACTGCTTCCTAAACCACAGAGCTGGGCCTGGCAGAGCTGGAGGGACACTAGGGATAATCTGGCCTGATGTCCTCACTGCACAGGTGGGGCCGCAACTCCCAGAACGTGTAGGAGACTTGCCCAAGGCGTCTTGGAAGTTGCTTCCGAGCTGAGGCTAGACCCGGGCCTCTGGACTCCCACTCCAGAGCTTTCTTTGCCCAGGAGGCAGAGAAAAGCTTTTAGTTTTCAGTTTAGGCTAATGTGTGAGGAACCAATGAGACAGAGGCTAAAGTGGGAACCCTGAGTTTCAGTCCCGCCTCCAGGGCACCCAGATTGTGGGCAGCAGCTGTGATCTCCAGGGGGTCCCCACATCCTGGCATTTTCCTGGGGCAGCTCTGCCTGGAGTAGGGGTAGGTGAGCTTCATCACAAGAGCACCCGGAGACACTTAACATCTCTGGATGAAAATCCTTCATGGTCTCTGCGATGCACAGGAGAGGAGCAAGGGAAGCACAAAGTTGCTTCACCCGTGAAGAACTCCCATATACTACGATGCAAGAAAACTGCGGCCCTGCTGAGGCCCTGCCAGGAGAGACGGCAAGGACGGACTCGCCCTGAGCCTGCGAGTCCCTGGGTGCAGCTGGAGGGCGCAGCCTAGCTCTGCCTGGCTGTGTGGCCTGAGACAAAGCACTTCCCCGCTCTGGATCCCACTTTCCTCACATGTAAAAGAAGAGGACCAGAACATCCCTAGTAGGGTATGATTCTAAGCCTTTGGAATAGTTTTTCTAGTGGGTGTCTATGATTTGATCCCTTGGGTGGAAGGTATTAGGTGCTTTCAGATAATGGTACAGGTAACCCGGGTGGAGGGCCTGGCCTCGGGTCAGGTAAGGCAGGCCAGCTCGGTCTGATGGAAGGAGGCTGGGGGTCAGGAGAATTGGTCATCGGTCCCCCGTTGACTCTCGTGTGGCTGCGACTGTGATGTCTATTTCTCTTCTGTAAAATGGGAACATTGTATCCTCTGGACGGAGGAGCCTGGTGGGCTGCAGTCCATGGGGTCACTAAGAGTCGGATACGACTGAGCAACTTCACTTTCCCTTTTCACTTTCGTGCATTGGAGAAGGAAATGGCAACCCACTCCAGTGTTCTTGCCTAGAGAATCCCAGGGATGGGGGAGCCTCGTGGGCTGCCGTCTATGGGGTCACACAGAGTTGGACACGACTGAAGTGACTTAGTAGTAGTAGTAAGGCAGGCCAGTTCGGTCTGATGGAAGGAGGCTGGAGGTCAGGAGAATTGGTCATCGATCCCCCATTGACTTTCATGTGGCTGTGACTGTGATGTCTATTTCTCTTCTGTAAAATGGGAACATTGTATTTACCTGAAATAACTCACTCAGAGCCAGTGAAGATGATAGTAATGTTTTGGAAATGTTGAAAATTCTGTTTTGGTTCACAGTGACTAAAAGTCCACTGTTCTTTTGACTCCCAGGTGGAAAGGGAAGGGCGGGCAGAGACAGGCTGGCACAGGTCCCGGGTCTCCCGTCTGGGGAGGTCATCTAGGAGCGGATCCTGCCGTGTCCGAGCCGGGACCGGTGTCTTCTCGCCTGCGCAGGGTCCTGGTGGACCGGGGCTGAAGCTGGGACTGCACATGGCAGGCACCTTCCAAGATTCTCCCCCTCCCTCACTCCAAGCAGCTCCCAAAGGATGGCTGATTTATCCATTTATCCACTTATCCATCTGCTTTATCCATTCCTGGGTCTCCTGGGGGTCTGAGCCACTGAGTGAAAGTGAAAAGTGAAGTGTTAGTCACTCAGCAACCCTATGGACTGTAGCCTGCCAGACTCTGTCCATGGAATTCTCCAGGCCAGATTATTGGAGTGGGTTGCCGTTTCCTGACCCAGGGACTGAACTCCTGTCTCCTGCTTGGTAGGTAGACTCTTTACCATTGTGCCATCTGGGAAGCCCGTGAGCTGCTGAGGACTGCGCTCAATGGCTGAGCATCATCCCAGACACCCCAAATCTCATGGATGCTTGGAGTTGGGTGAGGCCAAGGCTGCAAGGGCGGGAGAGGCTTCCAACGCAGCAGGAAGCACCCCTTCAGGCAAGGACCTTTTCCCGGTGGGCAGGAGGCTGGAGTGGGCTGGATGCTTGGGACTGCCTGCCTCCCCATCCTCTCTCCCTACCCTCACTCTCCAACTCTCAACCGTCTCCAGGTGAAGAGGTCAAGGGGCTGGAGTGACCAGGACTGGGTCATTTATCGTCAAGGGCTGCAGCCTAGGAAATCCCCTTCTCTCGGAACTGCCTGACCCTCTCCACCATCTTTAGGCAAAGAGACCGCTGGACCACAGAAGTGGTGGCCAAAAGGCTCTGCGTGGATTCCTCTGCAGAGCTGTGTTTACGAGCCAGGGTGGCTGTGTCAGGAAGAAGCAGAGAAGCCGGAGCTGAAGGGCGAGAATGAGAGAAGGTAAAAGAGTCAGGACAGAGGCAGGAACCCGGGAGACAAAGTAAAGGCTTCTCAACCAAACTGACAGCCTGAACTGGGCGAAGGGAAGAGCTCTCACCACTTCGCCCCTTGTGGTCCAGTGTCCAGGGTGATCCTGAGCATCCTGGCGGGGGCGGGCGCTGAGGGGCTGAAGCTCCGAGGCTTGGCGAGCCATTCTCAATTCCTCTGCGAAGCTAAGTCATGGCCTGAAGCTGCTCAGAAGGCACTCAGAGAGCATACCAGAAACTTTTAAAGACCAAAGGACCTAGGATCAAGGAAAACACCTCTTCTGACAGTATTTGGGAAAATGAAGCCCAGCGCATTCCTCCCCCTTTCATGTTTTGAAGGCTTCAAAGCTTATGCATGCTGATGTAAGGCATTCAGACAATACACTGAGAACAGTCTGTGGGGGACTCTCCACTTCAGTACCACCCGCATCTCACTCCGTCCCGAGGCAAGCGCCAGGTGGGAGCCTGGTGTGCCTCTTGCCTCATGCCCCACCTTAAAAATGTATTTGGAAACAATAGCCAAATATATTTAGAACTTGCTATATGACAGACAGTGTGTTAAAGTTTTATATATGCATTATCTTTTTTGAAATTGTGTACCCCACCAACAGGCACACAGGTTTTTAAAAAAATATAGGACTAAATACTTTGGCCACCTGATGAGATGAGCCGACTCACTGGAAAAGACCCTGATGCTGGGAAAGATTGAAGGCAGGAGGAGAAGGAGACAGCAGAGGACAAGATGGTCGGATGGCATCACTGACTCAATGGACATGAGTTTGAGCAAGCTCTGGAGGATGGGGAAGGACAGGGAAGCCTGGCATGCTGCAGTCCATGGGGTTGCAAAGGGTCGGACAGGACTGACTGAACACCAACAAATATCAAGCACACTGTCCTGTAGCTTGCCTGTCTTGTTTTAAACAAAATTATTTGACTGTGTTGGGTCCTAGTTGTGGCACATGGAATCTTTTGTTGCAGCTCGTGGGCGTCTCTAGTCGTGGCCTGTGGGCTCCAGATGGCGTGGGCCCAGTAGCTGCTGTGTGCGGGCTTAGTTCTCCCCGAGGCATGTGGGATCTTAGTTCCCAAACCAGTGACTGAACCTCGATTCCCTGCACTGGAAAGGGGATTCTTAACCACTGGACCACAAGGGAAGTCCCTGTGGCTTGCCTTTTACTGAATGTGTTTGCATCTTTCACGGCAGTGTCTATTTCTCCACTTGATTCCTTTTGCCAGATATCGGGTATTCTGTGGCATGGCTGTACAATGGTGTATTTCATTAGTCCTGTAGATGGATCTATCTATCTATACATGTATATATGAGCTTTCATTTTTATTATCATAAGGCTGAATCAGACATCCTTAGGCATATGTCTTTGTGCGGAATGTGTAAAGATTATATGTGATAATCCCTTGAGTGGTGGTGGTGGTGCTGCTGCTGCTGCTAAGTCGCTTTGGTTGTGTCCAACTCTGTGCAACCCCATAGACAGCAGCCCACCAGGCTCCTCTGTCCACAGGATTCTCTAGGCAAGAATACTGGAGTGGGTTGCTATTTCCTTCCACTCCACCTTGAGTGGTAGGTTATGAGGTCTCTGCACATTTGCCCTGAGCTGAGATGTTGGAACATTCTTTGTCTGGCAGTTTAGTCCTGCCTGAATTGGGAGGGCTAGAGATTGTCTGAGCTCTGGCCTTTTTGTCATGCCCTTGGATTAGATGACCCACAGATGAACAGCAGTGGGGTGAGAGGCAAAGGATACCCACCCCCAACACCAGACCAGTCAGTCAGTGACCTGGAGGAAGAGGGAGCTGGAGGAGGCACTGGGCAGTCGAATCCTCAAAGCCCTGATGACTGAGGCCCAGGGAGCCAGTGGTGGCTCACTTGCTGGCTAACTGCATTCAGAGGGCAACCTGAAGCCAGAGGATAATCCACAATTAATTTTGTCTTTGTTTGGAATTCACAAAATGATTAGATTTTCAAAAGACACTGACCTACCCTTAGATGCTTGAATTTGATTGAGATCAAAAGAGTTTATTTTCCTCCTCTGCGTACATTCCTGGAGTATCCCTCCTCGTGGGGAAAAGGAGGGGTGTGGTGTCGAAACCCACAGTGCTGACCTGTGTGGGTGCTATGTGGTTGCAGGCTTATTTGTTTGTGTGTATTGCTGTATCTCTGGAGCCTGGATCAGAGCCTGACAACCCACAGCAGGTGCTTGTTACATATTTATTGAATGAATGCAAAAGCTTTGGAGGCAATATCAGGGAACTTGTGAGCCCAGACTTTTGATTCAGATAGACTCAGACTAGCTGTGAGATTCTGAACAGTTTAGAGTTTCTCTTAGGACTTCCTTTGTGGTCCAGTGGCTAAAACTCTGCACTCCCAATGCAGGGGGCCTGGGTTCAATCCCTGGTCAGAGAACTAGATGCATGCTGCAGTTAAAAAAAAAAAAAAGAAAGATCCTACATGCCATAAGAAAGATCCCAAGTGCCATAGCTAAGACCCAGAGCAGCCAAATGAATACATAAATATTAAAGGACTTCAGTTGTCTCATCTCTAAAACGGGGGTCATAATGCTCCCTAACAGTACGTGCATGCATGCACGCTCAGTGTCTGACTCTTTGTAACCCCATGGACTGCAGCCTGCCAGGCCCCTTTGTCCATGGGGATTCTCCAGGCAAGAATACTGGAGTGGGTTGCCATTTCCTCCACCAGGGGATCTTCCCCACCCAGGGATTGAACCCACATCTCCCATATCTCCTGCACTGCAGGTGGGTTCTTTACTGCTGAACCAGTGGGGAAGCCCCTCTCCCTAGATGTACCAACCTCACAGGACTGATGTGAGGACGATATAATAAAATCATTAATAACATCTGTTATTTTAATGACAACAAACAGCCCAGCTTTCCAAGAGTTTCTCCTCCTCTCCCCTCTGATCTCTCTCCCAGCTCATCTCATTTCTCTTAAACACTGTAGCTGTCCTAGAATGTCCCCCACATCATGCTTTCTTCTCTCTCTTGGGGACCAAGGTCAGGGTGTGGTACCCTCTAGACCAGTGGGGCTCTGAAGCCGTGGGGCAAGGTGGCGGGTGACGGAGCATGACACCGTCCCTGTCTGTTCTCTGCAGAGCATCCCTTGTTCCTCTGCCCCCATGTCCTGTGCCTCTTGTTCTACCCTTTCTGTGTCCCCTTTGCTCTGATTTCAGATGGCCTGGTGCCTTGACTCTTCACATGTATGTCCTAATCACTGGGTGCTGGAGGCCCCAGATGGCATTCATGAGTCCCGAGAATCTGTGAGCAGGATGGGATGTTCCTCCCAGCTCATTCTAGAAACATAGAAGTGAGGCACCATGACTGAGCACCTGCTGTGTGCCAGACGCTGGATCAGGAACCTTCACTCTTTACTGTCCCCTGGCATATGACCTGAGGTGTAAGCACAGGGAGGAAACACAAGGTTGCCTGGCTGGGAGGGGTGTGGTCAGAGCTCAGGTGTGCACCTGGGGCAGGGTGTTAGCGGGGGTTCCAGAGTGAAGAGGTGTGCTCCTTACAGCTGTACTTGTCGGATACCTCCTCTCTCAGCTCCAGCCATCTCTCTCTGGCAGCCCCTTGTTCCAGGGTTACACCAGAGAGGTTGAAATCTTATAGTTACCCAAATCATGGCTCCTAAATGGCCTCTGATTACAGCACTAAAGCCCCTTTCTGCATTGCAGCCCGGGCTTACTGAACAGAGCTGCGACCACTTTGTGTGGGATTTTTTTTTTTTTTCCTTTGCAAGCGAAGGAGATGGCTTTTTCGCATATAAAGTAGGTCAGAACCTTAGCAAAGATCTTTTCAAACACTTGGCTTTTTTGAAGTTCTGTTACGAAACTCCTTTTGTTTCTCCTGCCTTTGCCTCTTCCCTCCCACCCCTCTCCTTTTTCCAAAGGCTCAACGACATCAAATGGCTCAAGCGACAGCGACAGTGAGGACGGCCCACGATAAGTTCAATTATAAATGATGACGGGCTCACCCAGCTGGGGCCAGGACACCAGCTGCAACAGCCAGGCTGCCTCTTCCAGACCAGGGCCTTCCAGTCCCAAACCACCTTTGCAGTGTCATGGGCACCTGGCTGGTCTGCCTGAAAAGTGTGTGTTTTGCCCTGGGTCCCACCTGCCCAGATCGGGGTGGGCAGACAGGGATCTTACAATAGCTCAGAGCTACAGGGTTGTCTGTGATTCTCATTGTTAGTCTAAACTTGCAAATGGGCTTCCCTCGTGGTTCAGATGGCAAAGCATCTGCCTGCAATGCAGGAGACCCAGGTTTGATTCCTGGGTTGGGAAGATCCCTTGGAGGAGGAAATGGCAACCCACTCCAGTGTTCTTGCCTGGAGAATCCCATGGACAAAGGAGCCTTGCAGGCTACAGTCCGTGGGGTCCCAAAGAGTCAGACACAACTGAAGTGACTCAGCATGCAAACTTGCAAAAGGCCTTTGCTCCAGCGGGAAATCAACTTGGCTGGAACAGTTTGGCGCTTTGCCTAACAGCCTGCGACAGGGGCATCAATTTTCATTCTTTTGCTTTTGTTTCTTCAGCCTCCCCTGCCCCACCCTTATCAACTGTAGGTAGAAAGCAGTAAAAGTTGTGTGAGCACTGAGGATGCTTTTCAGTAGGATGGTATTTACAAAGGTGGCCACACCTGAGACCCTCACCTCACTCGTGATGAGCAGGTAGGAGGAGGAGCACTTCTGGTCCCCATTTAACAGGGAAGGTACTCTGTCTTAGCAGCTTTGTGAGGTGACTGCGGACACTAAATTCTGCAGAGCCCGACGGTGACAGCGGGGAATGCAATCCATCTTCTGTCTCTGAAGATCTTTTTCTCAAACTTCAATGACTGGGGGAGGAAACCAGGGGTGTGTATGTGTGTGGTGTGTGTGTGTGTGGTGTGTGTGTGGTATGTGTGGTGTGTGTGTATGTATATGTGTGTAGTGTGTGTGTGTGTGGTGTGTGTGTGTGTGTGTGTGGTGTGTGTGGTGTGTTTGTGTGTGTCTGGTGTCCTCACCAAAGTAGAGGCTAGAGATCATGGTGACTTTGCTCTGGGGCCATGGTGATCAGGGCATTTGCCACCCAGAAGCATCTCCTTTTGCCCATACCCTGCCCACTCTGAACCTGGAAGAAATCCCCATTCTGTTCTTCCCTGCCCTCCTCTTCCTGGTAGCCTCAGTCTAAGTCCAAAGGACAACTAATTTTCCAAGAGGGTGGGAATCTTCAGAGGTACTGGAAGAAGCATTGCTGTAGGCACTTCCAGGGGAGTGGGAGAAGCCAGCAGCATCAGGACGTTTCCTTCCTTCAGTGAATAGTTAGTGAGGACCTACCATCTGCCGAGATGCTTCTAGGTGCTGAGGATACAACAGAGAACAGTCAAAACTTGCCTTCATGGAATGTGCACTCCTGTGAAGGATCCTGGCAATGAACTAGATGCATTAGTACTGCAATTAAAGTGGAAGTGTTAGTCACTCAGTCATGTCTGATGACTCTTTGTGACCCCCATGGACTGTAGCCCACCAGGCTCCTCTGTCCATGGGATTCTCCAGGCAAGAATACTGGAGTGGGTTGCCATTCCTTTCCCGAGGGGATCATCCCAACCCAGGAATCAAACCTGGGTCTCCTGCGTTGCATGCAGATTCTATACCATCTGAGCCACCAGGGAAGATGATAAAAGGTATTGTTGTTCAGTTGCCCAGCCATATCTAACTCTTCACAGCCCCATGGACTGCAGCATGCCAGGCTTCTCTGGCCCTCACCATCTCCCAAAGTTCACCCAAGTTCATGTCCATTGCATTGGTGATGTTACCCAGCCATCTCATCCTCTGACCCCCTCTTCTCCTTCTGCCCTCAGTCTTCCCCAGCATCAGGGACTTTTCCAGTGAGTCAACTGTTTGCATCACATGACCAAAATACTGGAATTTCAGCTTCAGATAAAAGGTGAGATGAAGTAAAATTGGGAAAAAGAGTGGGGAGTGTTGGGGTGGCTGGATATTTAGAGAGAGGCACTAAGAAGACTCACTGAGAAAGTAATGTTGAAATTCAGGCCTCAGAGAGTGAGATGTGAACACATCTAAGGAAAATGTTTTGTAGGACTTGCCTAGTGGTCCAGTGATTGAGAGTCTGCTCCCAATGCAGGGGGCCTGGGTTCAATCCTGATCAAGGAACTTGGTCCCACATGCTTCAGCTAAGACCCTGCAAAGCCAAACAATTTTTTAAAAAGCCCTTGACTGAAAAAAGAAAGAAAATGTTCTGGGCAGGGGAACCAGCAAGTACAAAGGCCCTGAGGCCCAAAGGGCATCTTATGTGTTTGGAGAGTGAGAAGGAGATGCTGTGAACTCCGTCAGAGCAGGTAAGAGGCATTGCTCAGGGGGAGTTCAGAAAGGTTATGGGTCGGAGGGGTGAGATTACTCGGGGTGTTTATGTAGGAGCTTTAGCTTTTACCCTGAGGGAGTTGGAAGTCTTGGCAAGCTCTGAGGAGAGGGCTGTCAGGAGCTGACCTGTCCTTTCAATAGCAAGCGCTTGTCCTGTCTTGCCAGGGCTCTTCTGGGGACTGCTCCCCTCCCCAGCCTTCCAGTTTACTGCTCTCTGCTCATGAGCTGGAAGGGGCTCGGCCAGCCTGGAGGGAAAGCTGAGACCCTTTTTGCTCCAGAGGAAGGCAAGGAGAGAGCAACAGTGCGGATCAGACATGGGGTCTCTGCCCGCTGGGTACTCCTGGGGCTTTCGGAGTGACCAGAGTGTTTGCTGTTCTAAGGTCCACTTGGTGTTCTAAGGTTTCTGGGAGTTTGGGGGCTGGGACAGCTTCAGGCTGGGGGCCTTCCCTCCAAGAAGTCTAGGCACACGTCTCTGTGTGCACATCCCTTCTCTCTATTTTCCCGCTCTTCGGGGCATCCGGCTTCCACCCTTCCCATGGGCTCTCTAATGACTGTGAGATGAGGTACTGCACACAGCAGAGAAGCCAGCAGTGTGGGCAGGTCTGAAGATGCTGGATTTCTCACCTCTCCCGCCTGCTCCCCCTCTTGCTGCCACTTCCCCCCTCCCCTCTTCTCACTCCTTTGCAGAAGAAAACGACAATGCGTGTGTGAAGATTGCTTCCTGGCTGGAGATGCTCCAGTCTCCTCCCTTCCCGACTCAGAAGCAACAGCCTTCCTTTCCCCATCCCACGTTTGGTGTCTCGGCACCTCCATCCCTTCTCGTCTCTTGTCCTCCTGCCCTTTGTGCACAGGCAGGATTCCCTGGGCTGCTAAATGGGGACAGGGTGCAGTGGGATGTATGATCCAAGATGCAGCTCTTGAGTGGGGATGCTGTGGAAACCATCCCAGTGCATCCGATTTCCTTCAGTTACCCTGACATAGAGGATCCTGGGCTTGTAGGCAAGTATAGAGATTATCTGCATTTCAGAACCCCAAAGCCAATGAAATGGAAGATGTCAACTTACATTTACATACATGGCTGAGTTGCTCCTCTGTGTAGGTAGGAGAAAAGGTGAACAGCCCTAGATTTCCTGTTGGTCCTTTCAGCATCTTTCTCTGTTGCAGTCTCTCAGATACAGGGTTCCCCCTCCCTCTCTCAGAAGGAGGCCAGCCACCACGGAAGGGTGGACTGAGCAGCTTCCTTCTAGGGCAGGGTGGGGTTTGTTTGCCTGTGTGAATTGCCTCTTCTTTTTGAGAGAGAGCAAGAAGAAGAGAGAAAATGAAACACTTTTGCCACCTCCTCATTAGCTCCAAGTCCCAGGTGAACTGGGAGCTCACAGCTCCTTTTGTGTGGCTGCCGGCCTGTAGCGTCTCCATGGTGATGCCTTGAGGCTTCTCAGAGCTGGGGATCAACCTCCCTCAGCAACGCTCCCCGAGATGCTAGTATCAGAGATGGGTGGGGAGAAGGACCCCGTGGGGTCAAAGGAGGTCTGGATGAGGTTGGCCTGGACACTGGGTACGTGTATTCTTGACCCTCAGCTTCTTTAAGACCAGCAGCAGCTTTGGAACCTGGGATCCAATCAAGCAACACACCTGGATTGTCACAATCAAAGTCTCCTAGAATCTGGTTTCATGCTCCCCATGTCTGTTCATCCCTGATGACTCCTCTACACAGAACTGGTACATGAGCCCGGTCTGGTCTCCTCATTCCCCACTCCCCCGGGAAAAACCAGTATTTATTCCCACTTCTGAGCATTTTCTCATGCTGTGCCTCTTGTCCGGGACCTTTGTCTTGGTGATTTTCTGACTTGGTTCCAGAGTCATCTTCTCTCAGAAACCTTCCCTAATACAAACCTCAACCCCCAGGGCTCTCCCCTTCTTCTAAATCCAGACACCCATTGCCTCTCTGGGTCTAGCTTGCTCCTAGAAACACACTAAGGCTTGTGTAGTTAATCACTTTGGATGTTAGGGGCAGGGAGGGTGGTGGGGGAGGAATGGGTCCAGCCTCTTAGAGTCTTGGGCTTGAATCCTGCCTCTGCCACTTGCTGATTTTCTCCCACTGGAAGAATGTCACTTCCTAGCTGTCTTACAGGGCTGCTAAGCAACCTGTGAGCCTCGGTTTCTTCACCTGCAAACTGGGATGCTTGTAACTCCTTATAAACTTGTGAGGATGAAATGAGTTAAATGAAGGCTGGTATAGAGAGTAGCAGGCGTGGCTTCTCCCCGCTGCCTCTCTCCCACTACTAGTTTAGACACTGCTGTTCACTTCCCAGTTCAGTTCAGTCGCTCAGTCGTGTCTAACTCCTTTCGGCACCATGGGCTGCAGCATGCTAGGCTTCCCTGTCCATCACCAACTCCCAGAGTTCACTCAAACTCATGTCCTTTGAGTTGGTGATGCCATCTAACCATCTCATCCTTTGTCGTCTCCTTCGCTTCCCAGTAGCCTGTATTTTTTCCCCAGCAGTGCTTTGTACTCACATATAATTAATCACTGGTTTCTTGTACTGATTCACTTGATTTTTCTCTTGGGGAGTTTGCAGACAATGGGCTTTGTCTGATATGTCCATCACTGTCTCCCTGTGCTTAGCATGGAATCTGGACAGTGTGGTGCTCCAGAAACATCTGCTGACTGACCATCTGCAGACAGATCACAGGCCCTCCATCTGAGACTGTTGGTTTCTAGACTGCAGTCACTCTTTCACTTCTTTGAATCTCCATTCAGTCTTGTACATAGTAGGTGGCCAATAAGTGACTCATTAGAGAATGATCCTTGAATCGATTTCTTATTTCATATTAGAATATAGTTGATGTGAAATGTTGTCTTAGTTTCAAGTGTACAACAATGTCAATGTTCTGTAGTAACCTGTTGGTCCTTGGTTTCACATCATGCCATGCAGGAATGAGTGAGTGCAGAGCTACGCTCTTGGGTGATTTCTAGGGACTGAAGAGGGACCCTCTTTTGCAGAGTAGCTTAGGGGAAGTCTCCAGTTTGGGAGAAAGGGTGACCAAACAAGTCCTTTGGTGCTCCTCTTAGTCCTGGAATTGATGGTCCCCAGAAGCAGGAAGGACTTTATTCCAGAATACATATCAGCCCCAGAGGGACCACATCCTTGGTGCCAGGTGGAGGAGAGGGAGCTTTGTTATCCAGGAGAGCTGGGTGAGCCTGGTGATTGGCTTGAGTTCATTCCCATGAGCACTTCTAAAGTTGGGACAAACTCGATTTTAAGTTAAGTGGAAATATTTTTATTCAAGCTAATGTACATTGTAAAAAAAAAAAAAAGAAAGATCCTACATGCCATAAGAAAGATCCCAAGTGCCATAGCTAAGACCCAGAGCAGCCAAATGAATACATAAATATTAAAGGACTTCAGTTGTCTCATCTCTAAAACGGGGGTCATAATGCTCCCTAACAGTACGTGCATGCATGCACGCTCAGTGTCTGACTCTTTGTGACCCCATGGACTGCAGCCTGCCAGGCCCCTTTGTCCATGGGGATTCTCCAGGCAAGAATACTGGAGTGGGTTGCCATTTCCTCCACCAGGGGATCTTCCCCACCCAGGGATTGAACCCACATCTCCCATATCTCCTGCACTGCAGGTGGGTTCTTTACTGCTGAACCAGTGGGGAAGCCCCTCTCCCTAGATGTACCAACCTCACAGGACTGATGTGAGGACGATATAATAAAATCATTAATAACATCTGTTATTTTAATGACAACAAACAGCCCAGCTTTCCAAGAGTTTCTCCTCCTCTCCCCTCTGATCTCTCTCCCAGCTCATCTCATTTCTCTTAAACACTGTAGCTGTCCTAGAATGTCCCCCACATCATGCTTTCTTCTCTCTCTTGGGGACCAAGGTCAGGGTGTGGTACCCTCTAGACCAGTGGGGCTCTGAAGCCGTGGGGCAAGGTGGCGGGTGACGGAGCATGACACCGTCCCTGTCTGTTCTCTGCAGAGCATCCCTTGTTCCTCTGCCCCCATGTCCTGTGCCTCTTGTTCTACCCTTTCTGTGTCCCCTTTGCTCTGATTTCAGATGGCCTGGTGCCTTGACTCTTCACATGTATGTCCTAATCACTGGGTGCTGGAGGCCCCAGATGGCATTCATGAGTCCCGAGAATCTGTGAGCAGGATGGGATGTTCCTCCCAGCTCATTCTAGAAACATAGAAGTGAGGCACCATGACTGAGCACCTGCTGTGTGCCAGACGCTGGATCAGGAACCTTCACTCTTTACTGTCCCCTGGCATATGACCTGAGGTGTAAGCACAGGGAGGAAACACAAGGTTGCCTGGCTGGGAGGGGTGTGGTCAGAGCTCAGGTGTGCACCTGGGGCAGGGTGTTAGCGGGGGTTCCAGAGTGAAGAGGTGTGCTCCTTACAGCTGTACTTGTCGGATACCTCCTCTCTCAGCTCCAGCCATCTCTCTCTGGCAGCCCCTTGTTCCAGGGTTACACCAGAGAGGTTGAAATCTTATAGTTACCCAAATCATGGCTCCTAAATGGCCTCTGATTACAGCACTAAAGCCCCTTTCTGCATTGCAGCCCGGGCTTACTGAACAGAGCTGCGACCACTTTGTGTGGGATTTTTTTTTTTTTTCCTTTGCAAGCGAAGGAGATGGCTTTTTCGCATATAAAGTAGGTCAGAACCTTAGCAAAGATCTTTTCAAACACTTGGCTTTTTTGAAGTTCTGTTACGAAACTCCTTTTGTTTCTCCTGCCTTTGCCTCTTCCCTCCCACCCCTCTCCTTTTTCCAAAGGCTCAACGACATCAAATGGCTCAAGCGACAGCGACAGTGAGGACGGCCCACGATAAGTTCAATTATAAATGATGACGGGCTCACCCAGCTGGGGCCAGGACACCAGCTGCAACAGCCAGGCTGCCTCTTCCAGACCAGGGCCTTCCAGTCCCAAACCACCTTTGCAGTGTCATGGGCACCTGGCTGGTCTGCCTGAAAAGTGTGTGTTTTGCCCTGGGTCCCACCTGCCCAGATCGGGGTGGGCAGACAGGGATCTTACAATAGCTCAGAGCTACAGGGTTGTCTGTGATTCTCATTGTTAGTCTAAACTTGCAAATGGGCTTCCCTCGTGGTTCAGATGGCAAAGCATCTGCCTGCAATGCAGGAGACCCAGGTTTGATTCCTGGGTTGGGAAGATCCCTTGGAGGAGGAAATGGCAACCCACTCCAGTGTTCTTGCCTGGAGAATCCCATGGACAANTAAACTTGCAAATGGGCTTCCCTCGTGGTTCAGATGGCAAAGCATCTGCCTGCAATGCAGGAGACCCAGGTTTGATTCCTGGGTTGGGAAGATCCCTTGGAGGAGGAAATGGCAACCCACTCCAGTGTTCTTGCCTGGAGAATCCCATGGACAAAGGAGCCTTGCAGGCTACAGTCCGTGGGGTCCCAAAGAGTCAGACACGACTGAAGTGACTCAGCATGCAAACTTGCAAAAGGCCTTTGCTCCAGCGGGAAATCAACTTGGCTGGAACAGTTTGGCGCTTTGCCTAACAGCCTGCGACAGGGGCATCAATTTTCATTCTTTTGCTTTTGTTTCTTCAGCCTCCCCTGCCCCACCCTTATCAACTGTAGGTAGAAAGCAGTAAAAGTTGTGTGAGCACTGAGGATGCTTTTCAGTAGGATGGTATTTACAAAGGTGGCCACACCTGAGACCCTCACCTCACTCGTGATGAGCAGGTAGGAGGAGGAGCACTTCTGGTCCCCATTTAACAGGGAAGGTACTCTGTCTTAGCAGCTTTGTGAGGTGACTGCGGACACTAAATTCTGCAGAGCCCGACGGTGACAGCGGGGAATGCAATCCATCTTCTGTCTCTGAAGATCTTTTTCTCAAACTTCAATGACTGGGGGAGGAAACCAGGGGTGTGTATGTGTGTGGTGTGTGTGTGTGTGGTGTGTGTGTGGTATGTGTGGTGTGTGTGTATGTATATGTGTGTAGTGTGTGTGTGTGTGGTGTGTGTGTGTGTGTGTGTGGTGTGTGTGGTGTGTTTGTGTGTGTCTGGTGTCCTCACCAAAGTAGAGGCTAGAGATCATGGTGACTTTGCTCTGGGGCCATGGTGATCAGGGCATTTGCCACCCAGAAGCATCTCCTTTTGCCCATACCCTGCCCACTCTGAACCTGGAAGAAATCCCCATTCTGTTCTTCCCTGCCCTCCTCTTCCTGGTAGCCTCAGTCTAAGTCCAAAGGACAACTAATTTTCCAAGAGGGTGGGAATCTTCAGAGGTACTGGAAGAAGCATTGCTGTAGGCACTTCCAGGGGAGTGGGAGAAGCCAGCAGCATCAGGACGTTTCCTTCCTTCAGTGAATAGTTAGTGAGGACCTACCATCTGCCGAGATGCTTCTAGGTGCTGAGGATACAACAGAGAACAGTCAAAACTTGCCTTCATGGAATGTGCACTCCTGTGAAGGATCCTGGCAATGAACTAGATGCATTAGTACTGCAATTAAAGTGGAAGTGTTAGTCACTCAGTCATGTCTGATGACTCTTTGTGACCCCCATGGACTGTAGCCCACCAGGCTCCTCTGTCCATGGGATTCTCCAGGCAAGAATACTGGAGTGGNTGTGCACTCCTGTGAAGGATCCTGGCAATGAACTAGATGCATTAGTACTGCAATTAAAGTGGAAGTGTTAGTCACTCAGTCATGTCTGATGACTCTTTGTGACCCCCATGGACTGTAGCCCACCAGGCTCCTCTGTCCATGGGATTCTCCAGGCAAGAATACTGGAGTGGGTTGCCATTCCTTTCCCGAGGGGATCATCCCAACCCAGGAATCAAACCTGGGTCTCCTGCGTTGCATGCAGATTCTATACCATCTGAGCCACCAGGGAAGATGATAAAAGGTATTGTTGTTCAGTTGCCCAGCCATATCTAACTCTTCACAGCCCCATGGACTGCAGCATGCCAGGCTTCTCTGGCCCTCACCATCTCCCAAAGTTCACC
The DNA here is from genome assembly GCA_006410675.1 of Oreotragus oreotragus. Classification (NCBI taxonomy): domain Eukaryota; kingdom Metazoa; phylum Chordata; class Mammalia; order Artiodactyla; family Bovidae; genus Oreotragus; species Oreotragus oreotragus. Next base: position 419,369 of record SJYX01011000.1, read on the forward strand.
CAAGTTCATGTCCATTGCATTGGTGATGTTACCCAGCCATCTCATCCTCTGACCCCCTCTTCTCCTTCTGCCCTCAGTCTTCCCCAGCATCAGGGACTTTTCCAGTGAGTCAACTGTTTGCATCACATGACCAAAATACTGGAATTTCAGCTTCAGATAAAAGGTGAGATGAAGTAAAATTGGGAAAAAGAGTGGGGAGTGTTGGGGTGGCTGGATATTTAGAGAGAGGCACTAAGAAGACTCACTGAGAAAGTAATGTTGAAATTCAGGCCTCAGAGAGTGAGATGTGAACACATCTAAGGAAAATGTTTTGTAGGACTTGCCTAGTGGTCCAGTGATTGAGAGTCTGCTCCCAATGCAGGGGGCCTGGGTTCAATCCTGATCAAGGAACTTGGTCCCACATGCTTCAGCTAAGACCCTGCAAAGCCAAACAATTTTTTAAAAAGCCCTTGACTGAAAAAAGAAAGAAAATGTTCTGGGCAGGGGAACCAGCAAGTACAAAGGCCCTGAGGCCCAAAGGGCATCTTATGTGTTTGGAGAGTGAGAAGGAGATGCTGTGAACTCCGTCAGAGCAGGTAAGAGGCATTGCTCAGGGGGAGTTCAGAAAGGTTATGGGTCGGAGGGGTGAGATTACTCGGGGTGTTTATGTAGGAGCTTTAGCTTTTACCCTGAGGGAGTTGGAAGCCTTGGCAAGCTCTGAGGAGAGGGCTGTCAGGAGCTGACCTGTCCTTTCGATAGCAAGCGCTTGTCCTGTCTTGCCAGGGCTCTTCTGGGGACTGCTCCCCTCCCCAGCCTTCCAGTTTACTGCTCTCTGCTCATGAGCTGGAAGGGGCTCGGCCAGCCTGGAGGGAAAGCTGAGACCCTTTTTGCTCCAGAGGAAGGCAAGGAGAGAGCAACAGTGCGGATCAGACATGGGGTCTCTGCCCGCTGGGTACTCCTGGGGCTTTCGGAGTGACCAGAGTGTTTGCTGTTCTAAGGTCCACTTGGTGTTCTAAGGTTTCTGGGAGTTTGGGGGCTGGGACAGCTTCAGGCTGGGGGCCTTCCCTCCAAGAAGTCTAGGCACACGTCTCTGTGTGCACATCCCTTCTCTCTATTTTCCCGCTCTTCGGGGCATCCGGCTTCCACCCTTCCCATGGGCTCTCTAATGACTGTGAGATGAGGTACTGCACACAGCAGAGAAGCCAGCAGTGTGGGCAGGTCTGAAGATGCTGGATTTCTCACCTCTCCCGCCTGCTCCCCCTCTTGCTGCCACTTCCCCCCTCCCCTCTTCTCACTCCTTTGCAGAAGAAAACGACAATGCGTGTGTGAAGATTGCTTCCTGGCTGGAGATGCTCCAGTCTCCTCCCTTCCCGACTCAGAAGCAACAGCCTTCCTTTCCCCATCCCACGTTTGGTGTCTCGGCACCTCCATCCCTTCTCGTCTCTTGTCCTCCTGCCCTTTGTGCACAGGCAGGATTCCCTGGGCTGCTAAATGGGGACAGGGTGCAGTGGGATGTATGATCCAAGATGCAGCTCTTGAGTGGGGATGCTGTGGAAACCATCCCAGTGCATCCGATTTCCTTCAGTTACCCTGACATAGAGGATCCTGGGCTTGTAGGCAAGTATAGAGATTATCTGCATTTCAGAACCCCAAAGCCAATGAAATGGAAGATGTCAACTTACATTTACATACATGGCTGAGTTGCTCCTCTGTGTAGGTAGGAGAAAAGGTGAACAGCCCTAGATTTCCTGTTGGTCCTTTCAGCATCTTTCTCTGTTGCAGTCTCTCAGATACAGGGTTCCCCCTCCCTCTCTCAGAAGGAGGCCAGCCACCACGGAAGGGTGGACTGAGCAGCTTCCTTCTAGGGCAGGGTGGGGTTTGTTTGCCTGTGTGAATTGCCTCTTCTTTTTGAGAGAGAGCAAGAAGAAGAGAGAAAATGAAACACTTTTGCCACCTCCTCATTAGCTCCAAGTCCCAGGTGAACTGGGAGCTCACAGCTCCTTTTGTGTGGCTGCCGGCCTGTAGCGTCTCCATGGTGATGCCTTGAGGCTTCTCAGAGCTGGGGATCAACCTCCCTCAGCAACGCTCCCCGAGATGCTAGTATCAGAGATGGGTGGGGAGAAGGACCCCGTGGGGTCAAAGGAGGTCTGGATGAGGTTGGCCTGGACACTGGGTACGTGTATTCTTGACCCTCAGCTTCTTTAAGACCAGCAGCAGCTTTGGAACCTGGGATCCAATCAAGCAACACACCTGGATTGTCACAATCAAAGTCTCCTAGAATCTGGTTTCATGCTCCCCATGTCTGTTCATCCCTGATGACTCCTCTACACAGAACTGGTACATGAGCCCGGTCTGGTCTCCTCATTCCCCACTCCCCCGGGAAAAACCAGTATTTATTCCCACTTCTGAGCATTTTCTCATGCTGTGCCTCTTGTCCGGGACCTTTGTCTTGGTGATTTTCTGACTTGGTTCCAGAGTCATCTTCTCTCAGAAACCTTCCCTAATACAAACCTCAACCCCCAGGGCTCTCCCCTTCTTCTAAATCCAGACACCCATTGCCTCTCTGGGTCTAGCTTGCTCCTAGAAACACACTAAGGCTTGTGTAGTTAATCACTTTGGATGTTAGGGGCAGGGAGGGTGGTGGGGGAGGAATGGGTCCAGCCTCTTAGAGTCTTGGGCTTGAATCCTGCCTCTGCCACTTGCTGATTTTCTCCCACTGGAAGAATGTCACTTCCTAGCTGTCTTACAGGGCTGCTAAGCAACCTGTGAGCCTCGGTTTCTTCACCTGCAAACTGGGATGCTTGTAACTCCTTATAAACTTGTGAGGATGAAATGAGTTAAATGAAGGCTGGTATAGAGAGTAGCAGGCGTGGCTTCTCCCCGCTGCCTCTCTCCCACTACTAGTTTAGACACTGCTGTTCGCTTCCCAGTTCAGTTCAGTCGCTCAGTCGTGTCTAACTCCTTTCGGCACCATGGGCTGCAGCATGCTAGGCTTCCCTGTCCATCACCAACTCCCAGAGTTCACTCAAACTCATGTCCTTTGAGTTGGTGATGCCATCTAACCATCTCATCCTTTGTCGTCTCCTTCGCTTCCCAGTAGCCTGTATTTTTTCCCCAGCAGTGCTTTGTACTCACATATAATTAATCACTGGTTTCTTGTACTGATTCACTTGATTTTTCTCTTGGGGAGTTTGCAGACAATGGGCTTTGTCTGATATGTCCATCACTGTCTCCCTGTGCTTAGCATGGAATCTGGACAGTGTGGTGCTCCAGAAACATCTGCTGACTGACCATCTGCAGACAGATCACAGGCCCTCCATCTGAGACTGTTGGTTTCTAGACTGCAGTCACTCTTTCACTTCTTTGAATCTCCATTCAGTCTTGTACATAGTAGGTGGCCAATAAGTGACTCATTAGAGAATGATCCTTGAATCGATTTCTTATTTCATATTAGAATATAGTTGATGTGAAATGTTGTCTTAGTTTCAAGTGTACAACAATGTCAATGTTCTGTAGTAACCTGTTGGTCCTTGGTTTCACATCATGCCATGCAGGAATGAGTGAGTGCAGAGCTACGCTCTTGGGTGATTTCTAGGGACTGAAGAGGGACCCTCTTTTGCAGAGTAGCTTAGGGGAAGTCTCCAGTTTGGGAGAAAGGGTGACCAAACAAGTCCTTTGGTGCTCCTCTTAGTCCTGGAATTGATGGTCCCCAGAAGCAGGAAGGACTTTATTCCAGAATACATATCAGCCCCAGAGGGACCACATCCTTGGTGCCAGGTGGAGGAGAGGGAGCTTTGTTATCCAGGAGAGCTGGGTGAGCCTGGTGATTGGCTTGAGTTCATTCCCATGAGCACTTCTAAAGTTGGGACAAACTCGATTTTAAGTTAAGTGGAAATATTTTTATTCAAGCTAATGTACATTGAATCTGGTAAACAGACAGAGTATATTACTGCACGCTCTGGAAATGTGCAGTCCGATCAGCAAACAGATTAGTTTTAAGTGAAAAGACACTGGCAGACGCTTAAATTCATTGACTTGTTGAGAACGTCTAGATTTGGATACAAATGCACTGGAACGCTAGATCAGTTTGGTGTCTCAGCCCATCCACACGGAGAAGCTATTGATTTTAGTTGATATGCATTGATTCCCAGAAAACAGGACGGCTTTTGAAAATGAACTTCCAGTAATTTCAGGGAGAAGCTGGCGCGTTCATCTCCACGCGAGGCTGACTTGTTTTGTTAAACGTGTCTCTACGCCTCGAAGGAACGGAGCAGCAGACAAATATCTTCGTATGAATTAAAATGCATTGATTCTTGGAGGGAAATGATGGTCTCTGTTAAAAGCTTTTTGGAGATGTTAGCATGCAAGAGTTTGAATAAAGCCTTTGTTCGGCACCCTTTACTCTCTGCCTTCTGCTCTCCTCCAAGTGGTGGCACTTTGCAGAGCCCATCTGAAGTTG
>SJYX01011000.1:423966-480681 GCA_006410675.1 Oreotragus oreotragus
GCAGTCCCCATCTGCATTGGGAGTGGTGGTGGGTGGGTGGGACGGGGAGTGGAGGAGGGGACCGGTTGCCCTGCCAATCCCTTGCATTGAGTGGGAGAGTAAAACTGCTCCTCTCCAGGGAAGAGAACATTGAAAGGGTTCGATGTGGTTGCTCTCAAAACCAGAGGGAGACAGGTAAGATCAGGTGTCCAGGCAGGGGCAGAGAGAAAAGGAAACAAAGTTTCCATTGGTGAAGAAAACAGCAATGGAAAGGAGGGGCCCTGGGGTCTGGTGGGGGATGCAGAAACGAGGGGGAATGTGTGCTGTTTGGGTCTCCTGGTCAGTGGCCTCTCTGTGCTGAAGGGAAATGACCTGATGATGATGGTTGAAATGGTGCAGGAGTGAGTTATCTCACTTTCTTACTTTCAGAATGAGTTGGACGTGAGCCAGAGGCATAATTTAGGCATTTCTCACCCTCATTAATGAATAGCTCCCATGGGGTATGTAGATAGCACAGATGGAAAAGTGATTCCAGGAGCCAGGAAGGAAGCAATCGGCCTGGAACTTATTTCTCATGTGTTGAGACTCCCTGGATCTTTCTAGATCAAAGACTCTTAGGTCCACTTGGAGGGTTGATCATGAAGTTAACTCCTCGTTAGTCACTCCTACCTTCTCAGCCCTCAGATACACCCTGGGTGAGTGATTAAATCCATTTGGCGAGGCAGGGGGTGTTTGTTGGCAGTAGGGGAGAGAGGATGCTGACCAGTTGCCCAGGTAACACTGCCCCTGGCAACTAAACCTCCTCCACCAGCGACAGAAGGGAAGGCTGCCGGGACTTAGAAGAGGGTCACTTGTGAAGTCTCCTCTTTTCACCTGCGGCTGCAGCTCTTCCAAGTCCAGGGTCATGGTCTGCATCCACTTAACCCAGACAGCAATTCTCTCTCTGTAACTCACTTCTGCTTCTCTCCACACGGCTTTAGAGAGGCGATTGCCTAGCCTTGGAGGCATAGGATCAAAGCACTCGGAGGGATTTAATGAATCCTTCCATCCAGCTCCACCCTGATGCTTCCTCATTTGCCTCTACAGTGATCTATGCCAAATGTAGTTGCAAGTTGAATAACTCATGGACTGTTTGCACCTCCCAGGAGTCTTTTGCCATTAGATAGTTCTAGTCAAGTCAGCGTGCCACTGCCCCTTGCCTGCCGGCACCAACCCCAAGCCTAAATGAGCCTCAGCCCCGTGGTCCCAGTCCTGTCCTCTGGGTCAGCACAGAAATAGTCTCATTCTTGTCCTCCGTGACTGTCTTTAGACATTTGAAGACAATTAGGATGTCTACACTCCCTGAGGCTTCCCTTCTCCAGGCAAAACACCCTAGGTTCTTTAGCTATTTTTCATATACCATGATTTCTTCCCCTATGTGAAGACCGCCTACATATTTTGCCTGGGTCTCCAGTGCAAAGTAAAAATGTGGGGCCCTTTGTTCAAGAATGACTAAGAATTTCAAGATGGTGACACCAGGCAGGGTTAAAACAAGCTCAGGGTTATATACCCATGAAGCCAGCCTGAAACATATGGTACCTCTTTTTCCAGATACCAGTCTGCAGTGTCCTTCTAAGTGATGTTCTAGGACTAGACTATTCAGAGCAGAAACATAGTGACTATCACTTTTTTTCTAGATGTATCTTCCATGTTGTTGAAGCGATTGATCACATTAGCTTTATTGGCAGTCAGAGCATACAGGTGAGTCACACCCACTCTAATCTCTAGGTTTGAATCCTACCTGTAGCAGCTGAGCCATCTCTTTCCTACTTGTGGGCAGTAGCAAGAATCCATGGTGTTGAATTTTGTTTGCCCACACAGGATCCTTCCCAGTTGAGTGGAGTTCAGTTCAGTTGATCAGTCATGTCCGACTCTTTTGCAGCCCCATGGACTGCAGCAACTCCCTGTCCATCACCAACTCCTGGAGTTTACTCAAACTCATGTCCATCAAGTCAGTGATGTCATCCAACATACCNCCTATGAGAAAGGTGGTGTATAATCAGTGAACTCTTTTGTAAAACAAAGAATCATTTCAAAGCCCGTCATCCACCGACATGCCTAGGTTACCCTGTGCAATGTTAGCACAGGATATTTTCTTGAAACTCAGCACAACTGCAAAGAAATTTTAAATATTAAAATTTTTCCTAAATGATGGTACAACACATAAAAGCTTGTCCCAAATCTTGATGTTAGTGTATGATATCTGTAAGCAACTGAAGCAGTCAAAGAAATTGTACTTTTAAGATTGTGTTCCCCGGATTGATAGATGATAGCAAAGAAGTATTGATTTTCACTTGTCCATTCCTTTTTCATTCTTTATCACATGTTTCAAAATGGTCAACTCTGAGCCATTTACTCTTTCACACTAAAAATTAGATTTTTGAAACGCAGGAGAATCTCTCACTTTCTCCGCTTTCCTCTGAGATTAAACAATGAAAGGCCAAAACCTTTGGCGAGCCACAAAATCCTTTGTTTCTTCAGTGCTTTGTGCAACGAAAAAAGCCTATGAGGTTCACATCAGATAGAACAAGCTCTAACGAATTAGAGAGACTCAACTCAAAAGTTGGGGAGGGGGTTGAAATTTAGGATGAATCCCATCTTTTTGTCATTTAGTGCTTTAATATGTAGGTTAATGGTATTTCCTCCATGGTACCTCTGGGCTTATAGTGTGTATGTTGGTCACTCACACACGTCCTATTCTTTGTGACTCCATGGACTATAGCCCTCCAGCCTCCTCTGTCCATGGAATTCTCCAGGCGAGAAGATGTAAATGGGTTGCCATTTCCTTCTTCTCCAGGGGATTTTCTTCACCCCGGGATCGAATTCGGGTCTCCCACATTATAGGCAGATTCTTTACCATCTGAGGTCTCACAAATATACAGAGTCACTTAGACTTGGATCCAAGTTGTTTGACCCTGGACTAGTGCTTTGTATCTCTGTTTTCCCATGACCATAATAATCCTTCCTCCACCTGTGTCTGGAAGCTGTCTGAACCATCAAATGGGAAAACACATGAAATGGCTCTTAACAATACAGCAGGAAAACGTGGGGAAGTGTAATTTTAAGTGATATGGATTCCACACACAACATATGGGGGATTCAGTTGCTTCTCTTTCATGACAACACCTGGTATTGTCAAACTTAAAATTTTTTGCCAATGTGTTGGCATGTGAAGCTATTTCCTTGTGGTTCTAATTTGCATTTTCTGATTTCTAATTTCATTAAATATTAAATAGCAATAAAATATTAAATAGTAATTATTCCAAACCTCTTTAGGCTTTCTCTCTCTTGTCCTCAACCCCTAGGCTCCAGCCTCTACTCAAAGTTCCCAAACTTTGTGCTTTCTCTCACCCCGGAACTTTGCACAAACTCCTCCCCTGAATCTGTCTTCCTCGTGTTGGGCTCACTTCCTCTCAATAGGATCTTCTCTTGGGCATTGTATACCTGGCCCTTTGAGTCCCTTCTCTAGTGATTAACCCACATCACATTGTGTGTATTGCTGATTTAGTTGTTTCTCCCATGCAAAACTGTGAGCTCTCTCAGACCAGGGGCCATGCCTCGTTCTTCATTTGTCTCTAACTCGTAGCACAGGATGTAGTTTACCATGGGCACAAAATAATTATTTGTTGAATGTCACTACTTGAATGACCCATAGAATATTCAAGAGTTTAAATTCTGAGTGGAACTGAAGTTGAATTTCAGCTTAAAAGAAAATGTACTATAAATTGTTGAACTGAAGAACCTAAGCTCTAAAAAACTAAGTATATCTCCTTATCACTTTCTAGCACCACTGAGACATTAGCTACTTCAACTCCCCATTCACAGTGAATTTTGAGCTGGGAAGGAACTTAGAGATCTCATGGTGAGCATATGTTATCTTGCCAGTAAGGAGCTAGAGGCCCAGAGATGCTGACATGAACATGGCTGCACGGGGATATAATGCTGAGACTGCCAACCTCAATTCTTAAGTACATCTTTTTCAACTCAGAGTGGTTTACACTAACGAAGGCAGAAAAGTGGGTTTAATCTGGAATAATACAATGTACATGCAAAAGAATTCAGAGAGATTTGGCGAACTCTGTACATCTTGATGTGGATACTACTGGTAAACCATGTGAAAACAGGAGCATAAATTGCTGGACCCTGAATTTCTAAGAGAACCTAGTTCTCTGTTAACAATAGCCATTGTTCTGAAAATGTTTGTCTGAAGGCTGGGCTGGGAGCCCTGGACCAGGCTGCCATAGGTTCTGGAAGCATTTCCTGGAGCACTGGGCCATCAAAGGCTCCTGCCCATCTCCAGGGTCCACTGCTGCCACTGCTAGGAGCCAGGGCAAGGCACAGTGATGCTGGGGATGGACCATCCTGAACTTCCCTGGCTAAAGGGGAGCCTGAGCTAGGGTGTTCTGGTGTCTGTGCAGGGAACCTCATGGCTCACTCTCAAAACACACTCACACACACACAATATTGTGATGACACAGAAGAAAAAACTACCCTGGCAGGATCCTGGGACCAGGGATGGACGACTCAGAAAGCTATCTGTCAGCTTCTGTGACATATCCATCCTTGTCACACAATTCGAGGATGTCAACCAGAAATAAGAAATTTTCTAAATTATTTAACTGAGAAACTCAGCACAGCTGAGCTCCTCAAATGTGTTCCTTTATGGCCTTGTTGAAATTCATATTGTTTCCAAAGAGATACTGTCCAGCCATCTTAACCTCAGGGAAGATAACTGAACAGTAATGTTAGGGGGAATCCTACCTAGACAATGCCAGGGGCCCTTTGGTTGTAGTAGTATATCATGTGCTGCACGCATTTAAAAAGTGAAATAATCAAAATGCAGCTCTGGTTACTTGCTGGCACTTCAGCATTAGGTGGACTATTCTGCTAATTACTCCAGTTGAGTAGTGCCTACTTGACTTTTTGAGTTCCTTGATTTAGAATGTTTTCGTATGGAGTGCTACCCCTGCAGTCTCTGCCTCTGTCCTGCATCAAGCCAAGAAATGTTGCAATGAGATATATTTTGCCCTGAGGGTACCAAAAAATTGGTATGGATACATTTTTTTTCCCCAACAAACACCATTAAATGTATTCATTCTTTGATTCAAGGTATCCTGTCCTAGGAAATGATCAGTAAAAACTGATAAGAACCATACAAATGTAGTAATAATATAATATTAAATAAGAGTACTGTTTTTTTATGATATATAAATGAGGACGGATACCAAAATGGCATTACAGGAAGAAACAAAAAACAAAATAACTGCATCTCCTAGGTTACATTTGGAGGTTTTAGGATAGATCCAAATGATTAAGAGTTTCTTTTTCTCTTTTTTGGACACTTCTCATGACTTGACAAGAACGGCACATCATGTAGTCATGGGCATAACACTCCTTGTCAATAGTATCCAACAGCTTTCTTTCCAGAAAAGTAAACAAGGATCATTTTTTTCATTTTAAGGCACTCTTGATATTACCGTGATGGTGAAATCTTTCTTCCCCTGTTGACCTGACCTCAACGCTCTCAGTGTTGCCTTTCAACGTGCATGTTCCTCTTCAAGCCAATTGGAATGTGGCCTGGAAAAAAAGACATATGGGCCTGCATGAGGTTATAAAATCTGGCTTGAAAATCCACAGCTTCTTATAAAAACACTATTTTTTAAAATAAATGTACCATTTTAAGGAAGATGGTTACTTAGCAACCCAATTTAAATTATTATGAGAAATAGGAGGAAATTCTTCCATTAGGTCTGTTTTTACTTAGGTCAAAAAGTTGTGTGGGGTTTTTTTTTTTTTGGTCCTGTATTGGTTTTGAATCTATTTTCCCTTCTTTCTTGTTAACACGTGTATACCAGGTTCCAATTAAACACTGGGTATGAGGTTAGGTGGGACTTGTGGGCAAAAAATTGAAGTGAATTATTCTACAAATCATGTCCCAGAGGAGCAAAGGTGCACGCACGTGCGTGTGTGTGTGTGTGTGTGTGTGTGTCTTTGGGAGCAGTAACCTGCTCAACTTGCTGGATTGGGAAGAGGGAATTTAATAGGAGTTTATAAGTGCAAGGTGGCCAGTGCACATGAGCCTCAAGAGGGCTGAGGCCAGACTTTGAAGGACAGGGGAAATCTTCTCTCTCCTGTACTCAGGCTTCGGCTCTCTCTGCTCAGTTGCTTCATCGTTCACTCTTTGTGGACTGATATTTTCTGATGCTTCATGGGTATCATGGAGAAAGCTGCCAAAGTGCTCTAAATGTCTGTTTTTATGATGGTGGTAAAATGCTCATTAGCATAAAATTGCTTCCATCGTGTTACAGTGTCCAACTTGGAGGCATTAATTGCCTTCTCAGTGTAATACAGCCACCATCATTACTTAGATCCAAAACTGTTATCACCTCAAACAGAACCCCCCTACCTATTAAGCAGTCACTGTCCATTCCCCTCTTCCCTGAGCCCCTGGCAAACACAAATCTACATTCTGTCTGTATAGATTTGTCTATTCTGGATATTTTTTATAGACGGAATGATATAATAAGTGGTCTTTTGTCTGTGGCTTCTTTCACTTAGCATAATGTTGTCAGTGGCCATCCTTGTTGCAGTACTTCTTCATTCCTTTTTATAGTTGAATAATATCCCATTGTATGAATATACAGTACCACATTTTGTTTATCAATCTGCAATGGGTATTGAGACTATCTCCATTTTGGCTATTAACACTGTTATAAACATTCTTGAACAAGTTTTTGTTTGAGCATTTGTTTTCAGATCTTTGGGATATGTACCCAGGAGTGGAACTGCTGGTTCATTTTGTCATTCTGTGTTTAAGATTTTTAGGAAGTGCCAAACATTTTTTCCACAATGGCTGTATCATTTTACACTCCTATCAGCATTGTATGAGGGTTCCAATTGCTCCACATATTTGCCAACACTTGTTATTTTCTGTGTATTTATTATGGTCATATGAAATTCATTGTGGTTTTGATTTGTATTTCATTAATGACTAGTGATGTTAGGCCTCTACTTATGCGTTTATTGGCAACTTTTATATTTTCTTTGGAGAAATGTTTATTCAAATCTTTTGCCCATTTAAAAATTGGGTTGCTAGTCTTTCTGTTGTTGTAAAAGTTTCTTATATATTATATATACAAAATCCTTGTAAGATATATGAAGTGAAGTGAAGTCACTAAGTCATGTCTGACTCTGCGACCCCATGAACTGTAGCTTACCAGGCTCCTCTGTCCATGGAATTTTCCAGGCAAGAGTACTGGAGTGGGTTACCATTTCCTTCTCCAGAGGATCTTTCTGACCCAGGGATTGAAGCCTGGTCTCCCACATTGCAGGCAGACACTTTACCATCTGAGCTACCAGGGAGGCCTCCCTGTAAGATATGTGGTTTGCAACTAATTTCTTCCATTCTGTGTGTTGTCTTTTCACTCTCTGGACATTGTCTTTTGATTCTAAATATCTTTTTAATTCAAGAACCTGAAGACACTTATTTGCTTGTCCAGGTCCCAATTCTGATAGCTAAGGAAAGGATGAATTTTGCCTAACTGAAGGTAGATGTCCACCTATGGCCCAGTTAGTTATAGCCAGGAAGGTGGGCTCATGCCGTACAAATAAGGCTGCTGGGTTCACCTCTGTTGGTAGCGGAGCTGGTTGTTATGGAAGGCATAGATGCACAAATGCTTAGAGACAAAGGCATGATGACAAATAGCCAAGTTTCAGAGTTGTTCATAGTAGAGATAAGGAGAGGTTCTGCAAAACCTCAAAGCAGAGACACAGGGTTTCCAGTGAGGGGATCAAAAGAAAGCTTCCTCAGTTCAGTTCAGTTCAGTTCAGTCGCTGTCGTGTCCGACTCTTTGCGACCCCATGAATCTCAGCATGCCAGGCCTCCCTGTCCATCACCAACTCCCGGAGGTCACTCAGACTCACGTCCATCGAGTCCATGATGCCATCCAGCCATCTCATCCTTGGTCGTCCCCTTCTCCACCTGCTCCCAATCCCTCCCAGCATCAGAGTCTTTTCCAATGAGTCAGCTCTTCACATGAGGTGGCCAAAGTACTGGAGTTTCAGCTTTAGCATCATTCCTTCCAAAGAAATCCCAGGGTTGATCTCCTTCAGAATGGACTGGTTGGATCTCCTCGCAGTCCAAGGGACTCTCAAGAGTCTTTTCCAACACCACAGTTCAAAAAGCATCAATTCTTCGGCGCTCAACCTTCTTCACAGTCCAACTCTCACATCCATACATGACCACAGGAAAAACCATAGCCTTGACTAGGCGGACCTTAGTCAGCAAAGTAATGTCTCTGCTTTTGAATATGCTATGTATCTGTCTCTTATACACATCTAGATGTGTATAAGAGACAGATGTGCACACTGTGCTGAACACTGAACAAAATACACAATGCTTGTTATATCTTTCCTCAAACACTCATTCAGAGAAAGGTGGTTTAGCAGAAAGCTCTATGTATAGTCCATGTAGAATATACGCTCAAAGAGGTAGTTTCAGGAAATGTATATGTGTCAAGGAAGGTTATGCATGAGTTTTGTTAGAGATGAAAAATGTATATTCCAGGGATAATGCCAAAAATCATCAGCCCTTTTCATTGGCCTCCTGTAAATCCATCCAGGTAGATTTAGGAAGAAGATGAACACAGCAAAGAAGAGAAAGAGAACGTAAGAGCTGAAACAACAATTGCAGTGTTCTCCAGATGGTGCAATTTGACAACTCATTGTCAGAATTAGACCTGTATTCATTTGGTTTGCCAAATTCAAATTTGGAATTTGAGTACCTTTCTGCTGGGAAGAACTCCAGAGTTCATGACAGTTTCCAGCTCATCTGATGGTCTTATAACCCGGAGAACTTCATGTTTACTCCTGATCTCCAAAGGTATTTAGTGACCTCCTAAAGAGCTCCATTTTGCAATGAGGGAATCAAGGAATATGTGAGTTGGGAGTCAAGCTTACCAAGGCCACATAGCTAGCTGTGGCTGAGTTAGTGACAGAACCTATGTTTCCTAACTCTCAGCTCAAAATAACCACAGCTGCCAGCTGTTTTGAGCTGGGCAGTGTGCTAAGAGCTTTCTGCACATTATTTTATTTAATTCTCACAACAGCCTTAGGAGGTAGGTCTTGATTATTATCTCCATTTTATAGATAGGCAAACTGAAATTTGGGATCATGAAGGAAGAGACCTAAGGTCACTCAGAAGTGAAGCCTGTTATGTTGGCAATTTGATCTCTGGTTCCTCTGCCTTTTCTAAAACCAGCTTCAACATCAGGGAGTTCACAGAAAGCTTCCTAGAGGTGGTTTTTAATGGCCTAGATGGATAGAAAAGATTGTTCACACTGGGATGGGGATAAAAGGCATCAGTGTAGGCAAGAAGCACAGTACGATTCAAGATACAAGTGGAAACATACAGATTTGCCGAAGAATCAGGTTTGATACATATTGTAGTTAAAACTGAACCCATGAGAGTTAGCAACACTGCAAAGAGGAAACAGAAACAAGAAGTGAAGTGAGTCTAGGCAAGGATGGTGAGGTATGGAAAGACGGTGATGAGAATGAGAGATGGAGGCACAGAGAAGGCCTATGCATCAATTTCAGTTTGGCCATGTATGAGGTTTACTTATGCCTTTCCTCCTCTAGAACTCCTCCCACACCTCCCAAGCTCCGTGAGCTCTTTTCCTCCTGAGCTCACAGAATTCGTTTCTTTAAGATTCACCTGGTAATTACTCTTGTATTTCTAATACAGCTCTTGTTTTCCATTGCTATTCATTCTTCCATATTTACTCTTCATTCTCATCTCCACAGCTAGTCTCGGCTCTTATAGGGTCCAAGAATGTTTTTAGTTCCTGACATGCAATAAATGCTCAAAAATATTTGTTGATTTGGTGTGAATACAGAATTCTAATAAGATTGAAATAATTTCATAAGCTGCTTACGGGTATGCTTCTTTAAGCTTTTTTGTTCTATCCCATTAATTTTTTCTCTATATATCTTGCATGAAATAATTCTTATGTCCGCATAGATGCGGCATGCTACTTATGGCATAATTTTTTCAATAAACCCATTCATTTGTTACCATTAATGATTTATCCTCTAAGATTATGAAGAGACAGGAGAGACATGACAATATGTGTCAATGCTTTTTCAAAAGGAAAACAACATTTTCAATCTACAAGATCATTAGAGATATAATGATAAAAATAAAGCTTGAAACTTGAGATAGTATATCATCACTGCTCTGAGAGGTCTAAGATAACAAATTGGAAAATTTGTCTAAAATAATTGCAGGAAAAAGATTGTTATTACCTGCTTTTGTGAGAGAAACAAAGGAAATTACTATTCTTCTTGAGGTAGATATAATTTGTGTGCATCTGGAAATTAATGATATTACAAGATATAATTGCACAATGTCTTAATTTTACCATGTAATTATCTCCTTTCAGCAGTGTAGTATATTAACATGGTAAAAATTTAATATATGGGGTTCAAAACAGAAAAAAAAATTATTGAGTTTTTTTTCACTTTTGGGAATATGAACAATCAAAGAGAGCAAAATAACACACAAAAGTTGTTTTTGTTACAGAATAAAAAGCTCAAGAAAACAGAAATAAATCATTAAATGCCGAAAAAAAAAATGCTGTTTTACTTCAGCATTTATCTCTCCTAGTCATTTGCCATTTATATGGCCATTGGGTTCAGTTGCTAGACTGCTTTAGAGAAATGATGAAGGAGGCAGAACACAGGAAATAAGGACAAAAAGAGAATTATGCCAAAGCCACATCTCACCCACTGTCGTTCCCCCTGACTTTAAATCTGTTCAGGAATTGTGAGCTATTACGGGCCTCCATTTCCTCTGTTTTGCGGTAGATGCTATTTCACAAAGCACCTGAATCCTAAGTGTTAGGGAGCCTCTTAAGTTTCCAAACAATATTATTGCAAATGAGCTTTTCAAGGTTCAGAGATAGTTACTAGAAAGAGTACTGGGCAAAGAGTCCAAAGATCAAAGGGCTACTTTGAGCACTTCAATTGAATTAAGCATTAAAACTTCAGTTTCCAGCTTCCTCACCATTGAAACGAGGGGGCTGTCTTCCATCAGGATACAGGTAAGATTTATCTCAAGTGCTTTGCTTTCTGGAGCACTGTATTAAGAAGGATTCTGATGCTGTTTATGGGATGGGTGGAGGAGACTTGTGCAGGTCAGCATCACTGGCCTCAAGCACACAGGATGGCGAATAGCTTGCATTCTTTCCAGGGACATGTCACTGAAACTCAGTGACTTGAGGGCGTGTCTGAAAAGATTGACTTGTGTATCTGAAAAAGCCTATTTCTGACTCACAAGTCTACAGTTTACAGAGCTGAGGTGTGGCTCTGTTTTGTGACCTCTGGGGTCCCTCAACATCTCATCTTCTTTTCGGATTGTGAGGTTGGGAGGTTTGCTGCTGCTGTTTGCTAGAGGCCTGGAGTCTCTGCACTTCATGGGAACATATGCTTCAGGGTATTTTAAATGTAATCCTTCTGCCTGCCTTGCTTTAGTAACTTAGTTCAACAAATTTCCTATGTGACAGGCACCCTGCTAAGAAGCTGTGGCTGCCCCGCAGCTGTCCGGGGATTCGTCCTCCACAAACCAGCAGCCCCAAGGGCTGCAGCATCGGTTCCAGTGACTGGAGGTGAAGGGCTCCCCATGGCGGTTTATCAGTAATCACCTCAGCCAGGTGCACTCGGGGTCACCATTGGGAGGGGACAGGGATTAAAAGATGGGCAATAAGCAATTATGCAGAATTCATGGTGGAAATTGAAAGAGAGCTGGGCCTCTGAGAGTCTAGAATTTAAAGGATAACCAAGTATGCACAGGCTTCCCTCGTGGTTCAGTGGTAAAGAATCTGCCTTTCAAGCAGGAGACATGGGTTTGATTCCTGGGTCAGGAAGATCCCCCTGGCGAAGGAGATGGCCACCCACTCCAAGTAATCTTGCCTGGGAAATCCCATGGATGGAGGAGCCTGGTGGGCTACAGTCCATGGGGTCGCAAAGAGTCAGACACAACCTAGCAACTAAATACACACAGACACACACACAGACACACACACAGACACACACACAGACACACACACACACACACACAAAGTTACCCAGGCTCTTCTCCTGCACTTTCCTTTCTCAAATCTGTGTAGGGCAAAGCCTGACAGCCCATCTCTGACTTCTACCCCAGATGGGGTTGCTCGGCAGTGTTTCAGATGTAGAACAC
This sequence comes from Oreotragus oreotragus, assembly GCA_006410675.1. Classification (NCBI taxonomy): domain Eukaryota; kingdom Metazoa; phylum Chordata; class Mammalia; order Artiodactyla; family Bovidae; genus Oreotragus; species Oreotragus oreotragus. Next base: position 436,226 of record SJYX01011000.1, read on the forward strand.
CACTCAGTCCTTCCCAGCACATTTCTCTCTTCACTCCAGGATGAGTAAAAGATTACCTCCTCTGTACTGAAGCGGCCCTGGAAAGCCCTCTTGTCCTTGTTCAGGGTGAGGAAGTCACTTGCACCACGGGCAGCGGGGTCTTCAGGGCTTTTCTGCGCTGACCTCTCTCTGCACTCCTGGGGGCTGCTAGGGCTTTGGGTCCTGGGAAACCTGATCCTTGCTGTCCCATCTGACGTGCCTGAGTCATACTCACCAACCAGCTGAAAGAGAGGGCAGGACTTAGGAGGCTGCTTCCACGGGGGACTGGCAGGCATGAGGGGAAGCCGTGAAACTGAAGAAAGGGTCAGGTTTTGGAAACATTTCAAAGGAAGAGCCACTCGAGTTTGATGATTGATAATGTATTCCGAGCAGATGGGGTGGAGGGAGTCAAGAGTACCTGAGGACTGAGAAATGTTGAGAACAGGCATGTGAACAAGACAAGAAAGCAGAAATGAAGGGAGCTAAAAATGAGAAAGGCTTGATTTGCTATTATTTTTACACTAAATACACACACAGATTATCTTTTAAATGGATTTGTGTGTGTTCTTTTAAGCTCTTCATTTGAAAGTCAATTGTTGGAACGTCTAAACATGCTTTCCCATCAAAACAGCACTAGAAGAGGTTCCTAGGCTAGCTCAAATAAAGCCAGTGTGGAATCGTAAATGTGGAAGGGAACTTAGAGATCGTTCGGTATTAGGGTATTAAGGCAGAGAATACAGTCCTTCAGAGACAGACTCAGAAATGACACCATATTTACTGACTAGGTAACCTTATTTAATTTCACCAGGCTTCATACTCTTTGTGTATCAGACAAATACTAACCTCCCAAGCTTGTCATGAGGATTACATGAAATGCTAACACTCAGTGTATAAAGGCCGAGTTGCTTCTTGTTCCCATCATCACATGGTGTTATATCAAGGAAACCTTGATCTGGCATTGAAAAGGAATTGATGCTTTCCTGGGTCACCCACAGGGCTAAGGGGTTCCATGCATGGATTTCTGTAACCCCAGAAAGCCCTAGAGACAAGACTGTGAATATGAATGTGCCACTATTTCCTTTCCACCATCTTAAAAATATGGCATAGGGCATGTGATGGATGCTCAACCAGAGGAACTATTATTCAGCCCAACCTCTCCTCCCCCTTTTACACATGTAAGAACTGAGGCCCAGAGAGGCAAAACAATGAGGCCAAAGGCCTCCTGTTAGATTGTGGCAAAACTGAAACTAGAAACCAGGTACTCAGAGTTCACAGTCAAGATTTCTTCCTACTATGTCAGGGAGTAACTCAGTGCCACAACTTCTCCACTATTCGTAGATAGGTGACTGTGAGGAAACTGGCAGCTCTGAGTCAATGCCAGAGAGTATCCCTTTTAGAAGGTTTGAGGCTGCGGCTGGCTCCGGGCAGAGGGGGAAGGGGGCATTCTGGCAATACTGGCTGTCTGGGGGTGCAGAGTAGTGGTGTGAGAGACCTCCAAGAAGGGATGGTGTGTCTGCAGTGCCCTGTCCTATGGCACTTAGGTTGGGCCAGGGCCAGGGAGGAGTTGCCCACAGAAGTACCAGCAAGTGGTTTGGTAGCAAAGACATAGGAGGGAGGTAAAAAGGCTGTCAGTGTCATTTCTGTTGACTGATTATTCCTGAGTAGAAGTTTTAGATGCAGGGAAATGCAGTAGGGTTTACTGTGAAAAAGAGCATCACAATTTAGTTAATCCATACTATTGGGGCATTCTGGTTACAGAGAGGGTGAGGAATCACATACTTAGTGGACTTTTACTGTGCAATAGACATGCTCATGGAATGCACATACTTTGTTCCCCAGGCTGATTAGAACAGCTGACACCTCTGAGACTCAGAAGAGTTCAGTGGTTGTGTCCAAAAGACAGTGAGTGGCAGAGCCAAGGAGTGAGAGTAGACACAGACTAAAGCCCCAGCTCCCCCATGCAGGCCCACAATAATTAAGCCCCCACAAATTTGGCCCTCATTTTGAAAATCTGAATGTTATTATTTGACTTCTCTGCTTCAGAGAGTTGAACGTGCTTGCCTTGCTTCTCCATGACATTCTCCGTCATAGAATCAGTCCCAGAGGGCAGTGGGGCTATATGGGGAGGTTGGTATAAGACAAGCATTTCCACAGCTGCCTAACATCTGAGAGTCTCCACCTGGAGAGAGGTCATGTGTCTTTGGGAGATGGGATGACAGTAGGGTGTGGATTGGAAAATATTTGGAATTCATTCTTCTACTTTCTCTCACGTATCAGTTGTCCTCACCAGTGAAGACCAGTTGTCCTGACTCTTAACTCTTACCCTCCCCACAAAAAGCTCCCAGTTTTATTCACTCAGTCAACAATATTTATTATGCCCTTACAAGTGATGATAACGTATGTCAAAGGCACTTAAAACATGCATTGCTTTTGAGATGTTATTTTATTTCTATGAATTTTTAATAGGAAACAGTCGTGGATTTGGTTATAAGGACATTTAGTTGCAATGTAAAAGATTTTAAAAGTTAAGTGAAAAAAAGCATACCAATAAAACAGAATACTATACAATATATAGCATTATTAAATGAAAATGGCATATTGCCCATAATAGTATATGAATATATGAGCATAACATTATGAATTTCATAAATTTTATTTCTTAGAAGAGTTTTATGTTCACAGCAAAATTGAGAAGAAAATACAGAGAGCTCCTATACCCCCCTCTGCTCCCACATACACACAGCAACCCCAGTATCAACGTCCAGAACCATAGTGGTACATTTGTAAAAATCTATGAAACTACATGTCATATCACTATCTCCCAAAGTCCATAGTGTTCATTAGGGTTCATCCTTGGTGTTATACAGCCCATGAGTTTTGAACAGTACATATTATAATGACACGTGTCCACCATTGAAGGGCTTCCCCGGTGGCTCAGACGGTACAGAATCCGCCTGCAATGCTGGATCCCTGGGTCTTCTGTCTTTCTCCTTTGTGATTTGCTGACTATCGTTAGTGTTGTTTGGATTCCTTTCTCTCTTTTGTGTGTGTATCTGTGGCAGATGCTTTTTCTGTGTGCTTACCATGTAGTTTGTATGTAGTCATATACATATGTATGTGAATTATTGTAAGTGGCTGATCTAAGTTCAAATGCATTTTAATAATCCTGAACTTTTACTCCCCTCTTCACATTTACTGTTTTTGATCTCTTATTTCACATTTATTTGCTTAGCGAATCCTTTAAGGACTTACTGTGGATATAGATGGTTTTACTACTTTTGTCTTTCAACCTTACTATGAGCTTTATGGAGAATCCCAGAGACGGCGGAGCCTGGTGGGCCGCTGTCTCTGGGGTCGCACAGAGTCGGACACGACTGAAGCGATTTAGCAGCAGCAGCAGCATGAGCTTTTAAGTGGAGTCTCCTTGGGAGCCCTGAGTTCCAGTTTCTACCTCCTTAATTCAGCAAGACTGAATCTTCCTATGCCACAGTCTTTGAAGTGCCTCCAGGCAGACACCTGGTGATTGTGGGCTCATCTCATTTTACTCTCTTCTCTTAGGGACAGATACTTTTGTCCAACATCTGAACGTAGTAATTATATTTCACTTTGTTTGTAACGAAAGAGCTAATTTGATACTAATTACTTCATCATGGCTGAAATGCTTTTAGTTTTTAATCATAAATGTGTTTTAAATTTTATTGAATGCATTTTTTCATCTATCAAGACTATCTTGTCCTTTTCTTCAATTTGTTATGGTGGTGAATTACTTTAATAACTTTTTAATGATATAACATCCTCATATGCCAAGGACAAACCCAACTTAATAATAATAATTTTTTAATACTTGCTAAGTTTGTTTTGGCAATGGTTTGTTTAGGATGTTCGCACCTAAATTCAAGAATTCGAACAGTCTGTGTATTTCCTTTCTCGTGCTGTCTTGGATTTTGTATCAAGATTTTGCTAATCTTTTAAAAGATATAGACATTGTGTTAGTTTCTTATTGCTGCTTAATAATTTGCTACTATCTCTGTGCCTTAAAATGACATAAATTCATTATCGTACACTTCTGGAGGTGAGAAGTCCAAAGTGAGTTCCAAGATTAAGGTGTCAGTAGGGCCACAATCACTCCAGAGGCTAGGAGAGAACCAGTTTTATCGCCTTTTCCATCTTCTAGAGGCCACCTTCATTCTTTGACTCATGGTTCCCTCCAAGACAGCAATCACAACACTCTGAACTCTGCTCTGTCATCACAACTTTTCTCACTCTGACTTTTCTGCTTTCCTCTCTGACCTGTGAGGACACCGATGATGGCATGGGATTTACCTATACGACTGAGGAGACTCTCCCAATTGAAGACATTTAATTTATTCACATCTGCAAATATTCACAAGTTTTAGGGATTATGATATGAATATTTTGGGGTGATTATTCTGTCTAGCAAAATAGGAAAAAATATTCTCTAATTTTCTTTTGTTAGAATTATCTTATATAAAATTGGAATTATCTGTTCTTTGCATATCTGATAAAATTTACCATATTGTATGCAGATGACACCACCCTTGTGGTTGAAAGTGAAGAGGAACTAAAAAGCCTCTTGCTGAAAATGAAAGAGGAGAGTGAAAAATTTGGCTTAAAGTTCAATATTCAGAAAACGAAGATCATGGCATCTGGTCCCATCACTTCATGGGAAATAGTAAAGACAGGAAGATGCAGTAGACACTGGTTTGATCCCTTAGGACCAAACCTAAGGAGGAGGGCATGGCAACCCACTCCAGTATTCTCGCCTGGAGAATGCCATGGACAGAGGAGCCTGGGGGGCTACAGTCCAGAGGGTTGCAAAGAGTCGGACACAACTGAAAAGACTGAGTACGCACATGTGACTGTGACGAATCAAGGGCAGGGGCTCACTTATACACCCTTTGTGCAGGGAAGCCATGTAGGGTGCAAAGCGACTTCACTGTAAGGTGAAGAGTCTACTGTTACTGCATAGAGGTGGGTAATACATGAATTTACACTTTTGTCAGGCAACCTAGTTTGATTCAGCTTAAGGCATATACATGGGTGCAAACTCAGTCACTTCAGGCATGTCCGACTCTTTGGAACCCAAGAAACTGTCGCCCGCCAGGCTCCTCTGTCCATGGGATTCTCCAAGGGATCTTCCTGACCCAGGGATCGAACCCACATCTCTTTTATCTCCTGTACTGCAGCGGCTTCTTTATTGCCAAGCCCCAGGGGAAGTCCCTCAAGGCCTGCATCTGTGTCCTGACAGTCCTAGCCTACTTCTCAAACCACAGGCGCCCACCTCCTTACTCTGACCTTTGAGGTCAGAAACCTTTCCTGGCAGGATCCTGTACAACCTTGGGAGTGAGGCGAGATCTGCCCACTGCGTAACCCCAGATGCCAGCTCACGTGTCGATGTTCCCTCTCCCTCTTTAATGCTCCCTTTCCTGGATCCCTTGAGTTTGCTCCCACTCCTGTGACCTCAGGGAAGTCACCTCCCCTTCCCTGGTCCGTTTCCTCAACCTTCAATGCCATGGTTGGCGCGGTCAGATGATCCTAAGGCAAGCAACCTGAGAAGCCCCATGAACTCCAGCACTCTCTGACCTCGGTGCTTGGTTTCCCGTGGGAGGAGATACGTTTACATAAAGAAGAACTCGCTTCACAAATTTCTATCTTTCCTCTAAAATTCTCCATAGGCTCACCACCGTTCCTACCCTTCTTCTCAACTGAAATAAATTCACCTTCTTCAGATTGTCGTTTTATCAGCAACTTTCCCCCGCAGTACTGGGTCCTGACCCATGATTGCCTGTGTTCACCCATAATACATGTCCTTTTGTCTTTTGCCTGGCCAGCTGAATCTTCAGTCATCAGGAATTTAATACTGGAAATTCCATTCCTAATGTACACACGCCTAGTTTCTCATCTTACCTATAACTCTTCTGTATCCATCTTCTTATTTGATCCTTGCAACAACTCTACACAGTACGATGCTTTCCTGTGACTCAGGGATCTAGTGCCTGATGCTCCGAGGTGAAGCTGATGTAATAATAACAGAAATAAAGTGCACAGTAAATGTAATGTATTTGAATCATCCTGAAGCCATCTCTCTCCAACCCCTCACTGGTCTTTGAAAACTCGTCTTCCATGAAACCAGTCCCTGGTGCCAAAAAGGTTGGGGACCACTGAGGAGCTGACAGAAGTAGAAACTGGGGTCCAGGCAGCATCTAAATCTCAGTAGCCAATAAGCGATGCTCAGTCGTGTCCAACTCTTTGAGATGCCACAGACTGTAGCCCACCAGACTCTCTGTCCATGGGATTCTCCAGGCAAGAATACTGGAGTGGGTTGCCCTTTCCTTCCTCAGGGGATCTTCCTGACCCAGGGATCGAACCCGTGTTTCTTAAGTCTCCTGCATTGGCAGGTAGATTCTTCACAACTGAGCCACCTGGGAAGTACCTGGTTAAAACCTGCATTCTCTGACACCAGCTACTTTGAAAATCTGTAAAACTCACATTTCCATATTCTGTCAATACACGAGGGCGTAGGATACCTTTTCCCCACCCCATGTGTAACAAGCTGCTTAGGACTTAGGATACTTCTTTTCATGAGTAAAGTTTGATTATTGCAATGAAAAAAAAACTCATCTAACATGGTTGAAGAGGTGTGAGAGTGCATGAAAGTGAAAGTGTTAGTCGCTCAGTCTGACTCTTTGTGACCCCGTGGACTGTAGCCCACCAGCCTCCTCTGCCCATGGAATTTCCCAGGCAAGAATACTGGAGTGAATTGCCATCCCTCCTCCAGGGGATCCTCCCGACCCAGAGACTGAACCCGCCCCCCACATTGCAGGCAGGTTGCTTACTGTCTGAGCCACGAGCGACGACTGTGAGAATGCATTTTGCTGCTCAAATGCTGACGGAGGCTTGTGGATGTTGAGAGCAGGGAAGGACCTTGGAAATCATCGAGTCCAACACTGCACATGTTATGCAAACAAATCAACAAGATTCTACAGGAAGTGTGCCTTGCCCAATGTCACAGATCAAGTTTGACCACTACAGGCAGAGCGTTTGGGAAGTGGCGGAAAAGATACACAAACCTCTGGGGACCAGTGCCACCTTCAACCACCCACAGGCCCACCCCCTCCCCCGGGAGAACCTGGTCTGTGACAGACACACGATGCTCTCCACTTGATGTGCCCCGATTTTGCCAAATCCCTCCCAGGGGAGCACCGCCCTTCCCAGAAAAGAGATTGGCCATGGCCCTCCAAGTCTCTCCTGTGTGTGTCTTCCTGCACCTTCAGGGTGGCTGACCCAGGGAGGCGGGCTGCCAGAGGGAAGAAAGCTCTTGGGTGGAAGAAGGCAGAGCTCAAGACATTTCTGCGGACTTCCCTGGTGGCTCAGTGGTAAAGAATCTGCCTGTCAATAAGGGTTCAATCCCTGGTCCAGGAGGATCCCACATGCTGTGGAGCAACTAAGCTCGTGGGCCACAGCAACTGGGCCTGTGCTGTAGAGCCGGGAGCCACGACTGCTGAGCCCACGCGCCACAGCTACGGATGTCCATGTGCTAGAGCCCGTAATCCGCAGCGAGAGGAGCCATCACAAAGGGAAACCCTCGAGATGCCGCGAGAGAAATCCTGTGAGCAGCAGTGACGATCCAGTGCGGCCGAAAATGAATAAATGAATGAACGAATTAAATATAAGTTCCTTAAAAGAAAACGACACCTCCCCTCTGGACGCAGGGCCCTCGCATGATTCCTGAGCACAGGCACAGCCATTTCTCTGCAGGCTCCTGGATTGGGGACTCTGCCCCTGTAGAGATCTCTCTGGGCTCCGAACTGCTTACCCATCTCTCCACCTGCCTCGCACGGTGCTGTCTGTGTCCCCAGAGCCCCCGCCTCTGTGCGCACTTGTGTGCTCACCGTGGGCCTCAGGTGCCCTCATCTGGCAGTGGGATGGACCCCACCCCAGCCTCCACCGGGCACGCCCGGGCGCTGAGCACCACCTCTGTTGCTTCATCAGTGGAATTTTGTTGCTGCTACTGTTTAGCTGCAAAGTTGTGTCCAACTCTTTTGCAACCCCATGGACCGCAGCCCGCCAGGTTCCTCTCTCCGTGGGATTTCCCACGCAAGAATACTGGAGTGGGTTGCTATTTTCTCCTCCAAGGGTCTTCCCAACCCAGGGATTGAATCCAAGTCTCCTACATTAGCAGGTGGATTCTTTCACACTGAGCTACTTGGGAAGCCTCATCAGTGGAAAGAAGCTCACAAAACCTACCTTGCAGGCTGGTAGAGTAGGATTGAAACCACGCTGACATAGCCCTTGACCTAGAGGAGATCCCAAGTAACGGGAGCTGTCGGTCTGATTTGCCACATCACTGTCACCAGCCTGCAGCTGCCTAGAGATTAAGGACCGGGTATGTCATTAGTGTGTCTCCTGTGCCCAGGATATGCTGCTGCCTAACAAATGTCTACAGAACAGGATGACGGAGACCCACCCTGGCGACCGTGCCCAGGAACATCTGCGCTCACCATCTCAGTGCTTCCCAAAGTGTTTGCTAGAATGCTCTTCATCAAAACCACCAGCCACACGACTTAGCTCCTCTTGGTTATCAGGAAAGGAAGGGGTGGTCTTCATGAAGACGTCCCTTAAACTGTGGTGAGAACGAAATAAAAAAGGAGAAAATGAACATCTTCATCGAGGGACATTCTAGAATGTTGAAAGAAGGATTTAGGAGGAAATGGTTAGAGTTGCTGTTTCACAGACGAGCGTTTGCTCAAGGGCCTGTTTTCACTCACAAGGCTGGTGTCAGGGCCCCGGTGAACCTGAGCTGCCTTTAGACGTGCAGGAGGTGGATCGTGGGTTTCACACATGTGTGACTTTTGACTTAGTTCAGAGGATCGGGTTTGCTGAGAGGTTTCCGATTGCCAAAAAGTCTTTCCAAGGGCTGCTTTGATGGGGTGAGGGGTGGTGACCCTGAACAGCCATGCCAACACTCAGCCACGGCTCCCTAACCCATCCCCGGGTCAGGCGCCTGCCGGCAGACCATGGGTAGCGCTCAGTCCATGTGCTCAGGCTTCAGTTACCAGCATAAAGGAAGGGGTGTGTGCCGGAGGGTGAGGTTTAGTCGTTGGAAATAGAAACAGCAGCAGTAAGCTTCAGAGCTTGCTGTAACTACTGTGCATTTCTCAATTCATCTCTAAACTGAGAAACCTTTCCTTCCCACCCTGGGTCAGCGGCCCTTTCACAAAGCCTTGGCCATCCTCTCACCTCTTACAGTCCCTGGGACATGCTCTTTGAAGCCCTGGGATTTTTAATTCGGTTCATCTCTTTGGGCACTTATCATCATTTTCTGTCTCGCATTATTATTATTATTATTTTTTTTGGATGTGAATCACTTTTAAAGTCTTTGTTGAATTGTTACACCAGTACTTCTGCTTTATGATTTTGGGTTTTTGGCCCAGAGACAGGTGGGATCTCAGCCCCCTGACCTGGAATTGAACCTGTGCCCCCTGCACTGGAAGGCGAAGTCTTAATCACTGGACTGCTAGGGAAGTCCTTGTCTTACACATTACTGTTCTTTATGTAAACCTCTGTGTTTCCCATCAGATTGCAAACTGCTCAAGATCAGAAGCAGAAATCCCTTGGTTTTATGTAGCACATAATACAGTGCCTTGGCTGTACTGAAGCGTGAGATGTATTGTAAATATTTCCTGAATGAACAAGGGAAAAAGTGAAGTAAATTGTATCTTGAGACTTTAAAAACAATGAAAAGCTTCAAACTTAGTGGGAGGAAGGTCTCATGTAATCATCAAAAAAAAAAAATTTACAAAGTGATTTGGAAAACCGAGATAATGATTTGGGAAAGTCAGGAAGTCTCTCTTCTTTAAATATGCCCAGCTAACCTGTGAATCCCTCAAGGAGATGGACCATATTTTAAAATAACTTCCAATCCTCACTACTTAGCACAGCTTTTAGGCTAAATTTTCTCTTTCATTGTTTATGACAATGGGAACATCTTTATTTCTTTTGCTTATCAAAAAGTAGCATATGATAACTGTAAAGTTTAAACAAATGTAGAAGTGGAGAATGTGTTTTGTTTAGGTAACACTCTCTAGTCCCTCTCTCCCTCTTTTTTTAGTGGGGTGGGGCCTCGCCAAGAAGCCTGCAGGATTCTAGTTCTTTGACCGAGGCTCAAACCCTTGCCTTCTGCACTGGGAACTCACAGTCTTAACCACTGGACTACCAGAAAAGCTCCTTAAACAATACAGGAACAAAAAGTAAAAAGATCTCACTAGGTCCATAGCCCAAGGGGCTACTTAGTGATGTTGTCCGTGGTTTTATTGCAATATGAATAATAGATTTACTCAGTCTATCTGCGATCTGCTCTTATAAACCATCAAAATGTTATGGTCTCATTTGGAATATATCAGTTTCTCCATCATTCCACAATTTTCTTTACTAACTCTTCTTGTGGTTGGAAATTCAAGTAGGTTTTAATTTTTGCTTTTAAAAGCCACGCTGGGGACCCCCCTGGAGGTCTAGTGATTAAGACTCTGCACGTCGAGTGCAGGAGGCACGGACTCCATCCCTGGTTGCGGAACTAGGATCCCACAGGTCCTGCAGCCAAAACATGAAAACAAACAAATAACTAAAAATAATGAGAGAAATAAATGAATACAAAGAGTGGCACTAGGTTGGCCAATTTTTTTTTTTTTTACACTATGCTGCAGTAAAATCTTTGTATGTACATCTTCTTCAACACAAGTGAGTGTTTCTCTGGTTACCCTCAAACATGTAATTTATTGATTCCAAGGGTATGAAAATTTAACATTTTGATAGAGACAGACAAATTTTCCTTCAGAAAATGTTTTGGTTTTTTTTTTTCTGATTTATATCCCCAACCAGAACCAAGAAAACCTGTTGGACTTCCCTTTTTAAGTGTTTCCTGGGTGTATGTCGGAAGACGTGCGGTGATTTTTAACATGATACTTTGGGTGCACAAAGTACACTTTTCCAGGAATTCTTATATGGAATATGTGTCCTCCTTTGACCCTCACAAGAGTCCACGATGGGGCTTCCCTGGTGGCTCAGTGGTAAAGAATCCACCTGCCAATGCAGGGGACACAGGTTTGATCTCTGGTCCAGGAAGACCCCACCTGCAGCGGAGCAGCTAAGCCCATTTGCTGCTCCTACTGAGCCTGTGCTTGAGAACCCGGAAGCTGCAACTGCTGAAGGCCACGTGACCTGGGGCCTGTGCTCCACAACAGAAGTCAGCACAGAGAGAAGCACCCACCCCGCAGCTGGGGAGTAGCCCCTGCTCTCAGGAACTAGGGGAAAGCCAGCAACGAAGACCCAGCACAGCCAAAAATAAATAGATAAAAGTTATATATAAGCTGAAGCTCCGATACTATGGCCATCTGATGAGAAGGGGAGACACTGGAAAGGACCCTGATGCTGGAAAGCTTAAGGGCAGAAGGAGAGGGGGGCAAGCGAGGATAAGGTGGTTGGATGGCATCATCGACTCAACAGACATGGCTTTCGGTGGACTCCAGGAGACAGTGAAGGACACGGAAGCCTGGTGTGCTGCTGTCGCAGAGTCAGACATGGGGTCACAGAGTCGGACATGACTTAGCGGCTGAACAGCAACGTGCTGGTGCTAAGTCCCCTCAGCCGTGTCCAGCTCTTCGTGACCCTGGGGAGCACAGCCCGCCCAGCTCCTCTGTGCACGGGATTCTCCAGGCGGGAACGCTGGAGTGGGTTGCCATTTCCTCCTCCAGGGGATCTTCCCAACCCAGGGACCAGACCCAGGTCTGCTGCATTGCAGGCAGATTCTCTACAATCTGAGCCACCAGGAAAGCCCCCCTGAAAAAAGTCCATGATATAAGTAGGGAAACCCCGATTCCCTTCTGATTCCTGTTTTAAGATCTCAGCCAAAAAGACTGGCCCCAAGTTTCACTGCAGGGCAGTGGCCTCCCAGAAGCAGAGCCTTGGAACTGCTTCCTGTTTCTCTTCCCACGAGCTGGGAGGACCAGCCTTGACAGGCTAGGAGGTGAGGAGGGTTCTGCAAGTCTTGAGCTTACGCCAAAGTGTTAAGAATGACCTGATCGCGGTATTCAGTTTCTCAGCTGAAATAAGCCCTCCTTTCTGACGGAGCCTGGTGGAGGGAGGAGGATGCGGGGGCCTGGCTCTGGGAGGGTTTCGGGGCGGGAGCCCTCCTTCTACACCATTCTCAGAAGTGCCCAATGTACAGACCGGGGAAAGAGGTGACCGGTGAATTCTCACTGCTTTCCTTACTTAAGGTTTTTAAATATTTCTTGAAAGTGTGATCTGCTGATCCTTGACAAAGAAAGGAAATAGCACTAACCAGTACTATGAAGTGAAGTGAAGTCGCTCAGTCGTGTCCGACTCTTTGCGACCCCATGGACTGTAGCCTACTAGGCTCCTCTGTCCATGGGGTTCTCCAGGCAAGAACACTGGAGTGGGTTGCCATGCCCTCCTCCAGGGGATCTTCCCGACCCAGGGACTGAACTCACACGTCTTACGTCTCCTGCATTGGCAGGCAGGTTCTTTGCCACTAGCGCTACTTGGGAAGGCCTTATGTTTGTGCTCTTATGTTTTTTAGTGTGGCTGCTAGAAAATGGGAAATTTAGGGGGCTTTCACCCCTTAATTAAATTTCACCCCCTTTCATTAATTCACCATGAATTTATTGAGCATCTAATATGTGCTAAGTCAAATAAGCATAATAGCTACAGCAATAGAAAAGAGTACCTTAGAAATTCATTGTATGTTCTTTGAAAAGATATATGTGTGTGTATATATATATATACACATACACACACACATATATATATGTCATCCTATTGAAATGTAACACTTCTTAAGACAATTTTTTTAAGACAAATTTTAAATTCACTTTAGTTTTGTCTTAGCTTTGTGAGTTTAACTCCCAGACATTAATTTAGTCTTTTTTGTTTTCTAATATACATATATAAGGCTCTAATTTTCCCTTAGCTGCTTCTTTAGCTGCAGTCCAAAATAATTATCGTTGAATTTTCATGACTACTCATTTTAAATGTTTTATAATTTCCACTGAAGTTTGTCTTTAAATCATGAACTTTTTAGAAGTGTGCCATTGGGTTTCAATATACATGGGAGAAGTGGTTTGGATATCTTTTTATTGGTGATTTCTTTACTTTTTGAAAATTAATTTATGTATTTGGCTGTACTGGATTTCAGATCTTTGATCTAAGGCATCAAGGATCTTTGATCTTTGTTGTGGCATGCAAATTCTTAACTGCAGCATGTGGGACCTAGTTCTCTGACCAGGGATCGAACCTGGCCCCCTGCCTTGGGAGCTCAGAGTCCTAGCCACTGGACTACAAAGGAAGTCCCTTTGGTGATTTCAAATTATCACTAATATCACATTGTTTTCAGAGAACATGGGCCTTTATGATATTGAATCATTAAAATTTGTTACAACTTCCTTTGTGGCCTAGTGTGATTGAGTTGTGAAAATGTTTCAGTTGTGCTTGAGAAAAAACATTTATCTATTTGACAGATACAGGAACCTATATCTTATCCACTACAGTTAGTTAGCTTGTCAGATGGCGCCAGAGGTAAAGAACCTGCCTGCCAATACAGGAGATGTTAAGCAATGCAGGTTCAGTCCCTGGGTTGGGAAGTGGGCACAGCAACCCACTCTAGTATTCTTGCTCGGAGAATCCCATGGACATAGGAGCCTGGTAGGTTACATCCATGGGGTCGCAAAGAGTCTGACGCAACTGAGCACAGCTTATTTTAATTTTTTTCCCCCAAATTTGAAGGGCCCTAACTGTGAAATTCCAGATGTTCAAGCTGGTTTTAGAAAAGGCAGAGGAACCAGAGATCAAATTGCCAACATCCGCTGGATCATCGAAAAAGCAAGAGAGTTCCAGAAAAACATCTATTTCTGTTTTATTGACTATGCCAAAGCCTTTGACTGTGTGGATCACAATAAACTGTGGAAAATTCTGAAAGAGATGGGAATACGAGACCACCTGACCTGCCTCTTGAGAAACCTATATGCAGATCAGGAAGCAACAGTTAGAATTGGACATGGAACAACAGACTGGTTCCAAACAGGAAAAGGAGTACATCAAGGCTGTATACTGTCACCCTGCTTATTTAGCTTATATGCAGAGTACATCATGAGAAAAGCTGGTCTGGAAGAGGCACAAGCTAGAATCAAGATTGCTGGGAGAAATATCAATAACTTCAGATATGCAGATGACACCACCCTTATGGCAGAAAGTAAAGAAGAACTAAAAAGCCTCTTGATGAAAGTGAATGAGGAGAGTGAAAAGGTTGGCTTAAAACTCAACATTCAGAAAACAAAGATCATGGCATCTGGTCTCATCACTTCGTAAATGGGGAAAGAGTGGAAACAGTGTCAGACTTTATTTTTGGGGGTCTCCAAAATCATTGCAGATAGTGACTGCAGCCATGAAATTAAAAGACACTTATTCCTTGGAAGGAAAGTTATGACCAACCTAGACAGCATATTCAAAAGCAGAGACATTACTTTGCCAACAAAGGTCCGTCTAGTCAAGGCTATGGTTTTTCCAGTGGTCACNCCTTATGGCAGAAAGCAAAGAGGAACTAAAAAGCCTCCTGATGAAAGTAAAAGAGGAGAGTGAAAAAGTTGGCTTAAAGCTCAACATTCAGAAGACGAAGATCATGGCATCCAGTCTCATCACTTCATGGGAAATAGTTGGGCAAACAGTGGAAACAGTGTCAGACTTGATTTTTTTGGGCTCCAAAATCACTGCAAATGGTGTCTGCAGCCATGAAATTAAAAGACGCTTACTCCTTAGAAGAAAAGTTATAACCAACCTAGAAAGCATATTCAAAAGCAGAGACATTACTTTGCCAACAAAAGTCCATCTAGTCAAGGCTACGGCTTTTCCAGTGGTCATGTATGGATGTGAGAGTTGGACTGTGAAGAACGCTGAGTGCCGAAGAACTGATGCTTTTGAACTGTGGTGTTGGAGAAGACTCTTGAGAGTCCGTTGGACTGCAAGGAGATCCAACCAGTCCATTCTGAAGGAGATCAGTACTGGATGTTCTTTGGAAGGAATGATGCTAAAGCTGAAACTCCAATACTTTGGTCACCTCATGCGAAGAGTTTACTCATTGGAAAAGACTCTGATGCTGGGAGGGATTGGGGGCAGGAGGAGAAGGGGACGACAGAGGATGAGATGGCTGGATGACATTACCAGCTCGATGGACGTGAGTCTGAGTGAACTCCGGGAGATGGTGACAGACAGGGATTCCTGGTGTGCTGCGATTTCATGGGGCCACAAAGAGTCAGACACGACTGAGCGAATGAACTTAACTGAACTGAACGATGAAGGTGTAGTTCAGGTAGTTGGGTAAGCATGTTTTATCAAACAGTTTATTTGTACTTTTAAAATATTTAGACCTAAAGCTTTTTGGCTTCTGTTGCCCTGGGCTCCCGCAGTGTTGAGAAGTTCTGCTCATTCCCTGTGACAATCTTGGTTGACTTCTTCCAATCTGAGCCTTTATCCTGACATCAGAGACCTTGAAGGCACAGAGAGAAGGTCTGGCAGATGGTTGAAACCTTAGCGTGAAAAGCATTGAGATTTAAGGACTTTCTTGTCCTACTGTGTCGTGTTATTGGTGAAGAAATTGAGTTAGAGAGAGAAGCAGAGTGTCCTTACAAGGTTGCATGGCTACTAAAGCACTTGAGGCCCTGAATGGGGGACCATCTATGGAGGCAGTGGGCAGGGAGAGAGATGGAGGGAAGTTTGCACAAAACAGCACCTCAGCAGACCAGCAATGCCTGCAAGGTAGTGTGTGTGTTAATTGTGCAGTCATGTCTGACTCTGTGACCTCACGGACTAGCCCACCAGGCTCCTCTGTCCATGGGAGTCTCCAGGCAAGAATACTGGAGTGGGTAACCATTTCCTTCTCCAGGGGATCTTCCCAACACAGGAGTCCAACCCATGCCTCCTGCATTGTGGGCGGATTCTTTCCTGTCTGAGCCATCAGGGAAGCCCTCTTAGCTAGTCTGCCTCACAGGACTGGTGCAGAGAAAGGGAGCAGGAGGGGGCCCTTCCTATGTCTGCCACTTACACAACATCTCAGCATTGGCAGTGATGGTGGAGGGGGACCTGGGACAAGACCCCAGCCCTTTCACTCACCTGCTCCTATCCCCAGGTGTCAGTTTCCAGCATTGTAGAAGCAGTAGCTGGGCAGGGTGATCTCTTAAAGACTTCCCAGCCCCAACATCCTGTCTGCGTGATTCCCCAGAGACGGCAGGTTGCTGGGAGCCCAAGGACTGGATTTGGCCTCAATCCACATTTCTCCTTCATTTCTAAAACCACACGCCCTTGCTGGAACACTAACTCCATCTGGCCTTGATTCGCTTCCTCCTGATTTTACTCCCTGCTGGAAAGCACTGCGTCCCGCCTGAGGCACCTCAGGGAGCTGCTCCCACCAGCTCCCTGGTTTTCCTCCCCTGAGGCTTAGTAAGTCAAGCGTTGCCAAGAGCTCTCTTCCTTCTGCCCTGGCAGGGAGAAACAGTCACCACCATCTGGGTGAGAGACTCCTCTCTCCATCCTTCAGGGAGGCTGGCGGACATCAGCAGCCTTCCCTCCACACGTGCTGTGCCTGTGGCCCTCAGCCCTCCTTGGCCTGCCCTCATCTCTCCAGGTGGACCAGCCTTTGCTCCTCTTTACAACATTATCTCCTGCTTGCCTACCTCCATCCCAAGCTCCTCCTAACATCTGTCCTCTTTCTCTTCTCCTACTCTCCCCTTCAGGCAGGAGGCAGTAGAGTACAGCACTTAAAAACATGTCTGGCAGAACAGACTTGTGGTTGCCAAGGGGGTGGGTTGGGGGGCGGGATGGGTTGGGAGTTTGTGATTAGCCGATGCAAACTATTATATATAGAATGGATAAGCTACAAGGTCCTGCTGTATAGCATAGGGAACTATATTCAATATCCTGTGGTGAACCTTAATGGAAAAGAATATGAAAAGAATATATATATATATATGTATAACAGAATCATTTTGCTGTACAGCGGAAATTAACACAACACTGGAAATCAATTATACTTTGATAAAAAAAATTTTTTTTAAGTGTCTGAATTTGAATCCAGCTCCCGTTTATGGGGCGAGACTTTCTCTGAGGTGATCTTCTCATCAGTCAGTTGGGCATAACAGTCCCTATCTAGGGGCTTCCCTGGTGGCTCAGTGGTAAAGGATCTGCCTGCCAATGTAGGAGACTCAGGTTTGACTCCTGGGTTGGGAAGATCCCCTGTAGAAGGCAGTGCAGCCCACTCCAGTATTCTTGACTGGAAAATCCCATGGACAGACGAGGTTGCTGGGCTACAGTCCTTGGGGTCACAGAGTCGGACACGACTGAGCGACTAAACAACAGCGATCCTTATCTAACTTGGTTGTTGGGGAGCGGAGTAGCTGGTACATAGGAGTAACTAGTGTCTGTTAGACTTCCCTGGTGGCTCAGATGGTAAAGCGTCTGTTTACGATGTGGGAGACCCGGGTTCAATTCCTGGGTTGGGAAGATCCCTTGGAGAAGGAAATGTCTGTTAGTCTTTGATTTAAGAACGTTTGTGAGACACTTCATGTTCTATTCATTAGTTCGCCCAGGTTTCCTCTCGATCTTTATGAATAGCCCCTCACCTTTTTCTTAATTTTGAAATAAAAGGATCTGAGTCTCCATCCCACCCCGCTCTGAAGAGTCACTCCCCCCAGTAATTTGAGGATGCTCAGGGGACCCTCATGCTCTGCTGGTTACTGTGGTTCTGAATTCCTGTCTCTGACTCAGTTCTGGAGCCCCTTCTTGATGTCTTGCTTTCTGCTATTATTTGCTGCCAGCCCAGATTCACCCACACGTGATCAAAGTCCTCTTCCCTTCCTGAGACACCACGAGTGTAAAGACGTGTTCTGAGTGACAATTTTTTACAGGGCTTTTGGGAACAGAGGAGGATTATAGGTACAAGAAGAGAAGAAAATATTACAGCTGAATATTATATGCCATTGTTCACATGGCTGAGTAGACAGAGGGGAAGTCAGGTTGGAGGAAGCATTGCAAGCAGAGGGCAGGGGTGGGCAAAAATCCTCTGTGGCCCACTGTGGCCGTCAGCTAGCTCTTCACCAAGCCCAAGGCCTCCTGGGCACCTCGCTCTTTCCTGGGCGCTATGTGTGATGAGGGGCTGAGATGCCATCACTAGAACGTAAGTGGGGGTGGGGGTGACCTGTGTTCCTCCCCACCTGGCCCATGAAAACCATCCCATACAGTCTTTCTTGCTCTTTTTCTCTTCACCCACTGTGATGATGGTGACCCCAGGGAGGCCTTGGAGGACGCGTGTTGAGATGGTGGAGGTGCTGTTAGCCTGTCAACCAGGAACATTCATTTTTTTCCTGTCACCTGAGTGAGGCGTACTGTTCTTATACACTTGGGAGTCTATTTGTTTTAGCAGTTAGCAGTACTCAAGCTAATGTACACCCAAAACTCTTTCTATTTTAAACTCATCAGGCTTGCGATTGCTTGGGTAAGGTCAACTTTCCTTGGTAGACTCTGAGCTACACAGGGCAGGGATCATGCCTTTCAACCCTCTTATCCCCCACGTGTCTCAATGAATGGAATGGGATAAATGCTGGAGAGACACTGTGTAGTGACATCTGGAAAGCGTATGAAGCAGTACTGCCTTGCTCCCAAGGCTTGTTTTTGCCATATCCTCTTCAGGCCAGACTCCTAGCACACACTGTAGCCTCGTTCTGTGTTTTGAGTTTGTCCTATGCCCTTCATTTTGCTACTTATGTGACGGGACCCCAGTGCTTCACCTTAGTCTTCAATTTCCTATGATGCTGGGTGGTGACGCAGGGTCCAGCTCCCTCCTGTTCTCCGCTAAGCCCAGCCAGTTTTCTGGAGAACTGTCTTACAGCATGGCCATCACTGATTACTACTTCTAGAGTAGATAGAATGAAGACATCAGGGTTTGCATCCTGGCTCCACACTTCATTAGCTGTGCGAACTTTGGGAGTATATGTAGGCAGTCTCTCTGTGCCTTAATGTCCTCACCTGAATCATCAGGGGTGCATCTCAGGATTTCTGTGGGGACTGAGGGAGCAGTGCTTGGCACACAGTAAGTGCTCAATAAATGTGGTTCTTGCCCTTTCTGATTCACAAAGCAGCTTCACAGATTTCAATGAATACTCCTCCTTCAACCCTAGGAGAAATCCACTACAGATGAAATGGCTATCCAACACGTTCTGATTCAGATAATATTATTGATAAGTTTAAGACAGCATGCTGGTTTTTCACACAAACCAGATGGGGAAATTATGCCCAGAAAGGTTACATGTAAGAGTTGTTAATGAATGTTAGAATGGGACGCAAATGCAGGACTAAATCCCACTATAGTTAGTCTGTTTGATATCCTGCTGTTCAAGATTACAGTGCCAAAGCTATCATAGAGAAAGACCTTTATGTCCAAGGCAGAGAGTCCTCAAAACACACACACAAGGACATATATGTGTATGTACAGCTTCCCAGGTGGTGCTAGTGGTAAAGAACCCACCTGCCGATGCAGGAGGTGTAAGAGATGTAGGTTTGATCCCTGGGTGGGAAAGATCCCCTGGAGGAGGAAAATGGCACCCCACTCCACTACTTTTACCTGGAGAATCCCATGGACAGAGGAGCCTGTTGGGCTACAGTCCATGGGGGTCACAAAAAGTGAGACTGAAGCAACTTAGCACTCAGGCACACGCACACACAATTCACTTTGCTGTACAGTAGAAACTAACATCATAAAGCAACTATAACTGAAAATTAACTTTTTAAAAAGATACACACAAACTAGCATCTCTGCCCCATTGGGTTCAGCAGCCAGGTGGTCTCAGTGGGCCTCTGATTCTAACCACTGTCCAGCTTATGCTGGTGTTCTGCCCATTTGCAGAATATTTCTCTGCTACAAGGTCCCCACTGTTTAGGGTTTCTGCCTTATACCTAGCATCTTTGTATCACCTTCTTATTTTTCTCTGTTGGCCCGCTTTCCCTAATTAAAGCCATATCTGAACTTTCCTGACTTCTTTTCCTCCATGGAACTTGTTCTGGGTTCCAGTTTTTCTCATAGACCCTGATAGTGGCAAGGAAATTGGCACACCAGTCCCTGCAATTTACTAGGAGGAACTAAGGGGACAGTAGTGAGTCACCCTACCGACCACCAATTGTCATTTAGTTCTGGGTGGATGGAAAGGAAAGATGGCCTTAGCAGAGAAGCCTTTCCAAGAGCCTGCTTAATCCCATACAGCCAAAAGAGTGGGCTGGCCCTCTGTCATTCAGCACCTTACTCATTCCCACCTCTCCCATCAGGATGCCAAGGGGCAGACAGTCCCTGGCTGAAGATTCAGATCCTCATCAACCTCTCACCTGTGTGCTCCCCAGACCCCTGCCAGCTGCCTGATGCAGCCTGTAGGGCCGGCCCACCATCTCCTTGCAAAGGCTTCTGGGGAGGGTGCCTCTCCAGCAGGTAACAGCTGCCGTGGCTAATCCATTTTCTCTGTGCATTTGCAGGATACATAATTAAGAGTTCTGCTGTGGGGGGAATAAAGCACACCATTAGATTTGTTTAGCGCATTACGCCAGGTCTAGTGCCTGCCTGGGCCCCCATGCCACACAAGACATTAAGGTAAGACTTCAGAAACAGCCCCAAGGTTGCTTGATGAGATCTGCTCCATGTTAATTCTGAGTAAATATTTGCTATTCAGGTTTTTATATGCTCCACCACCAGCGGGGACTGTGAAAGGTGGGTTTCCCTACCGAACACTTTTCATTTAATTATCAGACCATTTAAACGCAAGGTTCCTAAGGCTCTCCCCATCCGCCCTGGTGTTTTCTCTTGCATTTTGCTTCCTTCTTTTTTCCCCCCTCCTGATCCTGCCTTCCTTCTTGCTGCCAGCTTTGCTTCTCTCTTGACCTCATCTGTGTCCTCCGTGTCCAGAGTGGGGAGCAGAGCCAGGTGGGATGGAGTGAACAAGGAGTGGGCACCACGAGTCCTGGATTAAGGATGATGCTGAACTTTGGCATTCTCCTTTGAACCCTCTGCAAGATGGATTCAGACATGAATCTGTGGATCCCACCTGAGGGGCTGGAAGCCTCAAAGTCTGGATCTTGGGAGGAGACAGCAAGTGAAGTAAGGGTGGAGTCCAGTGTGGGAAGGAGAGGCAGAGGTTCTGAAGGTCTTCCTAGAAGCTCGCTGACATGGAAGCTTACTTTTAGGGCCGATAGTGTTTACTGTGTGAACTTGTAATGACCAGAGGAGTGGTGGACACCCTTACGGCACCCTGTGAATGGAACTGTTCATGGTCCGCTCAGCGGCCAGGTTAGGGGAGGTTGTCCCTTACTCCTGCCGCTGGGGAACAGAGGATGCTGGGAAGGAGGGGGGGACACTGGGAAAGCTTAGCATGGTGCCATCGTGAGAAGCCACGGTGAGTCTCTATCCCTCCTATCCATCACTAATGTTAATGTAACACACAACCTCCTGTGTGCAGGGCCCATTGTGGAGCACGCAAAGCTCCTCTTCCCACATATCCTTCTGTTTTCACTGTGCTGACCTGGTCCCAGGTCCCACCTTGAGCATCCAGAGGGCTTGTCCAGCCCCTCTTCTTTGTCGTTCCTTCACATGTTTGAGTTCATCTGTCAAAGTACCTCCAAGTTTCTTTTTCCTGGCTTCGACGATCCCTGTTTCCCCTTGTCAATATTTATCACAGTTCTCACAACGGAGTTGGTGTGCAGGTTGTAGCTTAATGTCTTCCAGTAGACTGGTTACTTCGGGAGGATAGAAGCCATGTTCCGTTCTCTGCTGTAACCCCGTGCCCAGCATAGTGTCAGCTGATAGCAGGCATCCATCAGTGTCTGTGGGATGAGTTGAAGATGTGGTTTGAATCCCTTTCCTTTCCTGTCTTCTGCCACTTCACTCTGCGGTTTCTCTGTTTACCTCGAAGGTGTACTGTGCTGCCCTGACCAGGGCAGGTCAGAATGGCACTGCTACCTCCATGCTTAACATCAGGTGGGCAAGACTGGCAGGTTGGTGCTTTTTCTATAAGGGGTCAACCAGTAAGTATTTTACTAGCCACAGTCTTCTCGTAACTACTGAACTCTTGTCGTTAGAGCCCTAAAGCAGCCAAGTTGGTGTTGCTGTTTAGTCGCCAAGTTACGTCCAGCTCTTTGCGACCCCATGGACTATAGCCCTGCCAATCTCCTCTGTCCATGAGATTTCCCAGACAAGAATACTGGAGTGGGTTGCCATCTCCTTCTCCAGGGGATCTTCCCGACCCAGGGATCAGACCAGTGTCTCCAACACTGCAGGCAGATTCTTTACCACTGAGCCATCTGGGAAGCCCTCATAGACAATTCTTAACCAAATGGATCTGACCATTCTAATACAATTTTACTTGTAATACAAAAATAGACAGTGGGCCAGATTTGGCCCGTAAGGCAAAGCTCTTGGAATTCAGTTTACTGAAGTCCTAGGAATTCATACTTGAATCAGATTCACTTTTTAAATTATCGTATCAGAGAACTACTAGTGCCAGCCACCCAAACAGGAGGAGTAGGCAGGAAAGTGCTCTTGGGCCCATTGTGGGGACAGCAGCCTCTGTAGAGGACAAAGAGGAGGAGGTAACGGCAAGGCCTGCGGCTCATCTGAGGTCAGGCGGAGAATGAGGCAGGATGACTGCTGGGGGATGCTCCCTGCACCAGAAGCTCTGCCACTGCTGGGCTAGGTCCCAGCCAGCAGCCCGAGAGAAGGACTTAGTCCCAGCAATGACAGTGTGAAGTAGCAGCCTCACCTCTAGGGAGGAGACTGCTGGGAACATGTGAAGCCACTACGATTAATGGAAATGACTGATCATGTTTAGAGTGGGGGGTCTGGGCACAGAATGGGGATATGTGGTAATGTGAATTAAGTTGTATCCATTTGTGCATCTGAGATTTCTCTTATGGCTCAGATAGCAAAAAATAAAAATCTACCTATAATGCAGAAGACTCAGGTTCAATCCCTGAGTCAGGAAGATCCACTGGAGAAGGGAATGGCTACCCACTCTAGTATTCTTGCCTGGAGAATCCCATGGCCAGAGGAGCCTGGTGGGCTACAGTTCACAAGAGTCAGACACAAATGAAGTGACTAAGCATACTTGCATGCATTTGTGCATCTGAGATGAGCAGGTAGAATTTTCCTATAAATTTGGAGCTGCTGAGAGTGTATGCTCCTGTGTGAACTTACTTCTGTGGCTAGACTAACTGGCTGCTTTCTTGTCTGTATCTCTTCCTAGACAGGAAGCTCCTGAAGGTAAAGACCATAGTTCTTCTGAATCTGCATTTTGATATGGGCTTGATTGTTTAGTTTAAATTCAATTGAACTGATGGTGAGCTTTTGATACAGCTGTGAATGGGTGTTAGAAGGGACTGTACATGGCTGTCTTTGCATGTGGAAATGGCGA
This sequence comes from Oreotragus oreotragus, assembly GCA_006410675.1. NCBI lineage: Eukaryota > Metazoa > Chordata > Mammalia > Artiodactyla > Bovidae > Oreotragus > Oreotragus oreotragus. The sequence continues at coordinate 459,769 of SJYX01011000.1, forward strand.
GTTTGGGTGTACGTCCTTGGACTGGGGTCTATGTAAGCAGATACAGAATCATTGCAGGAGATACCTGCATGCATGGGAAAAGACTCTGCCTGCAATGCAGGAGACCCGGGTTTGATCCCTGGATCAGGAAGATCCCCTGGAGAAGGGAATGGCAACCCACTCTAGTATTCTTGCCTGGGGAATTCCATGGACAGGGGAGCCTGGTGAGCTACAGTCCAATGGGGTGCAGCCCAGCTACAGGGGGGTTGCAAAGTGTCAGACAGGACTGAGCGACTAACACTACTCCTACCGTGGGTAAAACAGGGCATTTGGGGGTATACACTTGAGATGTGCATGCAGATCGGGAGTTGGAGTATGAACATGGGCAGAACTGGGTCTTCTGTAGGTATACATGGTGGGAACACTGTGGGATGTTTGTATGGAACATACATACAAATAGGGATTAAGAGTTTATGTGCATGAGTTATAAGTAGGCAGAGTGGGGTTTAATGTGTATGTGTGTACATGAAGTGGGTACAAATATACCTGAAATATACATTAAAGGACTACTTGCATATAGGCTGGTGGGAGTGTTGGTATATATGTGTATGCAACAGACATGAGCATTTGAAGACATACCAGGGGGTATGGAGTGGGGTATACATGCAGACACGACCTGCCCACTGTGTGTGTGTATGTAGGCAAGCACACTGCAGGTATGGGTTGTTGACGCTGAGTGTATCTGGTGGGTGAGCATGCAGATGTGACTATTAGAGGTGCAGACATGTTGAAAGTGTGCAGGCAGCTTCAGCTAACAGTAGAGTATATAAATGTTGGGAGGCACTGTGTGCAGAAATACAATTGTGAGGGCATCTATGGGAATGCGGCTGTTCTCATCAGTTCTGAAAGTGCACATGCATGGGATGCACACGAATAATGGCCTTGCGATGGAGTGTCTGAAGACAGTGAATCCATGTGTGGACTTGAGGGTGCGCCTAAAGACATGTGCCTGAGACCATGTGTGTGAGAGAGAGGGAAGCATGTGTCCAGGCTTGAGATTGTCCCTCGGGGAGGGATGCAGAGAGCGGGCTATATTGTAGCACTCAGCTGCACGCTCTTTCAAGTGTATATGTATGTACACAGGAGCACCCGTGTGGGATTTGGAATTTTTTGAAGCTATTGGGGTCTGAACATGAGGATGCGGATGGCTGAGTGTGTGTGCATGCAGGGTGGTGTTTGGGGGGTCTGGGCAGGTGGAGGACCCAGGCTGCCGAGGGTGGCACCTGCAGCGGGGGTGGTGTGGCAATGAGGGCAATTGATCACCTGTGCACAGTGGAGGTATGTTCACACGGGCATCCATGCCCCACATCTGGCAAGTGCTCTGGACTAGCTGCCTCCTCCGTGGGTGGAAGCTCACTCTGGGCTACCTTTGTCCTTGAACCCCAGCTTCCTGGGCAGGAACTGAAAAACAGAGCATTGCTTGGGTAGGGGCAGCTGAGCCTTCAAGGTTAAGCCTTCTCTCAAATTGGTTGCCCAAATTGAAAGTGATTAAAAATAAATAAATAAAAATGGGATTCTTCAGCAGTTCGGGGAAGGAGGGAGGTATAGGTTTGGGAAAGAGAGAGAGACTTTGGGGGGAAAAAAAAACAAGGAGAGGGAGAGGGCAGAAACGAGCAAGGCGATGAGCAATCTAGTTGAGCCCAAGGCGGGAGAGCGGCTGTGGCAATGGCAGCAGCTAAGAGGCTGACAAGCTGTGTATGTTTTACATGCCCATTAACTCTCTTACGCAATAAAAAACGCATGGTTACCATCACCCAGACATGCTCTGCTGGAAGTCTTGCTCAGGCCGCCTGCCTCTAGTCCAGGGTCGTAGGGACATCCTCTGTCAGGCAGCAGGCAAGAAGTCACCAACCTGGGAATGAGAGAAATTAGGCAGTGCCCAGAGGAAATCTGGCATCAACACCACACACACACACACACACACACAAATCAGACTTTCTTGGATTCTTTCAGACAACGTTCGCTTCTCCAGGGACGCTGACTTGGACCGGGAATGTGCTGTGTTTTTAGGGGGAGGACAGGGAGGGAAAGAAGGAAAAGAAGTGGGTGGGCTTGGTGGAGAAGGCAGAGAAAGAACAGGGTCCAGGGACACTCGGATTTTCAGAGTTGAGGCGCCAGGCTGGGCCCTGGCCCACAGTATCGACAGCTTCTGCACAAGCTTGTTTCCATTCACAAGTGAATGACCCGCAACCAGCTATCAGAAGGCTGGGGGAGCCACTGAGTGTGTGCTGCCAACTCTCCTGCAGAATGTTCACATCCATTCACTCCCAGAGGTTGAGTGAGCACCCCCTGTGTGCACTGGCTGTGCTGGGTACAGTGCGAGGAACACCAGAGTGTGGGGCTTGGCGTCTGCCCAGGGCCAGGTTCTCTCCGGAAGGGACAAAAGATGAACAGCACAGAAAGAACATGAAATCGGGGTGTTTGGGGTCCTGCTGCAGGCTCGGTGGCTTTCTAGCCATGTGCCCATGCAAAGTAACTTACTCTTTTTGAGTCTGTATACACATAGACCTTACACAAGCAAAACCGACTCTTCATTCATTCAAATTCACAATAGCATCGGGCTTCCCCTTAGAATAGCTGTAGGCAACTTAAAAGTTCACAGTAGCGTTTCCCCAGAATGAACAGCAGGCTCTCCCTAGTCAGGTTAAGTCCCCTCGGTGGCTTTTGGGCGTCAGTCCTGGGCAGACGACTCAAGCTCTCCAAGCTGAGGCTTCAACTGTAAAATGGAGATGAAGATGGTTCCTAGCTCATGTCTTGTTGTGAGGATTAAATGAGATAATACATGTAAATTATTTGGCAAAGGGCTTGACACATAGTATGGCTCAATGGTAAAGAATCTGCTGGCAATGCAGGAGATCCAGGTTCAATGCCTGGGTCAGAAAGAACCCCTGGAGAAGGTAATGGCAACAACCCACTCCAGTATTCTTGCCTGGAGAATTCCATGGACAGAAGAGCCTGGTGGGCTGCAGGCCATGGGGTCTCAAACAGTCAGACATAACCGAGCGACTGTCACTTGGCACACAGTAAATGCTGAGCAAATATGAACTGTTATCGTCATGAGCTATTATTTGAGGGGCTTCCCTAGCATCTCAGTGGTAACGAATCTGCCTGCAAAATAAGAGACATGAGTTTGCTCTCTGGAGAAGGAAGGAAATGGCAACCCCACTCCAGTATTCTTGCCTGGAGAATTCCATGGGCAGAGGAGCAGGGTAGGCTACAGTCCCTGGGGTCACAAAGAATCAGCCATGACTTAGGGACTAACCAACAACAGCAGCAACAAGGGTTCTTTCCAGGGATGTTCTTAGAGTCTCATGGCCTAAGTCAGAAACCTTTCAGGTCTATAGGAGGGCTGGAAAGTAGGCATCCTTTGCAAAGCCAGCCCTGGTGTATGGGAGGAGCCCACTGGACTGTGGGGGTAAGAAATAGTCTGCTGTCTGGGCTGGGCTCACTGGAGAGGAGTGAGATGCTGGATTAACAAGCTGCGCTGAGTGAGGGTGGGGAAGGAGCCCTGCTGGCCGCTTGGGTGCCAGCACAGAGCTGTGCAGGCAAGGAGACCTCACATGAGGCGTGGTAGCCATACCCCTCCCTGTCACCCCAGGAGAGGCAGAGTCCTGGACCAGTGATGTTTTGCTTTCTGTCTTCCCAGAGTGACTTTCTCTCGGGCTCCCTGCCTACCTGTTATACGTCTGGGTGCTTGGACTTCCCCTATGGAAGCCACAGTTGCTGGGAAAAGGAGGTGCTGGTCCCTACTCCCCACTCTTCACAGGGCCTGTCTCTTATACACATCTNGTCCTCCCAGAGTGACTTTCTCTCGGGCTCCCTGCCTACCTGTTACACGTCTGGGTGCTTGGACTTCCCCTATGGAAGCCACAGTTGCTGGGAAAAGGAGGTGCTGGTCCCTACTCCCCACTCTTCACAGGGAAGGTAGTGCAAATAGCAGCAGTACTTATAATAATAACAATCCTATCAGTGATGCTACTACCACATATATTTCACATTTATGCTAGATACGTATTCTAAGTACTTTGCATATACAAAAACATTTAATCCTTATGACTACCCTATGAGGGCAGTGCTATTATTATCTCCTTTTTTTATAATTGAGGACTCGAAGGCACAGCGTTGATGAAGGGGACCCTGATCACCCAATAAATCATGAGCAAGAATCACAAGCTCCCCTCCTCAATACAGGACCAGGGCAGGGGCGGGAGGTGGCAAAACAACACAGGCAGGTCTCTGGTACAAGTCCAAGGGCAAAACCGAATTCAACAACTGTAAGAAAATTAAAATTTTGGGAGGCAATGCATTCAGATGTAAGCAGTGCTTGCTGGAGGTCACGGCCTCCTCTTCTGCTTTTTAATATTGTCCCATTTTTCTCAAGTTAAGTGCAATATATTGTGCCTGGAGAATCCCATGGACAGAGGAGCCTGGCGGACTACAATCCGTGGGGTTGCAGAGTCCGACACGACTGAAGCAACTGAGCACACACATACACGTTGTGCCGATATACTGGTAGTGTGAGCAAAGTAAACTAAGTTCTCATGAGAAAACAGTGAAGGCATCTCTCTGCTCCCCCAAACTTCACGCAGCTCTTGGAGGTCCTCGGGGCGATGGAGAAGCCAGACACCACCCAGCAGGGAAGGACTGCTCCTCGTGGGCTGGAACAGGAGGGAGGCTGCATTAAGCAGCTCAGGCCAGTTTGTTTCCTGAGGTCAGAGGCCAAACTCCAGGCTCCGACTTGCCCGAGGGACTCTGATGTCGCCTGAGGGACTTTGCTGGGAGGTTTCGGCGAGGCTGCCAGGCTGCTTGCCCAGCTGCCTCCCTGACAGGCTTGTATGTGTGCCACAAGCTCTCAGAGCTGCCCCAGAGCCGGTGCAGGGCTCCTGCGTGGCTCCGATAAACACTGTGCAGCCTTGAAGACGCAGAGATGGATTTAGATGAGAACGACTAAGGCCTTTGTTGGGGGAGACCCTCCTGGTCTACCCAGAGGGTGTATTCCCTCAGCCCGGGGGCCTCCGGCTCTGTACAGTGTGTCTGCCGCCGACCCTCCCGCCCTGGCCCCATCTGTCTTTATTCCTGCCACACTCCTCTGGGGGACCATGAGGAGCATGGAGGGTCCAGGGAAACAAGAACAAGGGAAAAAGCGTGGGGTCGGGGAGGAAGGGGAGGGTGCCAGGTCTGGGCAGGCCGGGTGGGAGGTGATGGTGGGATCAGGAACAGAGGGCAAACCATACGCTCCCGTGCTCCTTCTCCAGCTGCTAGGGTCCTCCACCCAGGCCCCGCTTCCCCTAGAGAGATGGGAGCTGTCAGAAGTCCAGAGGAGACGCCCTTGATGACAGCGTTAGAGGCAGACTTGCAGAGCCAGTGCGGCCCGGAACAATCAGCATCTCAGGACCACAAGCAGCCTGTGGAGGAGACCGCGGGGGCCGGGCCTGCACCCCCACCCACCGAGGAGCCTGAGCCCAACATACACGTTGTGCCGATATACTGGTAGTGTGAGCAAAGTAAACTAAGTTCTCATGAGAAAACAGTGAAGGCATCTCTCTGCTCCCCCAAACTTCACGCAGCTCTTGGAGGTCCTCGGGGCGATGGAGAAGCCAGACACCACCCAGCAGGGAAGGACTGCTCCTCGTGGGCTGGAACAGGAGGGAGGCTGCATTAAGCAGCTCAGGCCAGTTTGTTTCCTGAGGTCAGAGGCCAAACTCCAGGCTCCGACTTGCCCGAGGGACTCTGATGTCGCCTGAGGGACTTTGCTGGGAGGTTTCGGCGAGGCTGCCAGGCTGCTGGCCCAGCTGCCTCCCTGACAGGCTTGTATGTGTGCCACAAGCTCTCAGAGCTGCCCCAGAGCCGGTGCAGGGCTCCTGCGTGGCTCCGATAAACACTGTGCAGCTTTGAAGACGCAGAGATGGATTTAGATGAGAACGACTAAGGCCTTTGTTGGGGGAGACCCTCCTGGTCTACCCAGAGGGTGTATTCCCTCAGCCCGGGGGCCTCCGGCTCTGTACAGTGTGTCTGCCGCCGACCCTCCCGCCCTGGCCCCATCTGTCTTTATTCCTGCCACACTCCTCTGGGGGACCATGAGGAGCATGGAGGGTCCAGGGAAACAAGAACAAGGGAAAAAGCGTGGGGTCGGGGAGGAAGGGGAGGGTGCCAGGTCTGGGCAGGCCGGGTGGGAGGTGATGGTGGGATCAGGAACAGAGGGCAAACCATACGCTCCCGTGCTCCTTCTCCAGCTGCTAGGGTCCTCCACCCAGGCCCCGCTTCCCCTAGAGAGATGGGAGCTGTCAGAAGTCCAGAGGAGACGCCCTTGATGACAGCGTTAGAGGCAGACTTGCAGAGCCAGTGCGGCCCGGAACAATCAGCATCTCAGGACCACAAGCAGCCTGTGGAGGAGACCGCGGGGGCCGGGCCTGCACCCCCACCCACCGAGGAGCCTGAGCCCACTGACCCGCCGCCCCTTTCCTCGTGGGGGGTGCCCTCCTCCTATCAGTCCATCCTGCGGGGAGAGAGAAGGTGGCTCCGGGGGCTGAGGGGGTTGCCTTTGTCCCCCTGGGAACTTCCAGCCAGTTGTTGTTGGGGGTAGGGGAGCTGCCTGGGTCCAGGAAGTCTCTGCTGGAGTGTATAGCGTTGATTATGCCTGGTTAAAGATCATTAAAGCCTTTGTTGGGGGAGCTGACTGACAAGGAGAGTGGATTAATATTAGAACACCCTGTCACAAGTGGTGAAAAGGAGGGATTGATTTTATAGGGAGTTTAGTCAGAGCTGCGTGTAAAACCCCTGGGGTTGCTCTGGAGTGCATCCATCTTCGCCATTAGGGAATCCCCACGGGAATACTCGGCTGCAGTGTTTATTACAACCAAAGCTGCATATCATAGGTATAGCATGAGCTGCTTTTATTCAGCTCCCTCGCTCCTGATGGCCCTGGCTCCTTAGTGACTCTGCCCTGGGTGTACCCAGGCAGCTGTCTGGTCAAAGGAGACCATCATGGGCTGGACCAGGAAGATACATATGTGCTTGTGTGTGCACATGTGTATGCATGCATATGTGTGCATGTGTATATGTGTGTGTATGTGTGTGTGTGTGTGTGTGCGCGCGTGTGCACACACAAGATAGGGTGGAGATAGAGGGGTTCTAGAGCTTCCCCTTCTGGGGGATGCTGGGGAGGAATTTCTATTATGTCTCCCCGGGAACTATCCAGCGTGACTCATGTTTCCTTTCACGTCAGCCTAGTGGCTGAAGATGAGATCAAGAACTCAGGTTTATCCTCTTGTGACAAAACACAACTTGGAACTTAGAAAGCTTGCACCCCCGACAGACTGTTTGCCTAAGAATCCGCTGAGTTTAGACTCAGTTTAGATGGTTTAGACTGAGTGTTGGCCAAGAGTGGTGGCTCTGCTGCTCATTAGCTGTGTGACCTTGGGTAAGTCAACTAACTTCTCTGGACCTAGTGCTTTTCATTTGGGTATAATGGAAAAAGTGAAAAAGAAGTCACTCAGTCGTGTCCAACTCTTGGTAACCCCATGGACTGTAGCCTATCAAGTTCCTCTGTCCATGGGATTTTCCAGGCAAGAGTCCTGGAGTGGGGTGCCATTTCTTTCTCCAATAATGGAAAAAGATTGAGGACAACAGGAGAAACAAGCGTCAGAGGATGAGATGGCTGGGTGGCATCACTGTTGCAACGGCCATAAACTAGGGCAGACTTTGGGAGACGGTGAGGGACAGGGAGGCCTAGCACGCTGGGCGTGCAGTCCATAGGGTTGCAAAGAGGTGGACACGACTGGTGACTGAACAGCGACAGCAATAACGAAAGTAGTGCCTCCTTGCTGGGGTGCTCTAAGAATTCAGGCGCAGTACCTGGATATCACAAGCAAAGTACCTGGCACTTTGTATATATTTCATGCTAATTGGTGCCACTGTGTCTGATTTTTGCATTGTAGTTGATTATTCCAATATATTCTAAATGGGATTCAATGTACAAATATTTTGTTTGAACAAAACTTTTCTGGAGCACTGTCATTACAGAAAGTGTGGCCTACTAATAGAAGTAGAATGGCCATGGAGGGGTGTGCATCAGCCCTTCCCCCACTGGAGCCCCCCACTGGAGGGCTCATGGAGCGTTGGGAAGAAGGTGAGATCCCAGATGGGAGAACTCTGGGCCATCTGTGCCTCTGTGCCCTGGGGATGGGGCAGTTGGCCTGCTGGATCTGAGATGACATGGAACAGGGTCCAGGCCTGCCAGCCCAGTTCAGGTGAACACAGAGCTGCAGATCAGCCCTGCAGATGTCAGTCACTCAGAAAGACACGGAGTGTAAGTCATAAGCAAGGTGTCACACCTGGGCAGAGATAAAAGCAGACATTTGGTTATGTGAGCAGCAAAGAGGAAGCTCGGTGCATGTCAGTCTCATGCCAGCCAAGAGTCTGAAAGCAGAAGAATCTGTGCCTCATTTTTACTGATCTCCCACAGCCCTTTTCATTTTTTTTAGGTCTCCCATATAAGTGAAGTATCGTTGATTTATAGTGTTGTGCCAATCTCTGCTGTATAGCAAGTGACTCAGTTTTACACATCTGTGCATTCTTTTTTAAAATATTCTTTTCATGTATGGTTTATTCCAGGAGATTGGATATACTTCCCTGTGCTGCCGTAGGAGCTTGCTGTTTATCCGTTCTAAAGGTAATAGTAGGCCTCTACCAGCCCCAAATCCCCAGTCCGTCTCTCTCCCTGCTCTCTTCCCCTTGGCAACCACACATCTCTCCTCTACGCCTGTGAGTCTGTTTCTGTTTTGCAGATAAGTTCACTTGAGCTGTATTCTAGATTTCACGTGTAAGTGATATCATATGTCATTTGTCTTTTTTCTGACTTACTTCACTTAGTCTGATGCTCTCCAGTTGCATCCACGTTGCTGCAGGTGGCATTGCTTTGTTCTTGTATGGTGGCTGAGTAGTATTCCATTGTGTGTGTACCATCTCTGCTTTATCCATTTGTCTGTCGATGGACATTTCGGCTGTTTCTTGGTTATCGTGAATCCTGTCGCTATGAGCACTGGGGTGCGTGTATCTTTTTGAGTTATAGTTTTGTTCGTGTATATGCCCAGGAGTGAGACTGATGGATCATATGGTGATTCTTGTTCTAGTTTTCTGAGGCACTTCCATTCTGTTTTGCATAGCGCAGCAGCCCTTTTTATGAATGTCTATTGCTCAGCAACTGGTACCTTTTGTTTTCACAGAGCATGGTTTTTAAGACTCATGACTCTGGAGTTGGATTATATGATCTGCTCCTTAGCTCTCTGTGACCTTGAGGAAACGACCTCTATGCCTCAGTATCCTCCTCTTTAAAATGGGTGTAATAATAGTGTTTACTCCATAGGGTTATTCTGAGGGTAAAGTGAGATGATACACACAAAACGCACAGAGCTGTACCAAACAGTAACAAGCCTTCAGTGTCAGCTACCACCATAGTAGCTTTCCCTTAGTCAAGTCTGAGCCTCTGAACTCCCCTCAAGAGTAGGGAACCAATGCTCACGGTTTTTGTGTTCACAAGCCCCGGCCACAGGCTGGGCACATGAGTGCTCTGTAGATGTTTCTGGAACTGTGAATCACATAGGTTAGGGCACTGTCACAATTAGCAGGTCCAATCCCTGGGTTGGGAAGATCCCCTGGAGGAGGAAATGGCAACCCACTCCAGTATTCTTGCCTGGAAAATCCCATGGACAAAGAAGCCTGGTGGGCTACAATCTATGAGATTGTAAGAGTCAGACACGGTTTAGTGACTGAACAACAGCATGGTAGGGTGACTTGAACCTTCCAGGAGGAAGCAAAGTCAAAGAGGAAAGACAGAACAAGGTCAGACGCCAGGTTGGTGTTATCAGCGCAGAGCTGAGGTGAGGAGCAGAGTTGATGGTGAGGATTTCCACGTCTGATGGGGCTCAGTGGTGGGATCAGAATCCAAGGGATAAATCTGAAGAAACAGTGGTGGAGGAAGGTGAGAGGGCCAGGGTCAGCTGGGGCGGAAGGGGTTTGAACAGCCTCCTTCTGACGGTGGGGGGCTGCGGGCTTGGGGTACAATGCCAGTAGACTGTGAGTATGGAGTTCCCAGGGGCTTGTGTCCACCAAGATACTCCGTGCCTGGAAAAGGTGTCTGAAGTTCTTCAAGGAACGAGAGGAAAGTTAATCAGATTGCAGACTTAGATAGGCAAGACACAGAAATTCAAGGTATTAGACACTGCAAAATAAAGAAATAAATCAGCTCTTGTGAGCCTCCCCTAACAGCAAATGTTACAAACTATTTTTTTTGTGTGTAAAATGTTTGAATAATAGTAAAATTTCAAAGAAGAAATTAAAACATTCCAAATCCCACCTCCAGGAGATAATCACTATTAATATTTTGGTCAACACCACTCGGCAGATGGCAGAATTTGTAATCTCCATCGCTCTCTCTCCCTGCCATCCTCAAAGGACATACATTCTAAGAAAAATGAAACAAACAACTCCAGAAACTTGATGGTTGGTTAGCAAATGTGGCTTCAAAGTGGACCTTCATCCTTTGCCCATCCCCCTGTTCCAACCAGATTGCAACCTTTAAGCCCCTCCTCTCAGAAGATGACAACGCTTTAGGCATTTAATTATCTAAGATACATACAGATCTGTGTGTGGAACTTTACGTAAATGGACTCGGATTTTGCATGCTGTTCTGTGATTTCTTCTTGTTTCACAAAATATCAGACGTCGTTCTAAGTCAACATATATAATGCTGGGGCTTCCCTGGTGGCTCAGTGGTAAAGTATCCTCCTGCCAATATGGAAGATGTGGGTTCAGTCCCTGGCTTGGGATGATCCCCTGGAGAAAAATGTAGCCCACTCCAGCATTCTTGCCTAGGAAATCCCGTGGACAGAGGAGTCTGGGGGGCGACAGTCCCGTATAAAGCTGTATTATCATTTTTAATGACTGAACACTGTGTTTCACATTCATTGGAACTATTCCCCCATTGACTGACATTTCGTTTAGGCTGTCACTAAAATTTTGCTATTATAAACAGTGCTTCATCAAACATCCTCTGCTTATATCTTTTCACATGGGTGATACCTCTCAGAGTAAGTTCCTAGAAATAGAATTGCTAAGTAAATAATCAGACATATTTTATATTTTGATACATAAAAATCCAGATAGATTTTCACCCTTCCAGTTGTCTAAAATGCTGTCCATTTGTCTCTCCAGTTAACAAAGTAGGTTCTACCAACTTTTTTAAACCTATGCTAATATGATGTGTAAAAATAACATCTCATTTCTTTTCTTTGACTATTGTTGAGGTGAAATTGTTTTCATGTGTTTATTGGCCCTTTGTATTTCTTCATTTGCAATTTGCCTGGATATTAGAAATCATAAGAAAAACCACAAGTATAAGAAAATGTCATGTTGTAGAAGAATATCAATATAAGAAAATGTTTACAATTCATTCCAAAGTGATTAAAGTATAGACTATAGAGCATTTTTGTTGCATATTATTTTTATTAAAAAATATTAATATAAGACGATTCAAAGACTAAAGATGAAAATAACACTTTTCAAAAGTCTTTGGAGGCAGTTTTTTTTTTTTTTTAATGCATACTCTTGGTTTTCAAGCTTTTTGCAATTAGAATGATTACTTTTATAATTGGAAAAAAATCCCAGTAAGTGTTAATAAAGCTGCAAATATCCTTCAGGTAATCTGTACTATGCTGCCACTCCTTCTGTGCAGATGGTGGCTTTGGAGCTACAAGGAAATTTAATTATCATATACTCTCTGCTTCTGCATTTTAGAAAAGAGAAAACTGCAACCCAGAGAAGTTAAATGGCCTGGCCAAGGTCTGCCTGCCAGAGGCGGCAGGGGAGAAGGAAGGTAGCACTATATGAAATGCTAACAGAGAAGGGGAGAACACCCCTCCCCTCATCCGCTGTCTCTTCTCGGGGGTCCTGGCTAGAGGAGTACTAGGACTGTGTTTAAACTGCAGCAGAATGAATCTGAGTTCGACTTTAAATGCTATTCTGGGATCAGTGTAGATTGGCTTGCAGAAATCTGGAGATCTGGAAACCCGAGGAGCTAGGCTCCGAGCTCTGTAATGACTTAGGTGGGTGGGATGGTGGAGGGGTGGCAGAGAGGTCCAAGAGGACCGTGCATGGGAAGCCGCTTTAGTCGTGTCCAACTCTTTGAGACCCCATGAACTGCAGCCCGCCAGGCTCCTCTGTCCGTGGGATTCTCCAGGCAAGGACACTGGAGTGGATTGCGAAGTTATCCTCCAGGGGCTCTTCCCAAACCAGGGATCAAACCCACATCTCCTACATTGCTGGCAAGTGGGTTCTTTAGTGCTGGCACCACCTGGGAAGCCCAGATATATGTGTACTTAGAGTTGACTCACTTCATTCATTGTACAGCAGAAACTAACACAAGCATGTAAAGCAATTACACTCCAAAAAGAAGTGGGGACTGAGCGGGACCTAGTGTCTGTCGAGGCGAGCAGTGGATCCTGCCTGAGGTGAGAGGAATGACAGGAGATTTCTGAAGTCCAGGGATCTGAGGTGACGGACAGTGGGGAGAACTCAGCGCACGTGGAATGGCACAGCTCCCCTGGTTCAGGCTGCCCCCGCCATCCCAGGAAGGCCTCAGGAGCCTGGGGTGATCCTGCACTGCCCCCAGGCCCCACTCAGCTGTTCCTCCCCAGCAACTACAGCCCCCCTACAATCCCCAGCCCCGCTCCCTACCCTCCCTCCGAGACCTTGGAATCGGGGTTTTGTTTTGTAATTTGTTGCAGGTGTTTTTTTTTTTTTTTTCTTCCCTTTCTTTCAGAAGCCTGTCTGGGATTCTGCTCCACACTGAGGTTGGAAAGAGCAGCGTGGCTCCTCTGGAAATCTTGTTTCCCCTGCCACATGACATCAGTGGGTTATATTGCAACTTTCCACATGGCTGCCCAGACACAGACAGTTGTGTTTCTGAAAATCCTCCTGATACAGACTTGGAGCCTCCCTGGCACAAGAGGCTTCTTCTCAGGCTGCGGAGTGTTCTGCCTAGAGGAGCAGCTGACAGAGGGTGGTGTGGAAGGCCAGCTCCTCTGCCTGGTGCGTGGTGGAGGCGGGGAGGGAGGCCCATTCCAGGAGTGAGGAGCATCTTGGGCTGCACCATCCCCAGCTGCACTCCGGGAAGTCACAGCTGCATACAGTCAGAGGTGTTTTTTGTTTTTGACAGTGGGGCTGGTTGGGTTTGGGTCAGAGGGGAAAGGGAAAGACCTAGTGAAGGGGATCAGAGCCCCTGTCTCAGGTTGTCCTGTGCCTGACCTGTTCTGTGCTTTGGGGTAAACCACTTCATCCATCTGGGTCTCAGTGCTTCCTTTCAATTTCCCAAAACAGGAAGAATGATTTCCACATTCCCAAGAGCAGCGTGGCTCCTCTGGAAATCTTGTTTCCCCTGCCACATGACATCAGTGGGTTATATTGCAACTTTCCACATGGCTGCCCAGACACAGACAGTTGTGTTTCTGAAAATCCTCCTGATACAGACTTGGAGCCTCCCTGGCACAAGAGGCTTCTTCTCAGGCTGCGGAGTGTTCTGCCTAGAGGAGCAGCTGACAGAGGGTGGTGTGGAAGGCCAGCTCCTCTGCCTGGTGCGTGGTGGAGGCGGGGAGGGAGGCCCATTCCAGGAGTGAGGAGCATCTTGGGCTGCACCATCCCCAGCTGCACTCCGGGAAGTCACAGCTGCATACAGTCAGAGGTGTTTTTTGTTTTTGACAGTGGGGCTGGTTGGGTTTGGGTCAGAGGGGAAAGGGAAAGACCTAGTGAAGGGGATCAGAGCCCCTGTCTCAGGTTGTCCTGTGCCTGACCTGTTCTGTGCTTTGGGGTAAACCACTTCATCCATCTGGGTCTCAGTGCTTCCTTTCAATTTCCCAAAACAGGAAGAATGATTTCCACATTCCCCCACCAATGTGGGGATAAGGATTCAAGGGCAAGAAACACAGGGACACATTTAGAGAGAAGCTCAGTGGACATAGGGAAGCCATTTCAACTCTCCAAACTTTTCCCTTTCTATAAGATAACAGGGTAAATGAGTTGGTTCCTAAGGCCCTTACAGCAGCTAACATTTATTAAGCTCCTACTGTGTACCAGGCTCTGCTCTGAGAGCTATATGTGGTTAAGTGGTTAATTCTCACAATGATCCTAGGAGACATGCACTCTCATTATCTCACAACTTAAGAGTAAAGGACACAGAGGCACAGGGAGGTGAGGTTACCATCCAGGGTCACTCATGGTAGAATCTTGATTCAAATCTAGGCAGGCTGATTTCAGAGTCCAGGCCCTTGGCCAACTGCACCAAGCTTTCTTTTGGCCTAAATGCTAAGAGAAAAGAGAGGGGGCCGGAAGGATCACTTTTCCCCAGGAGGACAGGGAAGGGTCCGCTAGAGGAGGGGCTGCTATAGGAGAGGCAGAGAGGATGAATAAGAGCTCCCAGAGCCGGGAGTGACCAGGGCCCTCCACACTAGCCAACAGTTGAGAAGAAGAGCCAGCAAGCGTTTCCACTTGCCATCTTTTTCATGGAAGAAAAGGAGCTGAGGTCACAGAGGAGCAGCCAGTGACTTAGCTTCTCACAGAAGGACCAGAGTCTGTGTCCTTGCCACACTTGTCCCCTGCGGCTCTCGGCCTTTCGCTACCAACTCCTTGGAATTCCAGCCTCCACAGTGGCTCACAGTAAAGAGTCTGCGTGCAATGCAGGAGATAGGGGTTCCATCACTGGGTGGGGAAGCTCCCCTGGAAGAGGGCATGGCAACCCTCTCCAGTATTCTTGTCTGGAGAATCCCCTGAGCAGAGGAGGTGGGGCCTGCAGTCCATAGGGTCACAAAGAGTCAGACACGACTGAGCACCACACACACACACGTCTTGAAATTCCACAAGGGAGGAACAATGTTTAGATAAGGCTGAGAAAGAGAGTGTCTAGGACACAGAAGTCACTGGAAGGCCGAAGAAGAATGTGGGGGCCCATAAGGATGGAGGGGAGCCAGGCCAGGCTGAGCCAGTCCCCAGCCTTGCCACCTCCCAGCCCCTTTCCCTGCCTGCCAACTGCAGGCCTTCTCTGGATTCTGTGACAGTCTCCTCGGGCGTGATTTAGAAGGGGCTGTGCTGAGCGGTCATCCCTTCCTAATGGGCTTGAGTCATAATTCTCAGCAACCATCTTCCTCTCCCCCACACCCACCCCCCTCCCCGTGGCTACTGCTCTGAGGCAGTTAGAACAGATTTAGGATCAAAATCAAATCAGATTCACCAAACAAGGTGTCAGGCCACGCAGGAGGGGCCGGGGGTTCGGAGTTATAGCCTGGAAGGCCTGGCAGTTCCTTGGAGATTATTAAGGGAGTATATTTTATGGCCAGACACAATGCTGAGAGAACCATCCATAAAACAATTACAGGAAACTGCCCCACGTGTCTCGAGGATGCTGTAGATGGCTGGATGGGTGATGAGTAAGCATACATTGGTACCCATCAGGCGTTCCTGAGGGTCCCACCTGCTAGTGGCTTGCTGGCTGGCTCTGTCCTTAGGAGCCAAACAGACTTGGGGGCAGGATTACTTCCCGGAAAGGGTCAGGAAGCGTGCTTTGCTTTTAGAGAACAATGAATTCTTAAGATGGATGGGGTTTATTTTACCACGGGAAAAATGGAAACTCAGAGGCAGGAAGAGCCCGTTTGCCTGCAGTCATACTGCTTCTGGGAACTGGAAACAGGTCTCTGGACTCCAGAAAGTGAAAGTGTTAGTCGCTTATTCATGTCCAACTCTTTGTGACCCTATGAACTGTTGCCCACCAGGCTCCTCTGTCCATGGAATTATCCAGGTAAGAATACTGGAGTGGGTTGCCATTTCCTTCTCCAAACTCCAAGTTCAGTGCTTTTTCAGACTGCCAAGACTTCTGGCAAAGCAGTCAGTCCTAAAGGAAATCAACCCTGAATATTCATTGGAAGGACTGATGCTGAAGCTGAAGCTCCAATACTTTGGCCACCTGATGCGAAGAGCCAACTCATTGGAAAAGACCCTGATGCTGGGAAAGAATGAGCACAGGAGAAGAAGAGAGCGACAGAGGAGGATGAGATAGTTGGATGAAATCATCGACGCAATGAGCATGAGTTTGAGCAAACTCCAGGAGACTATGAAAGACAAGGAAGCCCGTCATGCTGCAGTCCAAGGGATTGCAAACAGTCGGACATGACTGAATGACTGAACAACTGGTCTCCCATGGAAAAAGGCAGAATACAGGTTTCCCCCACAGGTCGTGCCAGTTAGGATTCTGTGCCTAAAGCCCCTAATGATGAGTCTTTACTAGCTTTGAAGGTGATTTTCAGGAATCTCATAGACCTCAGGCTCAGGTTAAGCGCCTAGTGTCTACTGTCAGGATGGCCATTCTGGGCTCAAGGTCAACGAGGTACACTCTCACCTGCGACCCCCTAGAGACCTGGCACCCAAGTCCTGGACCATGAGATCTGAGGAATGTCTCACCCTCCCTATAAGAACAATCGATCTGAAGTCAGGAATATACTTACCCATCTTTATATCATATAACTTAGGGCTTGGTACCCAAGAAGTAAGTATTCAGTGGTTATGTGCTAAATTAATGAGTGCATCTGAACCTTGTCCTTCACCAGCAGTTCACAGAGGGGAAGGGGAGTACACGGAGGTGCCGCTTCTTGACCAAGGTCGCATGGTGACAGCTACAGGATCCTGATGAAGCCTTTCTCTCCGTTGCCCTGATTTCTGTCCTCTACAGTAGTGCCTCCTCTCTGGTTCCCCAGGGCCAGACTAACGGACCTAGAATGGACCCTCTGCTCCCTCCTCACTGGGAAAACCCAGTTGTGCCGTCCATTCTAGCTCTCGGGGTCCCACTTTAGAGTGCATGGTATTCCGAGGAGGTGGCGTTTCCTCTCGTGGAGCCCCGCGGTCCCCCTCCCCTCTGCAGCCCCCGGCCCTCCCTCTCCTGGAGTCAGTGCCAAGCTCTTGCTGGGCATCTCTGGGGACCTGGGAGAGGCTCCGGGGAAACGTAACCCAGGGGACCCAGCTGCTTTCCTGTCAAGTCCAGATGCCCTGAGTGCTGCCAGCCTGACAAGTGGCATTAGCATAAAAACCTTGCCGTGGCAGCTGCCGGCTCCATGCCAGAGCCCTGGGCGTCCCTGCCTGGTGCCATTCACTGTCACCAGGGGTGGGCACCTGCCAGCCAGAGGTACATGGCTGTCTGTCAGGCGACTCCCAGACTCGGAGCACCTCCTGCTCTCTGGGCTCCCGCGGCAGCTCTCTCAGCAAGCCTGCAGCCCACCTAGGCACCACTGAGCCCCTTCCCAGGGGGCCAAAGAGCCTCCTTGCCTTTGTCTCAGCTTCTCCCTGTCTCGAGGAGGGCCCCAGTCTTCTCCACTTTCCGGATGGGGAAATTCTCCGTTTCCAGCATGACTCAGCCTAATTTTTCCCATGTACCCCACACTCCTCTTTTCTAATTCTGCCCTCTGATTAGGATGTCCTGTCCCCACCGTCGGGGTCTCATCTGGGTTGAGAGAGGGAACCTGTGAGGTGCTGCTAGGGATGAGGACCTCGGTCTTGCTCAAGAGCAGGGCGGCGGGGCACATGCTCCCAGGTTCTCAGCCTAATGCCCCTGGATGATGAGTCTTTACTACGTGGGTGGAGCTTTGCGGGGCAACATTCGCCCGAGAGGACACCAGATAGCTGACCCTCCAAGGAGAAATGTCGAGGAGACCTCAGGGCTGCGGTGCAGACAGGAGGCTTCCTCTGGGGACCCCCTCCCCCAGGTACCATAACCAAGGTCTCATTGCCCCCGTCTCCAACCTTTGTAACCTGAAAATATAAGATAAGGCCTGAAAACCTTCCCTGGGTTTCCATAAAACAGACCATTTAAAAAACTGGTGGAAGACAAGAGATCAGCACCTGCGATAAGCCAACAGCTTATGAGCCCTCTCCTGCCCAAGGCCCAGGTGGTCCAGCTCGCCGGGGCTTTCTACCTGAGGCTGCAAATGTGGGGGCAGCCCATCCTGCCTCCCCCTGCTCACCTTCCCCTCCTCCTCTTCCTCCTCTTCCTCCCCCTCGTCTCCTTCCTCTCCTTCCTCCTCTCCCTTCTCTCCCCACACACACCTAGGCCCCCTGACCTTCTCTGGGTTCCTGCCCTGGGCCTTCGTGACTGTCCACCTCCCCAGCACCCTCCTGTCTTACTGTCAGAGCACTCTGTTCTTGTCTTTCACACGCCCTGCAACTTCTGTGTGCTTCTCATCTTAAAAATACTTAGCCGTAAATATGTCCTTTCTTTCCTTTATAAATTAGTTTCTTTGACCAAAGTGACAGATACACAAAAGTTAAAGATCAAATCACATCAAGAGGTTTTACAGGAGAGGCAGCAGGCTCTGCTCACAACCCTTTCCCATCGTCAGCGTCAACCACTTTGAACCCTAGGCTGTTTCTCCTGGTGTTTACATCCCTTCATCTAAGCGACATATTCATACTCCTTCTCTTTTCATAACATTTCATTACAAAAAATTCCAATACATAAAAAAGTTGGATTTACAACAGACATTCATATGCCCTCCATCTAATTCTACAATTAATATTTCGTGACACTGCTCTATCACATAACTTTCTAATTTTCCATGCTTCTGTCCATCTGTCACTCTCTCTTTTAGTACATTTCCAAGTAAGCTGTAGATAAGAGTACACGTTAGTCATCCCTAAACACTTCACCATGCATATCATTAGAGTTCAGGATTTGCTTGTGGTTCTTTTCTTTTTCCCTTTAAGAAAAACTCGACAGCACACCAGTCCATGACTTCAGAGCTATGCATGGGACTGTGTAACCAAACTGCCACCCCAAATAAGAACTTCACCATCCCCCTGGGGTGTTCCCTTAGGCATCCTGGCGATAAATACCAACAGCGGCCCACATAAGGCAGACAGCTACTGTTTTTTCTTTCTCTTTTTTTAACTCTGCTTTTTGACGAAACAGTTTTTGATCTTGTCTGCTGACTTCCTATTACGGCATGTCTTCACCCAAAGCTTTGCTTCCCCATAATGTACTTGTATCAACTTTGAAAATTCAATCAATAGTTTCTATTTCCACAACAATAAGTAAAACACATTCATACCTGCAACGGGACTCAATGATGGTGGTTTCCTTTCTTGGGCAACTTTATGCTTTTCTTCATTTTTGGTTTTCCCTCTTTTCTAAGGTCTTCTCGTAAGTTTTCTTTATGATTCAACAGAATGGAAGACCATCTATTACTATTACTTATCAAACGAGCAAGTGTATCAAATAATCTATAACTTGATTTCTTCCCCAGGAGACTGCCTGCAATCCATTGATGGTGGTTCCTCAGCTGCTTCCTTCCTAGAAGCATTTAGGAACCTCTAATTTCTGGCATCTGAAACATCATGATCATATAGGCCTTAGGCCTTGAATGACCCCTCAATCTGAAAACCAACCACTCAGTTCTGGGAAATTTTCTTCTATTATTTCTTTGCTAATTATCCTCTCCATTTTCTCAGAATCTGTCTAGTATTCCTAACAGTTAAATGCTGGACCTCCTGAGCTGGCTGTTTAATATTTTCATTTTCTCTCCCATTATCTCTATTTCTCTTTCATTCTATCCCACTTTGGGGGAAATTTCTTCTATTTTCTCTTTCAGAACTTTTATTGAATTTTTGCTACCATTTTTAATAGCTAAGAGCTCTTCCTTATGCCTTGGTTTTATACGTGGCAATCTATATCTTAATTTTTTTATTTTTAAAAATATTTATTTATGTATTTGGGCTTCCCTGGTGGCTCAGCTAGTAAAGAATCCTCCTGCAGTGTGGGAGATCTGGACTCAATCCCTGGGTTGGGAAGATCACCTGGAGAAGGGAACTGCTACCCGCTCCAGTATTCTGGTCTGGAGAATTCCATGGACTGCATAGTCCGTGGGGTCGCAGAGAGTCGGACATGACTGAGTGACTTTCACTCTCACTATTTATGTATGTTAATGTGACAGGTCCTAGTTGCGGCATGTGGGACCTTCACTGTGGCTTGTGGGCTCCTCTCTAATTGTGGGGCTCCAGAGAGCACAGCCTCAGGAGTTGCTGCGCACAGGCTTTGTTATGCTGAGTCATGCTGGGCTCAGTTCACAGCTGTTCAGTTGCCCAGTCATGCCTGACTCTTAGCAACCCCGTGGACTGCATGTCAGGCTTCTCTATCTTCACTGTCTCTGGAGTTTGCTCAGACTCATGTCCACTGAACTGATGATGTGACCCAATCATCTCATTAGTTCCCTGGCCAGGGATCAAACCCATGTCCCCTGCACTGGAAGATGGATTTTTAACCACTGTACAATCAGGAAAGCCCCTGACAATCTATATTTTTATATCTACCTATCTACCTATCTATATTTGCTATTATTTTAGGTAAAATATCTGCTTTTATACATCTGAGGATATTAACCATGCTTATTTTAAAATTATTTTTCTTTCTTTTTCTTTTAAATTTCACGACCTGTGTCTGTTTCTTCTGAGTTTCTTCTTTCTTCCTATTTGCTTATCTGGTCATAATGTTGGAGGCTTTCCTAGAATGTCTGGTGACCCTTCAGTTCAGTTCAGTTCAGTTGCTCAGTCATGTCTGACTCTTTGCAACCCCATGAATCGCAGCACGCCAGGCCTCCCTGTCCGTCACCAACTCCCGGAGTTCACTCAGACTCACGTCCATCGAGTCAGTGATGCCATCCAGCCATCTCATTCTCTGTCGTCCCCTTCTCCTCCTGCCCCCAATCCCTCCCAGCATCAGAGTCTTTTCCAATGAGTCAACTCTTCGCATGAGGTGGCCAAAGTACTGGAGTTTCAGCTTCAGCATCATTC
>SJYX01011000.1:485894-524111 GCA_006410675.1 Oreotragus oreotragus
GAGTAGGGCTGTGTGCTTGCACATGCGTGTTTGTTGAGAGGGGTGAGGGGAGGGGGGCATGTGCGGGGAGGGGCCTCTGAAAGGGGCCCAGGTTGGTCAGAAGGCACCTATGAAAAGTACCTTGTCATTTAGACCCTCGATGTGGCTCTGGTGACCATTGGGTGCCTGGGGGATGGTTTGGGAAGAGAACCCCCAATTCCCACCTCCCCACCCATCACACACACAGTGACATCTGTGACCTCACAGTGTCTGACACAGAGCCACACAGATCTGCAGAGATCCTTGGAGACACAGAGGAGGACCACTGATAGCAGAATTTTTGAAACACCCAGAGCAGGACCTGTTGTTCACTTGCTAACTCTTGTTTGACTCTGCGACCCCATGAACTGCAGCATGCCAGGCTTTCCTGTCCTTCACTATCTCCCGGAGTTTGCTCAAACTCACGTCCATTGAGTCAGTGATGCAATCCAACCATCTCATCCTCTGTTGTCCCCTTCTCCTCTTGCCCTCAATCTTACCCAGCATCAGAATCTTTCCCAGTTGAGTTGGTTCTTGGCAGTGTCAGCATCAGTTCTTCAATGAATATTCAGGGTTGATTTCATTTAGGATTGACTGGTTTGATCTCCTTGAAGTTCAAGGAACTCTCAAGAGTCTTTTCCCAGCCTGATGGCCTCTTTCTCCTGAGGCTGCTCCTTTAGGGAGAAGGCAGATGTCCCTTCTCCTGGAGGGAAAGCTCCCAGCCTCTGGAAGGTGGTGGCTCCATCAGGAGGGAGAGGCTGTCTTGGGCTGGCTGAAAGGACCACTGAGGGGGACCAGAGTCCTCCTGGACAGTCTTTCCATAGATGAAAAGCCACCAAAGATGATGGGGGCAGAAGAGTGCAAGGAAATCTCACTTGGAACCGGAAAGCCTGGAGTCCAAGCCTTGGGCCAGTGGTCTTGCCCTTTTGACCTCAGTTTTCTCATCTATGAAATGGACTAACACTACTCTTGACTTCAAAAGGCAATCATGATGGCAAAATAATCTTAGCATAAGGATTTAGAATTATAATTCACTGAGCACTCATCATGTGGCAGGTACTGCTCTAAATATGTTATTAATATTAACTCACTTAATCCTCCATTAATCCTCACTTAATACTCATTTAACCCAAAGAGGTAGATCCTGTTATGAGCCTCATTTTGCAGATAAGGAAACTGAGACACATAAGGTTTAAGCAATTTGCACAAGGTCACATAGCTAGAGCTATTATGTTCACTCTAGGCTAATTAGGCTACTGGGTCACTTGAACTCATCTGTCACCTCATTTCATCCTATTACTTCCTTCTGGGTTGGTATCATTGCATGTGCTTTATGCAGAACCTAGCAGTAAGTCCTAGCTCAGGTTCTTTGCCACCAAGCCCACACTCCTTATCATCCGCTAGGCTGCAAAGATGCTTTTCAACTGCAAAGGCCTTGAAAATGTTAGTTTTTATTATCCACGAATTTTGGGGATTTTTGCCAAAGGGGAAGCTCATATTCAGTGAGTCGGAGGCCCAGGGTGCAGGGGAAAAGGTAGGGTTCCTAGGCTGTCCTCTCTCAAAGGTCTTCTCTAGGGCAAACCAGAACCTCTCTGCTATAGCCAGTCAGTTACTTCTGGTCCTGTACAAGGCGGAGAGGGAGGGTGGAACTTGTCCCATCCTACAATCTAACAGACTCCACACAGAAAGGCAGGGAAAGTGACCCACCTTAGGTCGGGATCATCTCCACGGCTGCCACACCCTAGCTTCCCATGGTGGAGGCATATTAACGTTTACAAGGGCTGAACAGAGAGGAGACCATGAGCTGGGGCCCCTATGGACTGACCATGAGCTGGGGCCCCTATGGACTGACCATGAGCTGGGGCCCCTATGGACACCTGGGGAAGCTTTTCAAGTGACTCTGGCCAGTTGAAGTGAAAGGAAACGGACCCAATCTGAACACTGCCACATGCCAGGCAACACAGGGGGTCTTTCCACACCCATTGGCCTCATCAGACTGCACACCAGTCCTGTGCATCAGGCAGCCATCTGCATCATCGTCTGAGTGGCTTGAGTGTGGCGGCCCGGAATCTTCTCACTGTACCCCGCTGCCTCCCTTGGCTCTCTGCGGTGTAGCTGAGTGACAGCCACCTTGTATTAACTGAAATACAAGGAAAGCAGCTCCCTGGGCCTTCTGGAAGCCTAGGCGTCAGTGACCCCAAGTCCCAAGAAGGCCCCGTTCCATGGGGGCACTCAGCTTCCCTGGGCAGGACCGGGCTCTGCTTGTGACCTGGTGGAACTCAAGCTTGAAGCATTTCTTCTTTTGCACTCTGGGCTCTGTCTTGTCCCAGGGTCTGTCCAGTAGTGAGCCTGGCATGCCAGGTGCCCGTGTGCTGGGGGAGGGGACTCAGCTCTGTCTTGCTGGCTGTGTGCCCTAGACAAGCCCCTTAACCTCTCTGAGGTGATGTTAAATGGAGGGGCGGTCCTAGTGAGCCATGGCCCCAGGGATGATGGGGCCCTAGGAGCGCTGTGTCTTCTGCTTGGCCACGTGGACTCTTCCTGGGGAGGCAAAGGCAGCATGCAGAGCCCCTACTGGGGCTTGGTGAAGGCTCCTGCTGGCAATGAAGGAGGGAAGGACATGTGTATCCTTCACTTTTATGGCTCAAGCAAAGCTCAGAGTTCCCCTCCCCCCACCCTCCCTCTGTCCCCACCCTGGGGGAGTATACAGTCTAAACCCCAGGGGCTGTTTCTGGAGGTGCCTGCCCAGGGCCAGGATGAACACGTGAGCACCCAGCCTCTGTGGTGAGGTCGTCCCCACTTAAAACCCAGGAGTCAGCTCTTCAGGCCAGAAGAGTCCTTCCAGGTAGCCAGGGGAATGGAGGAGAAGCCGAGGCTTGAGGAGGGCATCTGCTCTCCCTTCCCTGTCGCTCTCTTTGGTGCCAGCCTCACCAGGAGCCCTGGGAAGCTGGTGGGGAGGAGGATGGGCAGCGGGCACTGAGGCAGAGTCCCCCCTCCCTTCACACCCACCCACCAGACCTTATTTACTGAAAAGAGCAAATGCAAATGGATTGGAAGTGCAACACCCAGAATGCACTGCCCCACTTCCTGGGGGCTCACTCTAAGTTACAGCCGGGCTCCTCCTGGGGGCTGACATTTTCCTTGGTTCAAACAACATCTGTGCCTTGACGAGCCCGGCGAAAGGTGAGAGAGCCAGTCACTGCTGTGGCACATTCACGTGAAAGAGAATAACCCAGCCCCATGGGTCCCATCCACCCAGATGGGGCTCTGGGCCCCATGTGCATTGGCACACATACACCCGTGTACATCCCCCACGTGTGCAAAGTGACATGTGTACCGCTTCACCAACCCTCGTGCTTCCTCACACACATGTATGCACACAGGTGCCTGCCCATGAGCAACACGCATATGTCTGTGAACTAGGGGAGCGGGTGTGCCCTTACCCCATCCCCACCACCCCACAAGAGGGGCTGTGGAGCATTTGAAATTAACACAATTTTTAGAAGAAGAAGGACCATCTTTCCCTCCAGGCTCCAGGCCAAATCTCCAAATGAAATCAGGCCGGGGAGAAAGGAAACACCAAGATGCACAAAACAATGTGAAGAAGAAACTCTGAAGAAACGAATAATCATATATATAAAAAAGGTGAGAGTTATTTTTCAGCTCACTGGCTTTCTGAAAAGTAATATAAAGTTGGGCAGCGTCTTCTTGGAATCGACCTTTCTGAGCCAAGACCTAGGCCACACGCACATCTTTTTCCTTTCTTTCTATTACCCGAAATTTGTATGGTTTCATCTTCTCTGATTTTCTTTCATTTGTGCGGCTGTGCGAACCCCTTGTGTCAGGGGCTGTTCCTAACCCAGCAGCCCAGCCGCACTGGGAGCCGCTTCTCCCTGGCGCCCCACGGGGCTGAGAATTGAGAGCCTCCCCTGCCGTTCTCCCCAATCTAGGCCCTGCCACCCTCGGCTCTCTCCCTCTCCCTTCCCAGAAGGCTGCAGGCCTCCTCCCTCCCCAACTCTGCATGAACCTGGCCTTCTTTGTTCCTCAGAGAAGTCTCTTGCACATGGTTCCCTCAGTCAGGGCTGGAAAGGAGAGGCAGACCGGGGTAGGGGACCAGGGTCCTGGAGCCCAGAGCCCAGCCCAGGCCCGGGTGCAGAGAGGAGGAGAAGAAATGTTTAACAGATGCAGGAAGGAACAGATGAATCAGCAGATGATTCTGCCTCTTTCGGGGTGTGGAGGGGAAAAGGTCTCCCTTCTGAGAGGCCCAGGAAAGGGAATTCCCTGGTGGTCCACTGGGGAGGACTTGGCACTTTCACTGCTGTGGCCTGGGTTTGAACCCTGACTGGGGAACTAAGATACTGCAAGCCGTGTGGCACAGGCAAAAATTGCTCAGGAAAAAGGTTTCAGATGGGGAGACGAAGACTGTTTTTAACAATGACTTTCCCTGTAGTCTAGTCAATTCTCCAGCACAGTGAAGCTGGGTGAAAGTGAGACTGGGGTCTCCTGAATTGCAGGCGGATTCTTTACCAACTGAGCTATGAGGCTGGAAGGACTTACCTAATGACAGTCCCTCTGCCTCTTCTCTGCCACCTCCCACCCTGGGACACCCACTTCTGTAGTTGCACACACACGGACATCTGCACATGTGTGAACACTGCAAACACACCCATTCTGCATGCCTTCACCCAGCCCTGAAACAAACACACATGTGCACCCCTCAGACACACACATGTATAATACATGCCTCAAACATCCACACAATGAAGGAGGGAAGGACATGTGTATCCTTCACTTTTATGGCTCAAGCAAAGCTCAGAGTTCCCCTCCCCCCACCCTCCCTCTGTCCCCACCCTGGGGGAGTATACAGTCTAAACCCCAGGGGCTGTTTCTGGAGGTGCCTGCCCAGGGCCAGGATGAACACGTGAGCACCCAGCCTCTGTGGTGAGGTCGTCCCCACTTAAAACCCAGGAGTCAGCTCTTCAGGCCAGAAGAGTCCTTCCAGGTAGCCAGGGGAATGGAGGAGAAGCCGAGGCTTGAGGAGGGCATCTGCTCTCCCTTCCCTGTCGCTCTCTTTGGTGCCAGCCTCACCAGGAGCCCTGGGAAGCTGGTGGGGAGGAGGATGGGCAGCGGGCACTGAGGCAGAGTCCCCCCTCCCTTCACACCCACCCACCAGACCTTATTTACTGAAAAGAGCAAATGCAAATGG
The DNA here is from genome assembly GCA_006410675.1 of Oreotragus oreotragus. Classification (NCBI taxonomy): domain Eukaryota; kingdom Metazoa; phylum Chordata; class Mammalia; order Artiodactyla; family Bovidae; genus Oreotragus; species Oreotragus oreotragus. The sequence goes on from SJYX01011000.1 coordinate 491,116, forward strand.
ATTGGAAGTGCAACACCCAGAATGCACTGCCCCACTTCCTGGGGGCTCACTCTAAGTTACAGCCGGGCTCCTCCTGGGGGCTGACATTTTCCTTGGTTCAAACAACATCTGTGCCTTGACGAGCCCGGCGAAAGGTGAGAGAGCCAGTCACTGCTGTGGCAGATTCACGTGAAAGAGAATAACCCAGCCCCATGGGTCCCATCCACCCAGATGGGGCTCTGGGCCCCATGTGCATTGGCACACATACACCCGTGTACATCCCCCACGTGTGCAAAGTGACATGTGTACCGCTTCACCAACCCTCGTGCTTCCTCACACACATGTATGCACACAGGTGCCTGCCCATGAGCAACACGCATATGTCTGTGAACTAGGGGAGCGGGTGTGCCCTTACCCCATCCCCACCACCCCACAAGAGGGGCTGTGGAGCATTTGAAATTAACACAATTTTTAGAAGAAGAAGGACCATCTTTCCCTCCAGGCTCCAGGCCAAATCTCCAAATGAAATCAGGCCGGGGAGAAAGGAAACACCAAGATGCACAAAACAATGTGAAGAAGAAACTCTGAAGAAACGAATAATCATATATATAAAAAAGGTGAGAGTTATTTTTCAGCTCACTGGCTTTCTGAAAAGTAATATAAAGTTGGGCAGCGTCTTCTTGGAATCGACCTTTCTGAGCCAAGACCTAGGCCACACGCACATCTTTTTCCTTTCTTTCTATTACCCGAAATTTGTATGGTTTCATCTTCTCTGATTTTCTTTCATTTGTGCGGCTGTGCGAACCCCTTGTGTCAGGGGCTGTTCCTAACCCAGCAGCCCAGCCGCACTGGGAGCCGCTTCTCCCTGGCGCCCCACGGGGCTGAGAATTGAGAGCCTCCCCTGCCGTTCTCCCCAATCTAGGCCCTGCCACCCTCGGCTCTCTCCCTCTCCCTTCCCAGAAGGCTGCAGGCCTCCTCCCTCCCCAACTCTGCATGAACCTGGCCTTCTTTGTTCCTCAGAGAAGTCTCTTGCACATGGTTCCCTCAGTCAGGGCTGGAAAGGAGAGGCAGACCGGGGTAGGGGACCAGGGTCCTGGAGCCCAGAGCCCAGCCCAGGCCCGGGTGCAGAGAGGAGGAGAAGAAATGTTTAACAGATGCAGGAAGGAACAGATGAATCAGCAGATGATTCTGCCTCTTTCGGGGTGTGGAGGGGAAACGGTCTCCCTTCTGAGAGGCCCAGGAAAGGGAATTCCCTGGTGGTCCACTGGGGAGGACTTGGCACTTTCACTGCTGTGGCCTGGGTTTGAACCCTGACTGGGGAACTAAGATACTGCAAGCCGTGTGGCACAGGCAAAAATTGCTCAGGAAAAAGGTTTCAGATGGGGAGACGAAGACTGTTTTTAACAATGACTTTCCCTGTAGTCTAGTCAATTCTCCAGCACAGTGAAGCTGGGTGAAAGTGAGACTGGGGTCTCCTGAATTGCAGGCGGATTCTTTACCAACTGAGCTATGAGGCTGGAAGGACTTACCTAATGACAGTCCCTCTGCCTCTTCTCTGCCACCTCCCACCCTGGGACACCCACTTCTGTAGTTGCACACACACGGACATCTGCACATGTGTGAATACTGCAAACACACCCATTCTGCATGCCTTCACCCAGCCCTGAAACAAACACACATGTGCACCCCTCAGACACACACATGTATAATACATGCCTCAAACATCCACACAAATATACACACACATGCACTACATGCACACCTGGATATGTGTGTGTATGGTCACCTCAGACATATCCACACAGCTATATACACACTCAGCCCTCAAACAAACACACCCTGCAAACAGGCAAACCCATGTGTGCACAGCCCTCAAGACATGGATGCCTACGCACATTCCTCTCAAACACACACACAGACAGACAGACACACACACAGAGATAGGTGCACATGCACTTTGCCTACTTTTTAGAGCTATACCAGTGACCTTTCCAAGCACCCGTGTCCACTCTCAGCTTCTAGTTCTTGATCTGGAAATGTGGGGTACTTGATGGTCTGTTCCCCTATCGACTTTCCCAATAAACATACCATGCAGGAAGTGACAGAACCTTGTGACTTTTTTGCTCCAAAAGTCAATCAAGGGAGCCTGGCTTCCCCCAGTCTGTGGATACAATAACTTCAGTAGAAACTTTAGTCTGGCACCTGCCCTGGGTATACGCAGCAGAGATAAGAAATCTCTGTATGGCTGTGTTTGAGGTGGGGAAGTGTGGACATGGGGATGTAGGTAAAGTAATTGAATCTTTTCTCCAGGAGAGATTAGAATAGTGTGTTAGTCAGGTTAGGCTCACTGCTATAACAAACAGCCCCCAAATCTCAGGGGATTAGCTCAGAGTTTCTCAAAATGCCCCTCTTCGTTGAGAGTTGGCAAGGATTCTCTGCTTGATGCAGTATTTCTTTTCATTTATTTTAAATTGAAGGATAATTGCTTTACAGTATTGCATCAATGCAGTATTTTTGGGTCCCAGGCTCCTTGTCAGAGCCAGGATCTGTTGTCCTGTAGGTACTTGAGTATCTTGACTGAGCAGGTGGATAGAAAAAGCCAGTAAGGGTTCACGTGGGCTGCTATTCATGGGCCAGGCCTGGAGGTGGCATGCATCACCTCTGCTCACACTTCATAGGCTAGAACATGGTCCCATGGCTACATCTAATGACAGGAAGGACGGGGAAGGTAGTCTAGCTGGGCATCCAGGAAGAAGAGAATGCAGATACTGGTGCGCCTTGCCAGTCACCACCATGCCCAGAATCACACAGCTAACCATGGGGGAATCCATCCTTAGACTGAGGTCTCCTGATTTCAGTGCTGCGCTTGTCCCATCTAGTATTTTACTTTGAAGTATTAAGCTTTACTAACAGAGCACTGTTCCTTGGTCCTTGTTCTAGGTCTAGAAGTCCTTACATTTATAAGAATATGATGATAATGATGATAATATATTCCTATCTGTCCTATTACACATGATATCTCCTTTAACCCTTATCACCACCCCATAAAGTATATAGTATAACCCTACCTTCTAACTGAGCATGCTGCAGCTCGGCAGGTTTAGCAGCTTCTCTGAGGTTGTATGAGAGTGAGAACATGAGTCTCAGGCTTCTGGCCTTGGTCTTCCATCTTCCTCCCATGCTGCTATTGTTCCTACCAGACGTGGGCTTGGAGGTTGGGTGGGTAGAGTGTCAGCCTTCTTTATCCTGTAGGGCAGACACCCTGATGAAGCTTAAGTAAGAAGCAAATGGTGTCAGGAGTGGGCAGAGTTCTTGCTGCCTTTCTGCTCTGGGAAGCATCTAGAAAAATGTGAGGGTCAGGGTTTTTGTAGCTTAATTTAGTTGATAAATGTATGCCTGGAGATAGTAGGGGCACTGGGAATTGAATTCTGGTTATATGAACTTCAGCAAAGTGTTGTTGGTTTGGAGTCAAAGACATTCATAGGGAAACCTATCCATAGTTAACTGTATTACTTTGGGCATCTCATGTAGAGTCTTGGGTTTAGTATGAACAGCCTCCCTTGCTTACAAATTGAAGATTGAAACCACTGCTCTCCTTCTAGACTATTCCAGGAAGTCAAGGCTCCTAAATGGTTTCCACAACACCACATAGTTCATCTTCAAATCCTTCCTGCACATCCCTGACAGAGTAACTTTCTTAGCCACACACACATTTCAGCATGTCTTTTTTCTACTCAGCAACTTTCCTGACTGCCATAAAGTCCAAACTCCTTAATCAGCCCTCACATTTCTTTACACTCTGTTCCAAAATTACTGGTCCAGATGGAGCAGGCTTGACAACCCTAAATATCTCCAATGCTTCTGCCACTCTGCCCTCTCCCTCTCTCTGAATCTCCTTCTCTGGGTGACCTTCATGGCCAGCCTACCTGTTGCCACTTCTCACATATCTCCCTTCTCCATGAGCTCAGTTGCTCAGTCATGTCTAACTCTTTGTGACCTCTTGGTCTGTATGCAGCCCACCAGACTCCTCTGTCTATGCAATTTTTCAGGCAAGAATACTGGAGCTGCTGTTTCAAAATGGGTTGCCATTTCTTCCTCCAGGGGATCTTCCCAATCCAGAGATCAATACTGCATCTCTTGAATCTCCTGCATTGGCAGATGGATTCTTTACCACTAGCACCACCTAAATCACCCCATCTAATCTTCACTGTTACATCATCAGATTTGTGCCCTCAGACAATGCTGTGTGTGGAGGTGCCCTTGGTGCCTTGGTCTTCTGAGAATGTTTCTTATCTTCTTCACCAGATTGTGAGCCTCCTCAGAGTGAGAACTAAGTCTTGTACAATTTGTCCCCTTGCATTTAACAGCTCTTGGACAATAGTTTATGCATGAAAAAAATAATCAAAAGATAGCAAAGACTTTCAGGGATGTGCAAATGAGAGGCTTGGCTTGGGAGCCATCATTGAAGTCGTTCAGGCTGGTTTCCACCAGCCAGAGATTTAGAGGCAGTTCCCACAGCTTGGTGAGCTGGTAGCCTCCTTAGATTTATCTGCAAGAGTCTATGGGTGGGATCTCAGACCAGAGACTTGGAATGCTTTGGGTTGAGTTTCTCCTCCCACTAGTCTGGGGAAGAGTAAGACCAGTCCTCCAAACAGGCTGACCCGCCAGGTAGAAGTGAGCTGGGCATGTGCATTCAGGGAGTATCTCAAATTGAGCTCTCTTGGCTCTCTGCCCGCACTCGGCCCCTCCGCACCAGGCCAAACTGTAGGCTGAAGCCAGTGGAGAAAGTAATAGATTGGAAGCAGGGTGCTCAGGTTAAGTGGGCCGCTTTCTGGAGCTCATCCATAATCCCGCTAGAGCCCAGAGAACAATACGTTAATTAGAGCCAAAGGCATTGCTCCCACCAGCCATCCATCCTGCCTGTGTCTGCAGGGCCATCCCCATGGACACACCAGCCCACTCCCTTCCCTGAAAGAGATTTATTCATTATCAATGTTTGTCTGCGAGAGGGACTGGCGGGGAGCGAATGAAATTCTGAGAGGGACGGGATATGAAAGCAGCAGGGCCAGGCTCGCAGGCAGCTAACAAAGAGGTGTGCTTGGGGGCTGAGGAAGGGGGTGTTCCCAATTAGGAGGACGAGGCATGTCTACCTGGTTGGATAGGGCAAGAGGTGAGTCAAATGGAGTGAGAAGAAATTCAGTAAATGTGCCCGACAAGTGGTCCTTGTGGAATTTTTAGCCTGGGAACTCATTCTCTTTAAGCTACAAATGATGGGGTGGGGGAAGATAAGGAATGGATGAAGCCCATTTATCTAATGTCTATGTTAGTTTTTGCACTTAAGAAACATTCAAAAAGTGCTTGTTGAGTGAATAAATAAATGACTTTTATGGCAGCCAGAGGGATAGTGTTAGGATCCCATTGCCAATGAATAAATAGAAGCCAGAAAGACTAAGAAAGGTTCTGGGATTTTTACCCAGGAGTTCCTTGAAAGAAAGGGAGACGTAATTTATTTTTTCCTGGATCCCATGGTCTGTGTATCACATCAAATTTTGGAGAAAATGAGAGAAGACTACCTCTCCCCAAGATGATGGTGTGGCAGACTGCAGAGGGGAGAAGTCAACAGGCAGAGATGGCAAAGGACCAGCAGGGCAGTGGCCCACTGACCAAGCTCCGGGGAGAATGAGAGGCAGTGAGCAGAAGGGTGCATAGTCATTGCTTCTTAGATTTGTCTTCCAAGAAGAACATGAAGAGTTAGTACTTCTCCTCAGTCCTTCCTGCTGCCCAGATGGAGAAAGGGGAAGTGGGGGCTGACTTGTCCAGAATCCCACAACCAGCAGCAGAATTGTGCTACTCAAGGTGTGACCCCTGGGCCAGCAGCATCCTATCACCTAGGACCTTATAGAAATGTAGAATCTCAGGTGGTACCCCAGAACTACTGAATCCAAATATGTATTTTAGCAAGATCCCCATGTGATTTCTAGACATACCAAATTTAAGAGCAAGTCAGNAGAATTGTGCTACTCAAGGTGTGACCCCTGGGCCAGCAGCATCCTATCACCTAGGACCTTATAGAAATGTAGAATCTCAGGTGGTACCCCAGAACTACTGAATCCAAATATGTATTTTAGCAAGATCCCCATGTGATTTCTAGACATACCAAATTTAAGAGCAAGTCAGTACATCGTGTGCCTAATACTTAGGGGACCACATGGTGTTTTATAGAGGGTGTGGTGGAATAGAAGTTCTCAAGATGACTCTTCATTAACTGACTTGGGTAAAATCACTTAAGCTCCTTCTGGGCTTAGTTTACTCCTTTTTTTCCTTTTGATTGAACTATAGTTGATGTACAGTGTTGTGTTAGTTTCAGGTATATTGCAAAGTGATTCAGCTATTCATACATATATATACACACATATACATAATCTTTTTCAGATTCTTTTCCATTAGATTATTATAAGACATTGTATACAGTTCCATGTCCTATACAGTAGGTCCTTGTTGTTTATCTTATGTAGTTACTCATTTTTAATATGCAAGGATTGAAGCAGATCAGTGACTTAAACTTTAACCATCATCAGGGGCACTGAGGAGGAATGGCTGATTCCTGGGTGCCACCCTGAGTTTCTGTGTAGGTCCTGAAAATGTACATTTCTTGTCTTTTCTTTTGGCTGCACTGCACTGCATGTGGGATCTTAGTTCTCTAACTAGGGATCAAGTCCACCCATCCTGTATTGGGACCCCCGAGTCTTAATCACTGGACCATCAGGGAAGTCACGAGAATTTGCATTTTTTAGGAGTTTTTCTTTTCTTTTTTTTTTATGTGGACCATTATTTTTAAAAGTCTTTATTGAATTTGTCACAAAATTGCTTCTGTTTTATGTTTTCATCGTTTGGATGAGAGGCATGTGGGATCTTAGGTCCCCGACCAAGAATTGAACTTGCACCCCTTGTGTTGGAAGGCAAAGTCTTAACCATTGGACTGCCAGGGACATCCCAAATGCATTTCCAAGAGGTTCCCGTGCTCTGTGTGTGCTTAGTCACTCAGTCGTGTCTGACTCTTGGCAACCCCATGGACTCTAGCTCCTCTGTCCATTGGGGATTCTCCAGGCAAGAATACTGGTGTGGGTTGCCATGCCCTCCTCCAGGGGATCTTCCTAACCTGGGGATCAAACCCAGGTCTCCCGTATTGCAGGCAGATTCTTTACCATCTGAGCCACCAGGGAAACGACCACGATTATGCTGCTGGTCTGGGGAGCCCACTTTGAGAACTGCTTGACTAGATGATTTCTCGGGTTCTTTCTGATTCCAGTATTCTGTGGAATTCCCATGCCCTGTGTGGTACTCTTTTGCCCAGTGGCACCCACTGGTCCCCTGTGGTTTCTAGCTTCCCCTCCTGCTCTAGGTAGTTCATGTCATCTTCCCAGCACATGCGGGACCGATGAGCTAAGTCTTATAAAATGCAAACCGAAGGTAATTCAGGCAAAGCATTATCCACAAGATTTAAGAAGAGTCCTACAAAACACAGCAATAAAACCTGGAAATAACTATCCATTTCCTACAACAAAATGTCTCATTTCCGAGTCCATAAACGCTCCCCCTCCAGATCCCCAGACCCATCTGTTTTGTAAGCATGTATAATTATTAGCACCATAAAGTCACTTTCTATACCTAATGTAATTATCAGGAACCAAAATAATATCAGGTAAAGGAGGGGGAGGGAGTGGAAATCTTGCTCACTGCAAACTCAAGACTATTTCTTTAAAGAGAGAGAAGTAGCCACCTGGGAAGATAACAATTCTTTATGGTGATATTATACTTCCTGTGGAGGCTTTGGGGACAGCTTTGCAAATAAGACTGAGCTGGATCATCTCAAAGTAAAGAGTGGCTTCCGGCCTTGGATAGAGGATTTAGGTCCTGTTGGGAACTAGGAATTAGGATCCCCTTGCTTCCTTGGCCTCCATCCTCAGATTCCCTGGAGGCTCCAAGGACATGACCTCCCATCCAGAGGCATTCCCAAAGCCGGTTCTTTCCTTTCCTTCCTTTTGTATTTTCTCTGGAGTGGAAACAAACAAAAAAGGGTTGACAGAGTTATGCTGAGATATTGATCAGCTGGTGGTTCAGAGAAATCTCAAGGCTCTTGTCTCTGTATCCTGCTGCTGTGTCTTGAAGGAACGAGTGAATGAGTGAGTGATGGATAAATGGGTAAGGTACAGATGATGACAGGACCTGTTATTACAGGAGAAGAGCATCAGCCTCCTCCTTTTATGTCTCATTTGTGATGGGGTGCAGGACAAAATAAGGACCAATGAGGCATTACTGCCAGGCTGATTTTGATTTCTCATGCTATAAGCAAAATAGTATTTGACCATGAGAGCTGTCTAAATGGAAGAGCCGTCTGTGCCCAAGGGGTGAGTTTTCATCACTGGATATTTTCAAAGAGAGCCTGGGAACCTTTCCCCATAAGTCCAATCTAGGAGGTTGCTGTATTGGTATAGAAGAAGGGTTGGGGTGGTAAGCATATTTATTGAGCATTTACTGTGTTCCCAACTCGATATAATCTCATTTAACCCACTCACAAAAACCCATGAGGTAGACATTCTTACTCCTATTTTGTGAATACAGAAAGCAAGTTCAGAGATTCATCAAACTGGTCCACGCCACCCAGCTAGGAAGAGATGGAGCTAGGGTCCAAACCAGCTCTGTCTGACGCAAGGTTCATCTGCCTCCTACAGCGACTTAGAAGGACCACGCCAAGCTTCAAATTCTGCGTGCTTGTCGGATCTGAACCTGACATGCCTGACTTGAGAACACATGGGCTGCCGCCGCTGCTGGCTGACAGCGATTTGTCTTCTGGATTCATCACTGAGAATTCAAAGCTCTCTTAAGAGAGCCTGTTGTGGGAAGCAACTGTTTTCAAGGCAAATCTCTTTGGGTTCAAACCTTTTTTGTCAAGCTGCCCTCGCACCTTCTTATTTGCAGACTGGCTTGACTGCCGGGACCCCACAGCCACATGATGGTTGAAGCGTTCATTCTCTGATCCGGGGACCCACGTGTGCTGTGGCCCCTTCATTTCGCTCCTCATGCTGGGGAAGGGGCTCTTGTGTCCTGCTCTTACACCAACCACAGTCAGGGCTGCCTGGAGGAGTGTTTCAGCCTGGCAGGAGCAGATGGCCCAGGCTACAGACTGCGGCGCGGTCTCTAATTTCCAGTGATGAGAGAATCCCCGAGGGGCTGGTGGTGCAGTCTGGACAAGACTGAAAAGCTAGTCTGATCTGCTTTCTGAAGCGTCTCTGGAGCCTTTGGAGGCCGTTTTGCATGTGTGTGTTTCACTCCTGTCTCTGTCCCTTGTTCTCATGCCAACCTTCTTTGGATGCCCACCAGATTCCTTCCGTGCCCTGTCTCTCATCTCTCTCTGCAACTGTGTAGCAGGGACTCCTTGCCTGTGAGCTGGGAGAGCAGCTGATGAGATGGCCGGAGACAACTTGTCTGCTGTGCTAAGCCACTATCTTTCCTCTCTGAAGTGGAGCATCTTCCTTTGCCTCCACTTTCCTTTTCCTTTATTTCCTTCCAGCCCAGCGTCACATCACAGCAGGGTAGCCCAGCTAGAGAAGGTACCTACCAGGCCTCTGGGAGGGTGTATTCTTCTGCTGATCAGCACCCTTGTCTTTCTTCTCCCCTTCAGCAGGGTGGAGAGGCCGTCCCCCAAGAACCTTGGAATTCAAGCGGGGAACTGGGCTCTGGCAACCGGCCTTCCCCTTGGCACTGCGCCTGCTCTGTCTCCATGGATTTCTCTCTGAGCGTCACTGTTGCCTGATGAAAAATGATCCCTTCCTGCAAAGCAAAACAGGGTTTTGTGTCGAGTGCATCCCTTAAATGCAATGGAAAGTGGGAGCTCCGGGGGTCCAGAACACAGTCAGTATGAAAGGACTGAGAATCGATGCCCTCCTCCAGGCTGAGAGGAGCTTCCAGAGCAGAGGGCTGAGTGGAAGGCAGACCTGGCCCTCCCAGCCTCAGACTTGCGGTGACCTGTGTGGCCCGGTGTGTTCATCTGCTACGGCTGCCATGATAAAGCACCACAGATGGGGTGACTTAAACAACAGAAGTGTACTGCTTCATATAAAGAACAGACTTGCAGACAGCGGGAGAAGGAGAGGGCGGGATGATTTGAGAGAAGAGCACTGAGACATATATATTACCATGTGCGAAATAGACAACCAGTGCGAGTCTGATGTGGGACCCAGGACACCAGCGCTCTGTGGCAACCTGGACGGATGGGGTGGGGAGGGAGGTGGGAGGAGGGTTCAGGATGGAGGACCCACACATATGCCCATGGCTGATTCATACTGATGCCTGGCAAAAACCATCACGATACGGTAAAGTAACTATTTTCCAATTAAAATAAGTAAATAAAATTTTAAAATGTACTGTCTCAGGGTTCTGGAAGCGGGAAGCCCAAAATCAAGGTGTCACGGGGGCTGGATCCTTCCACGGGCCCAAAGGAGACCCGTTGCAGGTGTCTCTGTGTGGCTGGTGGAAGGCCATGTTTTCCTGGTTGTCTTTATGTCATCTTCACCCTGTGCGTGTCTTGGGGCTCAAACTTTCTTTCTTTTTTAACAAAAACATGTATATTCATTTATTTGGCTGCTCCAGTTCTAGTTGTGGCCTGCGGGACCTTTACCTGTGGGATCCAGTTCCCTGACCAGGGATTTAACTGGAGCCATCTGCACGGGGAGCACAGTCTCAACTGCTGGACCACTAGAGGAGTACCCCACTCCCCACCCCAGTTTCCCTTTTTATAAAGACCCTGGTTGCATTGCTCAGCTGAGGCTGCTGTAATGAAATAGCACGGATGCCATGATTTAAATGACAGAAGTTAATTTTCTCACAGTTCTGCAGGCTGGAAAACTCAATATCGAGACGTCGCAGATCTGGTTTCTGGGGAGAACCCTTTGCTTGGCTTGCAGACACCTCCTTCTCACTGCATCTGACACGGTGGAGGTAGAGAGCTCTGATGCCTCTTCTATGAGGTCACAGCCCTATCAGGTGAGTGCCTCTGCTTTACTTCTCTTAGCTACCTTCTCACAGGTCTGATCTCCAAATACCCTCACATTGGAGTGTTTATTGCTCATGTCTGACTCTTTGCGACCCCATGGATGGTAGCCCACCAGGCTCCTCTGTCCATGGAATTCTTCAGGCAAGAATACTGGAGTGGGTAACCATTCCCTTCTCCAGGGGAATCTTCCCGACCCAGGGATTGAACGTAGGTCTCCTGCATTGCAGGCGAATTCTTTACTGTTTGAGCCAAGGTTGGAGTTTAAATCTACGAATTTTGGGGGGAGGCAGATCAATCCCCAAGCATATAGGTTCAGGCCCCACTCTAAGAAGCTATCTTTGATTTGATTACCAAGGGCTTCCCAGGTGACACTAGTGGTAAAGAACCTGCCTGCCAATGCAGGAGACACAAGAGATGGCTGTTCGATTCCCGGGTTGGGAAGATCCCCTGGAGGAGGGCATGGCTACCCACGCCAGTATTCTTGCCTGCAGAATCCCATGGCAGAGGAACCTGGTGGGCTATAGTCCATAGGGCTGCAAAGAGTAGCACACAACTGAAGCAACTTAGCATGTAAAGACTCTATTGCTAAATACGGTCATATTCTGAGGTCCTGGGGGGTCAGGACTTCCAAGGGACACAATCCAACCTATGACACTCAGACTCCACTCAACTCGCTCTCCCACTCTGAAGTCCATCCCAGAAAAGACGGATGGCTCCTCAAGAAAGTTCCCCTGCCTTTTCTAGGGCCAAGAGTTGAGTAGAGCCCCCTCATTGGCTCCCTCTTCCGAGGCTGACACCTAGGGCGCCCCAGGCTCTGCCCCGCAGCCCCGCCTCGTGGTCACCAGCTCTGCTCACAGCTGCCGGTTCCCATGTGTCAGCTCACCGCTGCCGCCCTGGCTGACTCAGCAGGAGGTGAGAAACCACAGCATCCAGGTGGCCATTTCGGTCTTCAGGATATGTGGGCTGAATCAGCCAGAGAGTTAGAGGGAGCCTATCTGAAGCGGATGTGGGGATGGGGTATTTTTGAAGGATCAGAGAAATAGAGGCGAGGTGGAATAAGACAAGAAAGAAGTGGGAATTAGATTCTCTTTCCTTCCAAAATCGCTGTCACAGCCATGGAGAAAATCTTTTCCCCACCCTTTGTCCTCATAATAGGATTATCACAAAAACATATCAAGCAAGAGAAATGCTGTTTTCTTTTAAATCTTCATTTAAAGTACATAATGATCAGAATTTTCTAGAATAAGTGTTCCTTATACCTTTATCGTTCTCCCATTATTTCCTTCTGAAGGTAGAGAAGGCAGACAAAAGGCCCCCAGGCTATGCTATGATTCTGTGATCCTGAATTTCTGAGCTGGGGCCTGGGTCAGGGAGTTGGGGCTCCTCTCCCATCCTCTTAAGCTGACCACATGCTCTCATGCCTTCCCATTCCTAATGAGCCCTGGGCCTCTCCAGGGTTTCTTCTCTGCCTCCCTCCTCATCTCCACACCCCTCTCAGCATCACAGTGAAGGGAGAACACAGGGCTGGGAGTGAGAAGAACTTGCTTTACTCACTGTGTGATCTAAGTGGTTCAGGGGGTGTTGGGGGCTCAAAGGAGAAGCTCACAGGGGAGATAGATTTCATGTGGTCCCTTTCATCCTGCTTGTACCTGCCCTGGCCAACTTCTGGGGAGAAAAATGGCTGCATGATGCCCTCCCCATTTCTACCTTAAAATTACAGACTTTGAGAGACAGAAGGGTCTTTGGAACGTGTCACACTCATGTTCCTACTGAGTGTGTGGATGCTGAGCGGATCTCTGCTTTCATACATCCAGGGGTTGGCAGCTCAGAGTGTTAGAACATTTTCTCTAGTGATGAGTAAGATTTCTGCTATATTAGGGCTCCCCAGAGAAACAAAGCTAATAAAAAGTGTGTATGTGCCTGTGTATACATATATATATTTCCATATACACTTATAGTTTCCATATATATGTGAATATACATTTCTACATTCATATTCCATGTGTATGCTTATATAAAAATATATTTATACACACACACATATATGTATATATGGAAGGGGATTTATTAGAAGTAATTGGCCCATGCAATTATGGAGGCTAATAAGTCCTAAAATCTCCAGGGTCAGTGAGCAACTTGCAGAACCAATGATATAGTTCCAGTCCAAAGGCTCAAGACTCAAGAAATGCCAATATTTTGGTTTGAGTTCAAAGGCATAAAAAAGCCAATATGTTAATACCAAAGACAGGAGATACTCTCTGTTACTCATGGAATGTCAGTCTTTTTGTTCTATCCTGCCCTTTAACTGATTGGAGGAGGCCCACCCTCATGGGGGAGGGCAATTTATTGATTGAAATGTTAATTTCCTTCAGAAACACCCTCAGAAAAACATTCAGAATAATGCTTGGCCAAATGTCTTGGCACCCGGTGGCCCAGTCAAGTGATCATATAAAATTAATCATCACACTTTTTTCCTATCATTCCTCCTTAACGTGGTCCTCTTTATCTGGTCTTAGAGGGAAGGGGACAGCCTCTCAGTGGGATTCAGAGTGTTCAGCCCAGTTGACTGCTCCTGGGAAGGGGCCTGGGTATCCACGCCTGGAAGATGCCTCTTATTCCCACTAGATTGCCTCTCTCTATAGTGGAGTGGCCAGCGCCTCTTGCCTCACTGGGCCAGAAGTCACAACTGCCACACCTGTGCCGGTCTCCCTGCCCCTCTCAACCTCATCCCTCTTAGCTTGTGGCTGTGGTGTCTGGGGCTAATAGGAACTATATGCTGGGACCAATCTTTGCAGAGAGGAAGTAAGAAAGCTCATTTCCACCTCTGTCCCACCCACAGCCAGGGGTCTTAAAGAGGAAGGAGCAGGGAGCTACTACTTAATGCCAAAGGCTTTACATGCCTTGCATCCTTGAAGCTGCATAAACACCCAGCACAGGCAAATCTCGCCTCTACTTTAGTCACAGGGAAACTGATGCATGGGGACTTTCTGTCACCAGCTCAGAGTCAGATAGCTGCCAACTGTAGGAGCCAGGATTTGAATCCTGCTTTGGAGGGTTTCAAAACCTCCTCTTTCTGCCGCATCTTGGGATGTTAAGTGTGGACGGAGGAGCCTGTGGGCTGCAGTCCATGGGGTCACCGGGAGTCGGACACGACTGAGCGACTTCACTTTCACGCATTGGAGAAGGAAGTGGTAACCCACTCCAGTGTTCTTGCCTGGGGAATCCCAGAGACAGAGGAGCCTGATGGGCTGCCGTCTATGGGAAAGGGAGATGGGGAGGGAGTGGAGGGAGGGAGGGAGGGAGGAGAGAGAGCTTTGCCCCCATCTTTTTTTGTCTGGCTGGACAACGGATGTGCACCCTGATGGCAACTGGTTGTTCCTGTCTGGTGGGGTGGAGGGCAGTCTACCTGCTATGGGGAACAGCTTCAGGTTCTGGTCTCAGCACCTGGACTCCAGTTCCAGCCTTTGCGTTTCCCAGCCAGGCAGCCCTGGACAAGCTACTCCTCTGAGCCCCAGTTTCCTCTCTGTACAAGACGCATGAGCTCCCCTGGTGGCTCAGCGGTGAAGAATCCAACTGCCAATGCAGGAGACGCGAGTTCAGTCCCTGGGCCAGGAAAGTCCCCTGAGAAAGAAATGGCAACCCAGTCCAGCACTCTTGCCTGGTAAATCCCAAGGAAAGAGGAGCCTGGTGGGCTAGAGTCCCTGGGGCCACAAATAGCTGGACCTGACCTAGTGACTAAACAACAGCAAGGGACATATGATCACTCACTTTAGGGCTGTTGTGAAGATCACATCAGATCAAGGACCTCACTGGGTTCCCTTAGTCACGAGGGACAATGCTCAGGTCTAGCACATGGGGCATCTTGATTTTGACATTGATGACACCATTATTATTTGATTAATTTCTACTGTGTGTTGACCATTGAGACCTTCCTTACATAGGCTGTCTTGGTAATATAGCTTATGAGGTGGGTCGTTTACCAGAGAGGGTCAGAAATCTTGAGAGACTTGAAAAACTAGGATTTGAACCCAGACCCCTAATGGCTTGTCTGAAAGTGAAAGTGAAGTCGCTCAGTCGTGTCCGACTCTTTGCGACCCCATGGACTGTAGCGCACCAGGCTCCTCTGTCCATGGGATTCTCCAAGCAAGAATACTGGAGTGGGTTGCCATTTCCTTCTCCAGGGGATCTTCCTGACCCAGGGATTGGACCTGGATCTCCCTCATTGCAGGCAGACGCTTTAACCTCTGAGCCACCAGGGAAGCCCAATGGCTTGCCTAGGTCCCTTCTTTCTCCCATCAGGCTTCTCCCCATTAAATGCAAATGAGGACCAGTTTGAGGAGGTGGTTAAGTGTGCTGGGAGGATGCTGGATTCAAAGGCTCCGGAACAGACTCTCAGTCTTGTGGTTTTACTCTTTCCCATCTAATGTGTGCTAAGTCGCTTCAGTCGTGTCCAACTCTGCACGACCCTATGGAGTGTAACCCACCGGGCTCCTCTGTCCCAGGGATTCTCTAGGCAAGAATACAGAAGTGAGTTGCCATGTCCTCCTCCAGGGGATCTTCCTGACCCAGGGATCAAACCCGTGTCTCTACATCTCCAGAACTGACAGGTGGCCTCTTTACCACAAGTGCCACCTGGGAAGCCCTTCCCATCTAATAGAGCAAAGCAAATACTCAAGGATCTTTCTTTTCCTGGGTTGCTTCTTAAAGTCTTTCCCTCTGCCTAAGTGTCTCATTTGCAGTCAGATTTGGATCTGCTATCCAGGCGCTACTTCTTTTCCAAGGAGCCAGGGAGGGCTGGATAAAAGATGTGGGTTTCCAGAAGCACTCAGTGGGAGTATGTGTATGTGTGTATGTGGTAGTGCTTGGGGAGGGGGTGGGTGGATCTAGAAATCAGGCAGAACAAGGCAAGGAAGAAGTGACTTTGAGGCTGTAACCAATGCATCATTCAGCAAACTTTACTGAGCATTAATGTGAGCCAGGCGCTGTGCTAAACCCCGCAGGGTTGAAGAAACCTCACACTCTGATCTCCAGGAGCTTACAGACTGGTGAGGAAGACAGGATTCCAGGCAGATGGAAGCTCCTTCTGCTTGGAGATGGGCTGGAGAAGGGAGGGGAGGATGGTGGGAGGGAGGGTGTGCAGGCACGGTGGGGGCTGTCTCTTATACACATCTAGATGTGTATAAGAGACAGTCTTTGCAGAGAGGAAGTAAGAAAGCTCATTTCCACCTCTGTCCCACCCACAACCAGGGGTCTTAAAGAGGAAGGAGCAGGGAGCTACTACTTAATGCCAAAGGCTTTACATGCCTTGCATCCTTGAAGCTGCATAAACACCCAGCACAGGCAAATCTCGCCTCTACTTTAGTCACAGGGAAACTGATGCATGGGGACTTTCTGTCACCAGCTCAGAGTCAGATAGCTGCCAACTGTAGGAGCCAGGATTTGAATCCTGCTTTGGAGGGTTTCAAAACCTCCTCTTTCTGCCGCATCTTGGGATGTTAAGTGTGGACGGAGGAGCCTGTGGGCTGCAGTCCATGGGGTCACCGGGAGTCGGACACGACTGAGCGACTTCACTTTCACGCATTGGAGAAGGAAGTGGTAACCCACTCCAGTGTTCTTGCCTGGAGAATCCCAGAGACAGAGGAGCCTGATGGGCTGCCGTCTATGGGACTGCACAGAGTCAGACACGACTGAAGCAACTTAGCAGCAGCAGGCCCCATAAAGAATACTGCTTAAGGGATGCGAGACAATACTCAGTTTGCAGAAGTCCCACAATAGTGATGTAGTTCTGCCCAGGTGCAGGCAGCTCAGCCGTCAGTCCGCAAACGGAGTTGCTACTGGTCTGACATTGCCGTGCGGGTTCATCTGCAGTAGACAATAAATGAGGAGGCTGGAGGAGATGACCACTAAGGACTACCTTCTCCAGTTCTGGGATCCTAAGGATAAAAGGCTTTCCCTGACAAGAAGGATCCCCCAGCGCAGGCAGCCTGGAGTTCCCTTCATTTTGGTGGCACTGAGGACAGTGCCAGGTGGAGGAACGCTGGGTGCGCGCGAGCCTCGGGTCTCTGTCCCTCCTCCTGTTGTGTGAGAGCAGGGCCTTGCTGCGGGAGGAGATGCAGATAGGAGCCATTGCAAAGGGCCCAACAGAGGCAGAGCCCAGTTTCCCGTGTTTGTCTGGGACACTGCCAGCCCGTGTTCTGCAGTGACTCGGAAGCGGAGAGCAAGCAAGGGATTTTCAGATGGTCTTTGCATGCTTTCTACTTTGTTTTCTCCTGAAGGGAGAGGCAGCTGCCATGGGTACTCTAAATCTTNGTTTCCCGTGTTTGTCTGGGACACTGCCAGCCCGTGTTCTGCAGTGACTCGGAAGCGGAGAGCAAGCAAGGGATTTTCAGATGGTCTTTGCATGCTTTCTACTTTGTTTTCTCCTGAAGGGAGAGGCAGCTGCCATGGGTACTCTAAATCTTGGCCTGGAGAAACGAGGCATGAGGAGCTGGAGGGGGAATGGCTTATGTGAGATGAGACGCCTGAGGCCATGTTAGCCTGAACTGGGGAGCGCTTGATCTGCTCCCTGCTCCGGGAAGCTCCAGTTTCTCTGGAGAGGATGCATGCTGACCTCTTGGGATCCCCTTGCTTCTCTTACAGTGGACTCTAGAAGGAACGGTCATTAATTTGGAGAATCTTAGGGCTGGGGTGGGGCTTGAAGTCAATCACCCAGATACCCCTTGAATACCTACTTCCAGGGCAGCTCTTTTCATCTTTGCCCAGCTCCTGCCTGGGAACTCTGTCTCCTGGTAGCTTCCATTCATCATTCTGGGGTCTCCCCCATCTACTCTGCACATGAATGTCCTCTGATCACACATGCGTATTTTGCTGGGAGAGGCTTTGCGTCCCCATGGGAATGTGGCCTGCACTCTGAAATTACTTCCTGTGACGGTCATTTTGTCTCTTTGGCTGGACTGTAATCTGCCTTCTGTAGGGACAGCTTGTCCTTTTTTTTTTATCCCACATATTCACTACTGGAGGGTTGAGCATATGGAGAGTGTTTAATCACTGCGTGGTGGAAGGAAGGAAGGGAGGGAGATGGGGAGGGAGTGGAGGGAGGGAGGGAGGGAGGAGAATACCCCCCCGCAGCCTCCTCGGGCCTTGTTCTGTTTAAGTCAAATGACTTAGGTTCCCGGTTGCCTACTGCCTGCCACGTTCCAGCTCAATCATTCTCTGAAATTTGGAGCTGTAGCTAAAACGCCTTTGCCCTGTAACAGGATTTTCACAGGCTCCACAGCGGCGGTAACGTGGCTCATCACCTGCTGTTGTAATCGGCCCGCTAAGCCCGGGGCTGCAGTCAGAAAGCTTAACTCGCCTTGCTGATTCCAGCTCGCTCTTCCTGGCATCAGAGCGGTGTTTCAGGAAGGGAAGCTAATCTGTTCCCCCCTCCCTACTTGCACACAGAAGCATTTCAAAGGAAATACAAACGGCAGAGGGAAAGGTGGTGAGAACCCAGATCCTGTAGACCTGAGGGGCAGCAGAAACAGTGTGCTGGGGCTGTGATGGGTCCCTTTTCCTGCAGAGGGGTGGGTGAGGGAGCTGGGTTTCCCTGAGGGTCTTTTTCCCGGCCAGGTTTCAAGGTCTGTATTGGAAGAGCTGGCTCTGTTGAAGGGAAGGGTGAGTTTTGAGTAGGAATGTGTGTGTGTGTGTCCACTGTGCCTGATGAAATATCTAGACACTTTTTCTAAAATCATCCTCACCGCTGGTAATTTTTTGCCCTCTCCCACCATCTTAACACTTTCTACTTCCGAAGACCAGAGCCCAGTGCACCTAGAGAGATTCTGAGATGCGTTAGCGATTCACTGCGGGCTCCTTGAGTCAATGAGCAGTAGCACTTCAGCTCAGTTTTGTTCCAGGCACTGGGTTATGCCCTCAAACCCATGAGAATCCGATCACATGGGTTATACATGGGAAGGCAGGTTGGAAACAGAAGCAGGCTGTAAACTCCTTGGTGGCACGGGCCATGCGTGCATTTCAAAGGAATGCCTGCTAAGTTGCTTCAGTCAAGTCCAACTCTTTGTGACCCCATGGACTGTAGCCTTGCAAGCTCCTCTGTCCAGGGGATTTTCTAGGCAAGAATACTGCAGTGGGTTGTCATTTCCTCCTCCTGGGGATCTTCCCAGGAGACGCAGAGATCCAACACGTGTCTCCTGCGGTTCCTGCACTGCAGGCGGACTATTTACTCCTGAGCCACTGGGGAAGCCTGCATGCATGCCAGCATTCATTCATTCAAGAAATACTGAGCTTAACATGTGACACATGTTCTTACTAGATGCTGAGGGTATAGCCACGAAATGTACAGACAAACTTCCCTGCCCCTGTCCTAGTGGAATGTACTGAACCAAGACTGGGCAATGGTCAGATTTTAGCTTAACCTAAGAAATAACTTTCTGATGACTAGACCTGCCTGACTATGCAATGTGCTACCATATTAGGTAATGAGTTCCCCGCCACTGGAAAAGTTTGAGCAGAGGCTCCATGGGCATATACTGGGGATACAGAAGAGGGGGTGCAGCAGACCCTAGATATGCCTGCCTACATCTCCGTCCCCTTACCTCTTTGGTTCACACTGGAAAACTTCTGACTGTCAGCACCTGCATTTGTTTGCCTGACAGTTTCTTAGACTCCCTGCCCCGCCGCCCCCGCCCCCCAGAATCTATTGTGCTGCCCACTCAGCAAGCTGGGAAGTGCCAAGGAATTGATGGGAGCAGTCTTTTCTAGGTCACTTAGCCCGAGAGAAACTAGGGCCTATGCCTGAGCAGGCAGGTAGTGGGGCTCATTGCCTTTTGCCCCACAGGTCCTCGGCACTAAAGGCCCAGGGGTAGTGTGATTAAAGCATATTTTCTGGAGGAGAGGGGAGAGTGATGGTAGGTGTGGTAGACACTCTAGTGTGCCTCTCAGATCTGCCTTCAGTGAAGGACTAGACCTAGCTGCTGGGGAGGTGATCAGCAGACAGACTTCAGTAATTGGGCCCCATCAGAGATTGTTTCAGCTGCAGAAAGCTTCCTGCCTAAGATACCTCCCTTTTGAGGTGGCCCACATCCAACGACAGATTGATGAGGGAATAGAAGGCCTGGCCATCTTGGCTGGATTGGGGACAGCTCCAGAGGACCATTCTGTGTTCCAGGACTCCTTGTGGGGTTGGCCACGGCTGCTGCTGGCCTGCATAAAAGCTGCATTCCTCCCTCTGCTTTCTATTTCTCTTCCCCACTGGTGTGGACCCTATAGGCTCTGATTAGTAAACACCCTGCTGGCTAAACTCAGTCTCAAGAGGTTGCTTCCCAAGGACTCCACCCCATGACAGTGGAACCTGATCCCTACCCGCCTACCTGAACCTCTGGAATCGGTCGGCTACACCCTGTTCCTTCCCAGATTATCTCTACAGCAACCTCTAGCTACCTTAAAGCTGAGCCAGGTTCAGCTCCTTTCTTACTGCTTCATCTCAGCTTCTCAAGGAAGGGTGTGTGTGATCAGGCTGGTGGGCATAGGGGACCTGCCTCTCTGACTGCTGCACCCCTTCCCCTTACCACACTCGTGCCTCCACAACTGTGTTGTGTGTTGATGCCCCGGGCACTGTGCACCCAGACAAACATAGTCAGGGGGCCACCATGAAGACTGAGACAGTCTCGGGCTCCAGAGTAATGTCCCTGGATCAGAGGTGCATTCCAGCAGCTGGGACTGTGATGGGAGCTCGCTTTATTAGATCCCATTATAAATGGATGATTTGCCATCTCTGAAGATAAATGGGAAACTTAATGCAGAGGTATCCTGTCTGGGGGAACTGGAGAGTTATGGATGTTAGCTTTGTAGCTTTATGAAAGCACTTTCTTATGGAAACTGAAATGACCAAGATTAGATTGAATTAGTAGGTACCGGTATGAGCCTTTTCTCCCCCTATCCATCTTGATTTTTTTTTTTTTTTTAAGGGAGATGATTTGCCTCCTGCATGAGCATTTCATAAAAATGCAAATCCCAAGTTTGGGTTTGATAATTAGCAGAATTTCCTCCTGGTGCCTAGGAGGAAGCAGCCCAGCTAGAATTCTCTTTGGTGGTGGGCAAGTAGACACCCTCTGTTGGCTCCACCCTGGGCAGTGTCTGATCCTTCTGGTCTACTTCCTTTCCCACTGGTGCTAGGTACTCCCCTCACCTGTCCCCACAGAGCAGAAATGGATTAGTGAGACTTTCTGTCCCAGCAGCGGGGCTCCTGTCCTCCCGCTTTGAGGACAGGATCTCCCCATCCTACACAGGTCCCACTCTCCATCACAACTTCTCCAGCCTGAACTTTGAGCCCAGGTCCTAGTTGGGTGGTAAGGTTTTCTGTCAGCAAACAAATCTGTCTGATGGATATTTGAGCACTTTTGATAACAAGTATCCCTGGTGGCTCAGCAGTAAAGAATCCACCTGCAATGCAGGAGACATGGAGACCCAGGTTTGATCCCTGGGTCAGGAAGGTGCCCTGGAGGAGGGCGTGGCAACCCACTCTAGTATTCTTACCTGGAGAATCCCATGGACAGAGGAGCCTGCAGGGCTACAGTCCATGGAATCATAAAGAGTCGGACACGACTGAAGCGATTGGGCACACACATGCACAGCGCCAGGTACCGCAGAAACAAAGATACAGATACTGACCCTCTGCCTTGGAGGCAACGAGTTTAACTGAGAGAAATGCAGATAAAGATACTTTCCAAACTAGCACTGCCCAAAGAACTTTCTGTGATCATGGAAATGTTCTGTACCTGAGCTGTCTGCTGCGGTAGCCACCAGCAACATGGGGTCTTACGGAAATAACTTAAGAAAAAGATTCTGGAGAGGAATTTCAAGCTTAGTTTTTCAGCCAATCATCTGCAATCTCAGATACACTGATTCTGAGATTTGAACCTCAGTTTCATCATCTGTAAAATGGGATTATTAAAACCTACACTGCCTCTATAGAATATTAGAACACCAGCAGCTGGGACTGTGATGGGAGCTCGCTTTATTAGATCCCATTATAAATGGATGATTTGCCATCTCTGAAGATAAATGGGAAACTTAATGCAGAGGTATCCTGTCTGGGGGAACTGGAGAGTTATGGATGTTAGCTTTGTAGCTTTATGAAAGCACTTTCTTATGGAAACTGAAATGACCAAGATTAGATTGAATTAGTAGGTACCGGTATGAGCCTTTTCTCCCCCTATCCATCTTGATTTTTTTTTTTTTTTTAAGGGAGATGATTTGCCTCCTGCATGAGCATTTCATAAAAATGCAAATCCCAAGTTTGGGTTTGATAATTAGCAGAATTTCCTCCTGGTGCCTAGGAGGAAGCAGCCCAGCTAGAATTCTCTTTGGTGGTGGGCAAGTAGACACCCTCTGTTGGCTCCACCCTGGGCAGTGTCTGATCCTTCTGGTCTACTTCCTTTCCCACTGGTGCTAGGTACTCCCCTCACCTGTCCCCACAGAGCAGAAATGGATTAGTGAGACTTTCTGTCCCAGCAGCGGGGCTCCTGTCCTCCCGCTTTGAGGACAGGATCTCCCCATCCTACACAGGTCCCACTCTCCATCACAACTTCTCCAGCCTGAACTTTGAGCCC
This sequence comes from Oreotragus oreotragus, assembly GCA_006410675.1. Taxonomy (NCBI): domain Eukaryota; kingdom Metazoa; phylum Chordata; class Mammalia; order Artiodactyla; family Bovidae; genus Oreotragus; species Oreotragus oreotragus. The sequence continues at coordinate 513,757 of SJYX01011000.1, forward strand.
AGGTCCTAGTTGGGTGGTAAGGTTTTCTGTCAGCAAACAAATCTGTCTGATGGATATTTGAGCACTTTTGATAACAAGTATCCCTGGTGGCTCAGCAGTAAAGAATCCACCTGCAATGCAGGAGACATGGAGACCCAGGTTTGATCCCTGGGTCAGGAAGGTGCCCTGGAGGAGGGCGTGGCAACCCACTCTAGTATTCTTACCTGGAGAATCCCATGGACAGAGGAGCCTGCAGGGCTACAGTCCATGGAATCATAAAGAGTCGGACACGACTGAAGCGATTGGGCACACACATGCACAGCGCCAGGTACCGCAGAAACAAAGATACAGATACTGACCCTCTGCCTTGGAGGCAACGAGTTTAACTGAGAGAAATGCAGATAAAGATACTTTCCAAACTAGCACTGCCCAAAGAACTTTCTGTGATCATGGAAATGTTCTGTACCTGAGCTGTCTGCTGCGGTAGCCACCAGCAACATGGGGTCTTACGGAAATAACTTAAGAAAAAGATTCTGGAGAGGAATTTCAAGCTTAGTTTTTCAGCCAATCATCTGCAATCTCAGATACACTGATTCTGAGATTTGAACCTCAGTTTCATCATCTGTAAAATGGGATTATTAAAACCTACACTGCCTCTGTAGAATATTAGAACAAAGAGGCCTGGCCCAACTTCCTTATTCTACAGAGGAGGGAGCAGGGGTGGTGACCTGTCAGGTCTTGTGGGAAAGTAGGGGCAGAATCAGACCCTTAACATCTGATCCCAGGCTTTGGGGCCACAGCAGGATGCTGCTTGGGGTGCTGTGGGAACTGAATATAGAAAAAAAAGAGCGATCTCTGAAGCATGCGTATGCATGAATGCCTGCATGCTCAGTCGTGTCCAACTCTTTGCGACCCCATGAAATGTAGCCCACCAGACTCCTCTGTCCACGGCATTCTCCAGACAAGAATACTGGAGTGGGTTGCCATTTCCTTCTCCAGGGGATTTTCCTGACCCAGGGATCAAGCCCACATCTCCTGCATTGGCAGGCCGATTCTTTACTACTAAGCCCAATCTTTGAAGAGTGAAAACTATCTAAGACGATGGGTGGTGAAACCACCCAAAGGAACCATCACAGCTGTTCGGGACCACGTGTTGAAGAAGAAAGGAGGAAGAAGCCTTGTTTGTGATATGACGTGGGGCTCTAGGCTTAGCACACACCTCACAGCTAGCGTCTGCCCCAAACATCCGGATGATAGATGCATCCCTAGAGTCAGGCTACAGAAAGAGGAGGCAAAAGCTGCATGTGCCACCTGAGGTCAGTGGGGACCTCAGACTGGGGAGCCCTGAGAGCTTCCAAGACCTGTAGATGCTTTATCAGGGTTGAGAGCTGACCTACTGAGTGCCAAGTATCCCTACCAGACCCTGAATGTGGTATCCCAGCATACCACATTCAGAGCTGCCTTTGAGCCAAGAAATTTGAGCCAAGAGATGGAGAGAGAGAGCCCCCAAATGAAACAAACATGGAGGACTCCTAGCAATGGACTCAGGCTCCAGGGGACAGAAATAAAATTTGAATGAAGGAATTGAGTGCTGGATTGGGAGATGAGAGGGACAATTAGTCTCAGGAGGAGTCATTTAAAAATTGAAAATGCAGCTTAAACAGCTTCTTTTTTATGGTGGTAAACGCTCTCCCAAATCCCAGGGTGTTTTCTCCACGAGGTGCTGAGCTCTGCTGAATGGATGGGACGAAGGCCTTGGGGTTGGCTCTTCCTACAGGCCCCAACTTTGGGTCCCAACAAGGCCCACAGGGGCCTCAGGGGCTCTGTCCTTGGCCTACCAGTCCCAAGGCTGCCTGCATTTCAAGCTCCATTCAGTAAAACTGTTTTTGCTGCTGGGAGTGCTTCTGAATTCAGTTCCCAAGGGCATAAGCAAAGAGGTCCTGGAAGAGGGCCCTTGAGGCTGGCACGGGAGGCTGTCAGGGGCCGTGGGAGGGCAGTTTAGCTGGAAAGAGCTGGGGCATCTGAGGACTGAGAGCTCCTGATGGAAGAGGCCAGACTTGGGCCTTAGGCTGGGACTGAGCTGTAGATCTGTGAATCACTTTCCTATAAGTGCTGGTGCCCCTGACCGTCCCCACTGGTGATTCTAACCAACAGGTGGAGTGTTGGCAATACTGACACACTATTTACCCGGGAGATGGGCTGTAGAAGATGCTTGCGGACAGGTGGCAGGGCCAGGTTTAAAGGTCGCTCCCCTGCATGCAGCAGGGATGGGAGATCGGAGAGGAGAATGAGAACTGAGGGCTTCCTTCAGTTCAATGGACCCGAGTCTGTCATTCCTTCCTAGGGGGCCCTCTTCTCTGGCCCTGGCTGTGGAGGTCCAAGGCCCTAGGGTCAGCCTGCTTCCTGCTCCGGGTGAGTGTGATCGGCATAGCTCTGGAGATGGACCTCCCCAAGCTTTCATCCACTGTGGCGTAATGACCCAGTTGACCTGCCCTCTCATAGGCCATCACAGTGCCGTCTCTGGGTACCAGCACTGGATGAGGAAAGGCACGTAGAGTGCTTCACACATGCCCACGATGCTGCAGATGCTCAGCCTCACCACTGCCATCCTCATTATTTACTGGGTCAGCTCTCCTCTGTTAATGTAGGTTAACTCCCTTGCCCTGAAATGAGCTCCCTGACCTCCTCCCATGACCTGATGGCCTCCCATCTTTCAAGAGCAGACAACATAGTCCAGGGACCTTAGTTTTCCACTTGGTGCTGGCCCAAGCGTGTGACCTCAGCCAAGTCACTTTTGCTCCTCCAATCTGTTTTCTCATCTGTTGGAGGAGCTTATTCTGGAACTGAGTTTCCCAGGTGTGATGTGGTACACGATGCGGGGTGGGCGTTCAGATAGGTAACCCATGTGTTGAGAGGGGGTTTCCCTAGGCCCTGATATGTCTGGGTGGATGGGGATGGCCCCGGATGGCCCCTGGGACCCTGGCCAGCGCTCTTGCAGCTGGGAGTAGCTGAAGCTGTGTGCTCCAGCAGGCAGAACAAATGTTACCATTTCCCTGTGTGCCATGACGTACAAAGGTAAGAAATCAACTCCAAAGTCTGCTGGGATAATATCTCTAATATTCTGAGTCATCTCCAAGCTTCAGAATATACCTCTTCTGAGAAGTCTGCCCCTACAACATCATTCAAAGGTGTATCACCATCATGGTCGTCTTAGCGTTTACGACCTGCTTTAGTCTGAAATTAATTAGTTAATTTGTACTTCTTAAAATGTGGCCTGTGGGCTGTTTCCCATAACAGCTACTATGATTGCAACTGCTGCTCCTGTTGTCTTTACGAGCATGCAGGTGCAGGGCCCCTTGCGATGGGCTTCGCTCTTCACTCTCACAACAGCACTGTGGGGTGTGCGTGCACAATTGTGCATTGCACATGGGAAACTCGGGACTGCGATGGTTTGAAATAATCACCCAAATCGCAAGTAGCTGAGTCAGGATTTGGATGTGAGCCTGTTGGTCTGATGCGGCCCATGCTCGTAGCAGTGTGCGCGTGTGTGTATGCGCATGCGCGCGCGCATGCACAGGCAGGCCCTCTCTCCTGGTTAGATGTCCAGTGTCCAGTGAAGAGGCTTGTGTTTTCTGCATTCCTTCCACCTCCCTGCAGTTCAGGCCTGGGCTCAGTAGTAAGCACGCAAGGGCAATTGCCAGCATGCCAGATATTTTCATGTAAACTAAAAGTGAGGGCTGGGACAGCCTGCCCTGGTCGCGGAAGGAAGGCACAACTGACCTCTGTCAGGTCACCTGGGAGGTGAGTGTGTGAAATCTTACGCGCACTGGGGCTCAGCAGAGCAAGCCCCATGTAGCCTGACCTCTGATGTTTTAGGGTAAGAGGCTGCGCCGGGGAAGTCCCGAACTGACCTCAGGTACACGGCTGATGAGAACAGGTCCTGAGCCCCCACCCCCCGTCCCCCAACAGCTGAAGTCTGCCAGACAGCCCCGTCCAGGGATCTCCCTGGGAGAGAGAAACAAGTCAGTGAATGACGTCTGGGATCAGCGGGTCCTGGGAGCCTGGGGAGGGGTTCAAACAGCAAGCAGTGCTCACTCAGGTGGCCCTGGCCTCCAGGCTGCGGTTTACAGCACCCAGGACTCACTCTTTTCTTAAAAAATTTTTGGCCACGCTGCTTGGCATGAGGGATCTTAGTTTCCTGACTAGGGATAGAAACTACGCCCCCTGCTTTGGAAATGCGGTGTCTTAACCACTAGACTGCCAGGGAATTCCCAGCACCCTGGGACTTAGACTTGACCCTTCCCTTCTCCTTCTTTCTGGGAGCTGCTCCTCTCCTTAGGTTGTGGGTTGGTCCTTACCTGGCCTTCTCACTGCTGGGATTGTCAATCAGTCCTATGAAGGATTTATATTTGGACTCCTGATGAGTTGTCCATGAGAGTCCTGGGCAGCCCCCAGCCCACTCGTCCTTCACCTGAACATCTGAACCACACATATACCTGCTGCATGATTAAGGGTCAGACAGACCTGAATTTCGGATAAGGCAATGGCAACCCACTCCAGTACTCTTTCCTGGAAAATCTCATGGGTGGAGGAGCCTGGTGGGCTGCAGCCCATGGGGTCGCAAAGAGTCGGACACAACTGAGTGACTTCACTTTCACTTTTCACTTTCTTGCATTGGAGAAGGAAATGGCAAGCCACTCCAGCGTTCTGGCCTGGAGAACGGACAAGGGATGGGGAGCCTGGTGGGCTGCCGTCTGTGGGGTCGCACAGAGTCGGACACGACTGAGTGACTTAGCAGCAGCAGCAGCCCTGAATTCGACTTCCTGCTACAACTCAGAACATGTAGCCTTAGACAGATTTGCTAACATCTTTCCAAGGAATGTGTACTATGTATTTAATAGTGCCTGCTGCGTTTTAGGTACTGTTCTAGGCACGTAGTGGTGCAGAAGAGGACAAGAAGCTGTATGCCTAGAAAAGTGGGCAGGTAAGACTTCTTTGAGTTGAAATCTGAATGATGATAAAGAGGAAATCTGGAGCAAGAACATTCTACTGAGACAGGAAACAGCCAGTGCAAATGTGTTCCCCAGGTTTATAACTTGTTGCTCCATGTAGAGCAAATTGCAGGGGATCGAGAGTGGAACTTGGGAGACGGGTTAGAGGGTTATTGCGAAGGTCTCGATTGGCAAGGATGATGGCTGGGTGAGTTCCGTCAGCTCCCTGAACCTGTTTTCTCACCATATGAAGATAGCAACATTCTCTACCTTACAGGCTGATTGTGAAGATTAAATGAGTAGACACATAGCGTACAATAAAATGGTAACTATTAGCATTAATAAAAGGAGTAATAATCATAAGCATGAGGGCTTACACAGCTAGGCCCTCACAGGAGGGCTAAGGCTTTAATTAAGTGGAGACTTTTCCATTTAACAGATCCAGGGATGCTTCCAGAGAGTCAGGAATTGGGTGTCTCCTGCCCCTCCTGGCTCACCTATCCTGGGCTTGGTGCAGGGAGAGGGAACAGGCAGGTGATGTTGGGAGGGAAGGCAGTGACTTCTCTGTGCTACAAGAGCGAGCCAGCCCAGGAACGAGAAAGCCTAGGCAACCCCCATGTTCCATTTGTTTCTGGAACAGACCCAGGAGAAATCCTCCCCTCATCCAGGAAGCCTTCTGCATTGAGACAGTGGCTTGAGAAGGGCAGGCTGATGAGGGGACACAAGCCAGAATAAGAAGGCAGGGAGGCAGGCTCCTCCATAACCCAAGGCAGGGGTGTGGGGAGGATGCAGGAAGGGGCTGGGGTCATTCTCTGAGTTTAAGCGATCGTTGAGATGAGAGGACGAGATGGAAGAGGCTGAAGCTCCCATGAGGAATTTGGGGAAACACTCACAATCTCAAAGGTGGCAGCTGGGTTCAATCACACGTGACTGTTCCAACAAGTGGGGGCTTCTCCCCTGCAGAAATCCTCTTCCATGCGGTGTTAGGGTCAATCCCACTGAGGTGGACAGGGCTCCAGTGACCTTCAGGGGGCCCCCACCTTCTCTCAGCATCTGCGATGGCTGTAGAGGGACATTTTATGAGCTCTTCAGTCCTTGCATCCCATGAGGCTTTTGCCTTGCTCCAGACCCTCTCTGATACACACATATATCTTAAAAAGGAAAAGAAAGAGAGAGAAAAGCTATTTTATTTCATTGCCAAACTATCCACTTTAAATACCCTTTTTATTACAGTATCTGCATAGTAATACTAATAATAGATCTTGTTGGCAGCTCTAATGAGGCTGGAGAATATAAGGTTTCCAATAAAGTTAATTGTTGCCTTTAATATTCTCATACATTTATACATGGTAAATCTTTAGCAGAGAAAAAACACTCCATTTCTTCCCTGCTTAGCAGCCGGTTCTAGACCAGATGGGGTGGGATGGCATTGGTGACGTCAGCTGGACTCTCAGGCAACTTGAATTTTGATCCTCCAAACTTTTTTCCAGTGGTGAGAGCATGAGTTTTGAGTCAGAAAGATTTGGCTTTGAATGCTGACCTTGTCACTTCTAGCTCTGTAGCTGGGACAACTTACTTTATGCTCTCAGCCTCAGTTTCTTTGTCTGTGAAATGGGAGTTATGATAAATGTGTATAAAGCTCAACATACTGGCTGGCATTTAGTCAAGGCTCCACACATGCTCCACTCATTGGAAAAGACCCTGATGCTGGGAAATATTGAAGGCAAAAGGAGAAGAGGGCGACAGAGAATGAGATGGTTAGCTAGCATCACTGAATCAATGGACATGAACGTGGGCAAACTCTGGGAGATAGTGAGGGACAGAAGAGCCTGGTGTGCTGCAGTCCCTGGGGTTTCAAAGAGTCGGACACGACTTAGTGCCTGAACACAAACAACCAAACATGCGAGCTATCTTGTTGTTTGGAACTGTTAAATACAGCTGCTGTTGTATTCACTCACTGCATGAAGTGAAAGTCGTTCAGTCGTGTCTGACTCTTTGCGACCACATGGACGCAGTCCATGGAATTTTCTAGGCAAGAACACTGGAGTGGGTAGAATTTCCCTTCTCCAGGGAATCTTCCCTTCTCCCGTCTCTGGGGGATCTTCCCAACCCTGGGATCGAATCCAGATCTCCTGCATTGCAGGCTGATTCTTTACCAGCTGAGCTGCAAGGGAAGCCCAAGAGTATTGGAGTGGGTAGCCTATCCTTCTCCAGCAGATCTTCCCAACCCAGGAATCAAACTGGGGTCTCTCGCATTGATTCTTTACCAACTCCCTGATAAACTGATAGCTCAGCTGGTAAAGAATCCACCTGCAATGCAGGAGACCTGGGTTCGATCCCTGGGTTGGAAATATCCCCTGGAGAAGGGAAAGGCAATCCACTCCAGTATTCTGGCCTGGAGAATTCCATGCACTGTACAATCCATGGGATTGCAGAGAGTCAGACACGACTGAGCAACTTTCACTTTCGAGTGGCATAAATTCATTCATTATTTCTCTCACTAATTGCGGAATTAATCAGGGTGTTACAATCATCATATTTGAACTTCACAGCTACTGTTGTTTTCTGTTAATCAGTTTCTCAAGGTTACCCAGTACTAAGTGACAGACGGAGCGAGAAGCCTGGACTCTCGGTCCCCTGCAACTTTGTAACTAGGCAGCTCTTGGCATCCATCATTCCTCTCCATCCCACATCTAGAGCTTCCTTGACCCACTATATCTGCTCACCTCTTCACCAGACCTCTGTCTGTGGCTTGGGCCCTGGGCCAACGTGGTTAAAACACTGTTGTGAAGGGAGTGCCACTTCCCCCAGTCTCGGGACAGACTCCCAAGCCCCCTGTCCAACCTCTCCCAATGGTCATCATTCTTCTTTATTTTCTCCTTCTCTTGAAGAAATTTCACGATTTTTACAGTCACAGAACAAAGAAGAACGTATGTCTCGCGATTTCTTATATAGCCGATTTCATGTATTTTTTGACAGTGCCATCAGATTTCTGACATTTACAATGTTTTTCTCCCGGGGGGGTGGGGGTGAGTAGAAGGAGAGGTTCACCTCCACACCCCACCCCATGATCCGGAAAAGGGAGAGATGAACTTGAAATACCCTGGGTTAGGGACAGCCTATGTGACTTGTGTTTCAACAAATGGATTGCCAACCACGCACCCCCACCTCCCCGACCTTCCCCCACCCAGCCAGGGTTCTACTCTACACATCAACGCCTCTCCCGCTGGCAAGTGGTAAGAAATACTATGTGACAGGATGGTTGCCATGGCAACCCTCATTTCCAGTTAAACAGCCGGGCCCTGATGAAAGGAGTCTCGTTTGCTTTGGTTAAAGGGTTTGTTGGGAGGGGTGTGGGGCTGGTTTCTTCCTTCTTCTCTCAGCTGCTTTCTTACTCCTCACTGTCTCCTTTTAGGGGTGAAGTGGAGGCAGAGATGGGCCAGGCTCTGCCCAGGCCCTAGAGAATGGGCTTCTAGTTCCAGGCTGGACCAGAGGAGCCAGGATGGGGACTCAGTCTGAGACGAGACCCCCGGTTCCATCTCTTCTGCCGGCAGCCAAGGTTTTCCTCCCAGCCCTGCCTGCCTCAGGCCCCCGAATCCTCTGCCCTCCCAGAAGTAGGGCCTGTTGGGTGAAGAAATGGGCTCGTGGAGAACCCAGTGTCCCAACAGGTGGTTGGGTAATTAAGTGAGCTTTATGCACACAACACTGTTTTGCCCGATGTAATTGCAGTTTCCATATAAATAATTCACGGGAAATTATTAGAGTGAGGACATCGCCCGCCTCCTCATAATTTGCTTAACCGAAATAGGCTCTTTCATCATCTACGTTGATTTGCCTTAAGACCGTGCACTCAGCATCCTTCATAGGCCTGCTCCTTCGAACACGAGAATGCAGAATTTAATTAAGTTATGCAAATCGGGCGTCCCCTGCCTGGGGAGAGGCAGGGTGTTTGCCCACATGGCCGGGGGTGTGCAGGGAAGTGGGGCAGGGGCCGTGCTGCACCCCAGGTGATGGGCAGCTGTTTGGGGAGGAAGGAGAAAGCTCCCAGAGAAGGAGCAGCGTGCCCATGGCAAGTTCAGAAGCTGGACTCCACAGATAGGGGACGAGAGTGCAAGCTTGAACTCTGGAGTCTCCTCCTAGCTCACTGGCTGTGTAATTTGAGGGGAAGTACTTAACATCATTACACCTCAGCTCCCTTCTCTGTCAAATGAGGATAATAAAAGCCCCACTCTCCTGGGACTGAGGTGAGGAATGCATGAGGGGATCTGTATAAAGTGTTTAATGAGATCCTAGGCATAGTGCTTCACAAGCAGCTGCTATTACTGTTGTTATTACCATTACTATAGATGTTGACAGTTTTAGGTGTCTTAGACTGCTGGCTGTGGTTGTCCCTGCTCTCGATGAACTATCTGATTGAGTCCATCCTGCCCTTTGCTGTGAGGAGGGTTAAATTTATGACTTCATCCATAAATCATTCCATACTTTTGGGAAGGAATTGTTGCATTGGAAGGAAAAAGCACCTAACATTTTGGAGGCAGTCAGACCAAGGTTCAAATCCCAGTACTGCTGCTTACTTACTGTGTGGTCTTGGGCAAGTCACTTTGAAACAGGAGGGAAGGGGGCAGACACAATCTTTAACAGAATGACATGGCCATAAAACATGACAAAAACGGCTGAGAACCAACTAGGTCCAAGATGGCTGAAGATTTGAATCCCAATAGGCTCTGAGCCTCAAATACACATTGTAACACATTAGCATCGAAATGAAAAACCCCGCAGCACCGTGGCAGTTCCAAGGCCTACCATAAAAGTCCAGAAAGTGGGCAGGGGCCCAACTCCTAGAAATCCCTGCCTCTTCCCCAAATAATTGGAATAATCCTCCCACTTGTTAGCCTATGAAATTACCCAGCCCATAAAAACCACTCTGTATTTTGGGTCTCTCTCTTTCTGAGATGGCCCATACTCCGTGGAGTGTGTATCTCTAAATAAATCTACTTCTTACCTATTACTTTGTGTCAAAATTCTTTCACAGTGAAGGAAGAACCTCAGATATACCAGCAACAACTTTACCTTCATGGGACCTTGAGTGCCTCTCGGGTAAAATGGGGGGAGTATTTTTGTCCTGCTTGGGGCTTGTGGGGATTAGGAGTAATGTGCAAAAAGGTAAAATGGCTGTCTGGGGAGGCCTTACAAATAGCTGTGAAAAGAAGAGAAGCAAAAAGCCAAGGAGAAAAGGAAAGATATAAGCATCTGAATGCAGAGTTCCAGAGAATAGCAAGAAGAGATAAGAAAGCCTTCTTCAGCAATCAATGCAAAGAAATAGAGGAAAACAACAGAATGGGAAAGACTAGAGATCTCTTCAAGAGAATTGGAGATACCAAGGGA
>SJYX01011000.1:527205-592592 GCA_006410675.1 Oreotragus oreotragus
AGTACGTCAAGGCTGTATATTGTCACCCTGCTTATTTAACTTATCTGCAGAGTACATCATGAGAAACGCTGGACTGGAAGAAACACAAGCTGGAGTCAAGACTGCCGGGAGAAATATCAATAACCTCAGATATGCAGATGACACCACCCTTATGGCAGAAAGTGAAGAGGAACTGAAAAGCCTCCTGATGAAAGTGAAAGAGGAGAGTGAAAAAGTTGGCTTAAAGCTCAACATTGAGAAAACGAAGAACACAGCATCCGGTCCCATCACTTCATGGGAAATAGATGGGGAAACAGTGAAAACAGTGTCAGACTTTATCTTTTTGGGCTCCAAAATCACTGCAGATTGTGGTTGCAGCCATGAAATTGAAAGACACTTACTCCTTGGAAGAAAAATTGTGACCAACCTAGATAGCATATTGAAAAGCGAGACATTACTTTGCCAACTAAGGTCCATCTAGTCAAGGCTATGGTTTTTCCAGTGTCATGTATGGATGTGAGAGTTGGACTGTGAAGAAGGCTGAGCGCCGAAGAATTGATGCTTTTAAACTGTGGTGTTGGAGAAGACTCTTGAGAGTCCCTTGAACTGCAAGGAGATCCAACAAGTCCATTCTGAAGGAGATCAGCCCTGGGATTTCTTTGGAAGGAATGATGCTAAAGCTGAAACTCCAGTACTTTGGCCACCTCATGCGAAGAGTTGACTTATTGGAAAAGACTCTGATGCTGGGAGGGATTGGGGGCAGGGGGAGAAGGGGACGACAGAGGATGAGATGGCTGGATGGCATCACCAACTCGATGGATGTGAGTCTGAGTGAATTCGGGAGTTGGTGATGGACAGGGAGGCCTGGTGTGCTACAATTCATGGGGTCGCAAAGAGTTGGTCACGACTGAGTGACTGAACTGAACTGAACTGTGCAAGGCATCAGCTATATGTCTGCCACATCATTTATACTCAACCAGTGGTGACAGGAGTCCTCAAGGCTGGCTGCAGTGAGTCCAGGCGATGGCCTTCCCTTTCCTCCTCACTCTCAATTCTCTCTTTCCCTTAGTGGTGGGCCTTCCTCCCTGTCCTCTCAGTCGCCCTTCCTCTTATGATTCCTGTTCGAGGATCCAATAAACTCATTCACCCTGAGGTGTTAATGACTGATGAGTTTTAAAATTCTACTTCTCTTCAGTGGACTTTCATTTTCTAAAGGGGATAAAAAGCTTGATTATTCTTAAGCTAAAGTTTTGGTTCTTTAATGGAAGTTATCTTGTAAGCCTACAATAAAGCAGAGAGGTACTCCTAAAATCTCACCTGGAAAGCGATGGCTTCTTTGCAGAAGAACCATTGGGTCTGGGGATTCACCCTGATGGTTGGTGCCTCTCATCACTGTCCGTCTCAGATTCAAGCTCTGTCACAGAGCCAGCTGCTTCATCATTTGACACAGATTTCCTGAGCACCTGCTATGTGTCAGGCTTTGTGAGATTCATTGAGTTTATGTTGTGGGCAAAAGAGCACTGTTCTTGCCCTGAAAAGTGCAAGTGAAAATTGCTCAGTCGTGTCTGACTCTTTGTGACCCCATGGATATACAGACCTTGGAGTTCTCCAGGCCAGAATGCTGGAGTGGGTAGCCTTTCCCTTCTCCAGGGGAACTTCCTGATCCTGGAATTGAATCAGGGTCTCCTGCATGGCAGGCGGATTCTGTACCAGCTGAGCTACCAGGGAGCAGGAACTTAAAAGCTAGTGGGAGGGACAATTATTAAACACATGGTACCAATTAATACATAGTTACATGCTCAATAAGGGTTAGAAAGGAAAGGCGCAGGCGGTGATGAGAGAGAACGGTAGGGGACTTGAATTTAAATGGTTGGGGGGATGCAAAAGCAGAAGGTAAAGGAGTGAACTGGGTGAGGAGTGAGAGGAAGGGCATTAATGGCAAAGGAAAGCAGAGGTTCAAAGGCTCAGGGGCAGGAAGAATACTGGCGCCTTTGAGGAACCGAAAGGAGGTGAGTGGCTGGACTAAGGGAGACACGAGGTGAGTTTGGTGACATAGGTGGGCATCACACGTGGGGATCCTGGGGCAACAGGAAGTCACCTTGAGCACGAGATGCAGAGCCTGGGGTCTTGACCATATTCACAGAGGCGCAGGCCCTTCAATACCCAGGCTTTGTGTCTTAAAGAAGCCCACGCCCCACCCCTGAGGGAGCAGAGCAAACCTGTCTGCAAGAGGAACCGAGGAGACTCGTGGACTCAGCGTCAGAAAAAGCAGTCTGGTTCTGGCTCCGTTAGGAAATTCTGTGCTCTGAACCTTCACATCCGCACCTGCAGTGGGCACGTTGCCGGCCCCTGGAGACACACGCTACCTTTCTCTACCCTGGGGGCCTTTCTCTACCCTGGGGGCCTTTCTCTACCCTGGGGGCCTCGTCTGTATGCACTGCATCGATGGCCCCCTTCATCTTCTGTGAGGCTGACTGGAGGCTCCAGCACAAAGACTGGAGGCAGGAGGAGCCTGAGGAGCAGAGACCTACTAACGTCACTCCTGCCCTGCTGGGCCATGGGCCACCTGCATCCTTCTCTCAAAGCTCACCACCTGTCTCCTGTTCCCCTCCTGTAGCTACTGAATCCAGGTCTGGTCACTGCTCCCTCTTAGCTCCCCTCAGGCCAGGAGTGTCAATGCTCTCTGCTCTTTCTAGCCATGAGGTACCTCGCTTTTCCTTGTCAGTTTCCCTTAACACTGCCCACATCTTTGCAAAGAGTCCCCTCAGTGGACATGACGGTTACTTTCACACGTCAGCTTGACTGGGCCACAGGTGCCCAGACCTTTGGTCAAAGCTTCCTCTGGGTGTGTCTGTGAGGGTGTTTCTGGATGAGATGAACATCTGAACACATACCGAGTGAAGCCATGTCCCTCCCTTAGTGTGGGTGGGCTCCACCCAATCAGTTGAAGACCCAACCAGGGCGAAAATGTTGCCCCTCCTCAAGTGGAGGGAAACTTGTCCTGTCTGAGGGCCTTGAAGCCGGGACGTTGGTCCTTTCCTGCCTTCAGACTGAACCAGGAACGTCGGCTGTTTCTGGTCTTCAGCCCGTGCTTCTCCGCTGGGAACTTCTCCCTGGTTCTCCAGCTTTCTGGCAGCCGCTCTCGATCTGTACCTGCCCTGCGCGCCTCTCTGGGCCATTGGGAGGCTCTGTCAAGGTGCTTTGTAAACTGCCAAGTGCTCTACAATTTTGAGACCTGACAACTGTTGCAGTTGTGCTCTCCTGAGCGTTGCGTTTTCTGTTTGTTCCCTGAGGTAGGGCTTGGGGACATGACCCTCAGGTGTGTGAGTTCAGCTCTCAGCACATCTTCACTACTGATCTCTGGGAACTGTCGTCCAATAAACAGTTAGTGAGGGATGAACTTAGCCACACGGCCACACCGGTTCTGCCCTGCCCTTTAGCTCACATTTAGCGCAGGACAGAGAGAAGTCAGAAGCTCAGACTTTGTGGCCAGACGGTCTGGGCCCAGATCCCAGCTCCTCTTTTTCTTACGCACATGGCATTTGACAGCTCTCTTACCGCCTTAAGCCTCAGATTCTCACCTGTAAAAAGGGATGCCAACATATATATAGTTATCTATGTGCACAGCACTGCATTGTCACTCAGGTTACCTGAGACCTTGGCACAGTTCATATGCTGGAGAAGACGCTTGAGAGTCTCTCAGACAGCAAGGAGATCAAACCAGTCAATCCTAAAGGAAATCAACCCTGAATATTCATTGGAAGGACTGATGCTGAAGCTGAAGCTCCAATTCTTAGGCCACCTGATGCAAAGAGCCGACTCATTGGAAAGGACCCTCTGCTAGGAAAGATTGAGGGCAGGAGGAGAAGCGGGTGACAGAGGATGAGATGATTGGATATATCACCGATTCAGTGGACACTTGAGCAAACTCAGTGGGTTTTGAGCAAACTCAGGGAGACAGTGAAGGGCGAGGAAGCCTGACATGCTTAGTCCATGAAGTTGCAGAGTCGGACGTGACAGAGTGACTGAACAACAGTGGCATAGTATATATCTTTAGGAAATGATAGTTATTACCACCGATGAGACGGTTGCGTGGCATCATCCACTTGATGGACATGAGTCTGAGTAAGCTCCGGGAGTTGGGGATGGACAGGGAAGCCTGGTGTGCTGCAGTCCAGGGGTCGCAAAGAGTCGGACACGACCGAGTGACTGAACAACTGAACTGAACTGGTTACCACTTTGTCAGTAGCCAGCTGTGTGGTCTTAGGAAAATCACTTTACTCTCCTGGGCCTCAGGGATCTCTTCTCCAAGACACTTCTGGGGTGAGTGCATCTGTTATTTTTCTATTTTTTCTATAAAAAAATTTCCACAATTTTAGTACCTTAGTACAACACCCATATCCTATGGGTCAGAAGTCCCAGCATGAACTGGGTTTTCTGCTTGAGTCTTCCAAAGCTGCACTCAAACGGCTGGCCATCCCCCATTCTTATCTGGAGCTCAGGGGGCTCTTTCAACTTCACTCATGTTGTTGGCAGAATTCAGTTCCTGCGGCAGTAAGACTGAGGCTGTCACCCGCTAGAGGCCGTCCCTCACCATAGACAGTTCACAACAGACTTGTTTGTTCCTCAAGGCCACTAGGCAAGTGTCCTTCTCCAGAAGGGCCCAACTTCTCTTTTAAGGGTTTTTTTTTTTTTTTTTTTTTTTAGATTAAGCCAGGCCCGTTTAGGATAATCTCTCTTTTCATTAATTAAAAATCAACTGATTTGGGACCTTAATTACATCTGCAAGAACAATCTGTTCACTTTTGCCATTTGAAGTAATATGATCAAGGGAGTGAAATCCCATCACTTTTGCAGTTCATCAGTTCTGTCTACACTCAAAAGAGGAGAGGATATACAAGGCATAGCACCGAGGGAGAAAGATCATAGGGACTGTCCTAGAATTCAGTTGACCCCAGTGAGTTATTCTAACAATGTTCTGAATGTCTGTCTCTATGAATGCCCCAGTGGGGCAGAGACTGAAAGTTTGTCTCAGTCGTTGCCTTGCTTCTGGTATCTAAAATAGAGTAGGAGTGTGTGACAGTTAATTTTATGTGTCCACTGGACTGAGCCATGGCGTGCCCAGGCATTGGGTCAAACGTGATTCTGGGTGTGTCTGTGAATGTGTTTCTGGATGAGATGAGCACTGAATCATGGGCTGGGTGGGACAGATTGTCCTCTCTAATGGGCTTCCCTCGTGGCTCAGTAGTAAGGAATCCACCTACCAGTGCAGGAGATACGGGTTCAGCCCCTGGTACAGGAAGATCCCCTGGAGAAGGAAATGACAACCCACTCCAGTATTCCTGCCTGGGAAATCCCAGGGACAGAGGAGCTTGGGGGGCTACAGTCCATGGGGTTGCAAAAGAATCAGGCATGACTTAGTGGCCAAACAGGAAAACAACAACAATGAAGGTGGCCTCATCTAATCAGACGCAGATCTGAACTGAGCCAAAAGGCTTTTCTACGAGTTCTCTTTTCTTGCTTGACAGCTTCATAATGGAATTTATACCATTTCCTCTCTTGGGTCTCCAGTTGACTACAGATTTGGGACATCTCAGCTTCTGTAATCATGTGAATCAATTTCTTAAAAATCAGCCAGTCTCTCTATCCATATATATCACACACATTGTGTATATATATATGTACGTGTATACTCTTGGTTCTGTTTCTCCGGAGAACCTGAAAACAGTGTTCAATAAATATTTGCTGACTCTTGTGTATCGTCTCTTAGGTCGCCACCAACTCTCAAACTCAATTTAAGAAATAGAGTGTGAAAAAATAGAGCAGGGGAGGGTAAGGTAAAGGGGCACATTAGGTGCCCTGCGACTGGTCCAAGCCCAGACATCCTTTCATCTTCACTCTCTCTGTCTGTTTCCATCATCTCCAGGCCTTGACTGAAGAATTAGGATCAGGGGAAGGGAAAAGACAAAACAGTCATCTTCCCTACTGCTCTTGTACTTCTTTATGGATCCTTTTCTTTTTCAGCTTTATCAAAATATAATTGACTTACAATAAACTGAACATATTTAAAGTGTACAATTTGATGAGTTTTGACATATGCATATTAAAGATAATGAATATATCCATCATCCCCCAAAGTTTCATTGTGTCCTTTATAATCTCTGTCTTCTGTACCCTCCCCTCCACCCCCCATCCCCAGGCAACCACTGATCTTCTGTCACTGTAGGTTCATTTGCATTTCCTAGAATTATATAAATGGAAGCATACAGTATGCACTCTCTTTGGCTTGCCTTCTTTCACTCAGCATAATTATTTTGAGATCCATCTGTGTCGTAGTATATATCAATAGTTTATTCCTTTTCTTTCCTGATGGCATTTCATTAAATGAATACACCACAGTTTACCTGTTCACTGATTAATGGATATTTGGGCTTTTTCCAATTTGGGGCTATTCCATATCATACTGCTGGGAACATTTATGTAGAAGTCTTGCTATGGAAATATACATCCATTTCCCTTGGACAAAAAGAGAGGAATGACTAGACCATATAGTAAGTGGATGTTTAAATTTTTGAGAAACTGCCATGCTGTTTTCCAAATTAGTTGTGCTATTTTATATTCCTCATCTCCCACCCTTGAGAAGTGTATAAGAATCCCAGTTGCCTCATTTCCTTGGCAACACTTGGTATGGTAAGCTTCTTAATTTTAGCCATTCCAATAGAGGTACGGGGGTATCTCCTTGTGGTTTTAATTTGCATTTCCCTAATGACTAATGACATTGAACATCTTTTCATGTATTTCTTTCCTATCTGTATATCTTCTTTCATGAAGACAACTCTTTTGCTCATTTTTAAATAGGGTTATATTCTTATTATTGAATTTGACAGTTATTTACATATCCATGGATACAATTTCTTCAGCAAATATATGATTTGCTATTTTCTCTTGGGGTCTACAGTTTATCTTTTCATTCTCCTAATGGTTTCTTTGAGGAGCAGTTTTTAATTTTGATGAAGTCCAGTTTACCAACTTGTTCTGTTATGTGGTTGTATCTAAGAAATCTTTATTGAACCCAAGGTCATAAACGTTCTCTCCTAGACTTTTTAAAGTTTTAGTTTTTATATTTGGGTCTATATTCCTTTTTGAGTTAATTTTTGTATATGGTGCAAAGAATGGATCAAAGTTCCTATTTTTCATGCAGGTATCCAGTTATTTTAAGTACTAGTAGTTGAAAATATTATGCTGCCTCTGCTGAACTGCCTTTACAAATCTGTCAAAAATCAGTTCTCAGTACATGTTTGGGTTAAGTTCTTCTGTAGAACAAAGTGACTCAGCTATATACATATAAACATCCTTTCTCCATTATCGTGTACCCTGCTGCTGCTGCTGCTAAGTCACTTCAGTCGTGTCCGACTCTGTGTGACCCCATAGACGGCAGCCCACCAGGCTCCCCCATCCCTGGGATTCTCTAGGCAAGAATACTGGAGTGGGTTGCCATTTCCTTCTCCAATGCATGAAAGAGAAAAGTGAAAGTGAAGTCGCTCAGTCTGTCCGACTGTTAGCGACCCCATGGACTGCAGCCCACCAGGCTACTCCGTCCATTGGATTTTCCAGGCAAGAGTACTGGGGTGGGGTGCCATTGCCTTCCCCATCGTGTACCCTAGGATATTGAATATAGTTCTCTGTGCTATACAGTAGGACCTTGTTGTTTATCCATTCTATATCCATTCTATCCTGTTGTTTATTCAATTTGTAATAGTTTGTATCGACTAGCCCTAAATGCCCAGCCCACCCCTCCCCATCCCCTTCCCCTTGGCAACCACAAGTCTGTTCCCTATGTCTGTCTCTGATTTGTAGATAGGTTCATTTGTGCCGTATTTTAGATTCCATATATAAGTGATATATGGTATTTGTCTTTCTATTTCTGACTTACTTCCATTAGTATGGGCTTCCCTGCTGGCTCAGAAGATAAAGAATCTATCTGCAATGCAAGAGACCTGGGTTTGATCCCTGGCTCAGGAAGCTCTCCTGGAGAAGTAAATGGCTACTGATGCCAGTATTCTTGCCTGGAAAAGTCCATGGATAGAGGAGCCTGGTGTCATCCATGGGGTCGCAAGGAGTCAGCTATGACTGAGCAACTAACACTTTCACTTTCCATTTATACACACACACACACACACACACACACACACACACATATATACACACACACATTCAGTTCAGCTTAGTTCAGTCACTCATTTGTTCCCGAATCTTTGTGACCCCATGGGCTGCAGCATGCCAGGCCTCCCTGTCCATCACCAGTTCCTAGAGTTTACCCAAATTCATGTCCATTGAGTTGGTGATGCAATCTAACCATCTCATCCTCTGTCATCCCCTTCTCCTCCCACCTTCAATCTTTCCCAGCATCAGGGTCTTTTCCAGTGAATCAGCTCTTCGCATCAGGGGGCCAAAGTATTGGAGTTTCAGCTTCAACATCAGTCCTTCCAGTGAACACTCAGGACTGATCTCCTTTAGGATGCACTGGCTGGCTCTCCTTTCAGTCCAAGGGACTCTCAAGAGTCCTCCAACACCACAGTTCAAAAGCATCGATTCTTTGGTGCTCGGTTTTCTTTATAGTCCAACTCTCACATCCTTACATGACCACTGGAAAAACCATAGCCTTGACTAGATGGACCTTTGTTGGCAAAGTAATGCCTCTGCTTTTTAATATGCTGTCTAGGTTGGTCATAACTTTCCTTCCAAGGGGTAAGTGTCTTTTAATTTCATGGCTGCAGTCATCATCTGCAGTGATTTTGGAGCCCCCCAAAATAGTCAGCCACTATTTCCCCATATATTTCCCATGAAGTGATGGGACCGGATGCCATGATCTTCGTTTTCTGAATGTTGAGCTTTAAGCCAATTTTTTTCACTCTCCACTTTCACTTTCATCAAGAGGCTCTTTAGTCTCCTTCACTTTCTGCCATAAGGGTGGTGTCATCTGCATATCTGAGGTTATTGATATTTTTCCCAGCAGTCTTGATTCCAGCTTGTGCTTCATCCAGCCCAGGATTTCTCATGATGTACTCTGCATATAAGTTAAATAAGTAGGGTGACAATATACAACCTTTTCCTATTGGGAACCAGTCTGTTGTTCCACGTCCAGTTCTAACTGTTGCTTCCTGACCTGCATATAGGTTTCTCAAGAGGCAGGTCAGGTGTGGTCTGGTATTCCCATCTCTTTCAGAATTTTCTACAGTTTATTGTGATCCACACAGTCAAAGGCTTTGGCATAGTCAATAAAGCAGAAGTACACACTTTTCTGGAATTCTCTTGCTTTTTTGATGATCCAGTGCATGTTGACAATTTTATCCCTGGTTTCTCTGCCTTTTCTAAATCCATCTTGCACATCTGGAAGTTCACAGTTCACATATTGCTGAAGCCTGGCTTGGAGAATTTTGAGCATTACTTTACTAGCGTGTGAGATGAGTGCAATTGTGTGGTAGTTTGAGCATTCTTTGGCATTGCCTTTCTTTAGGATTGGAATGAAAAGTGACCTTTTCCAGTCCTGTGGCCACTGCTGAGTTTTCCAAATTTCTGATATATTGAGTACAGCACTTTCACAGCATCATCTTTTAGGATTTGAAATAGCTCAACTGGAATTCCATCACCTCCACTAGCTTTGTTCATAGTGATGCTTCCTAAGGCCCACTTGACTTCCCATTTCAGAATGTCTGGCTCTCGGTGAGTGATCACACAATTGTGGTTATCTGGGTTGTGAAGATCTCTTTTATACAGTTCTTCTGTGTATTCTTGCCACCTCTTCTGTTAGGTCCATACCATTTGTGTCCTATATTGAGCCCCATCTTTGCATGAAATATTCCCTTGGTATCTCTAATTTTCTTAAAGAGATCTCTAGTCTTTCCCATTCTATTGTTTTGCTCTGTTTCTTTGCACTGATCACTGAGGAAGGGTCTCTTATCTTTCCTTACTGTTCTTTGGAACTCTGCATTCAAATGGGTATATCTTTCCTTTTCTCTTCCCTTCTTTTCACAGCTATTTGTAAGGCCTCCTCAGACAGGCATTTTGCTTTTTTGCATTTCTTTTTCTTGGAGATGGTCTTGATCCCTGCCTTGTGTACAATGTCCCGAATCTCCATCCATAGTTCTTCAGGCACTCTGTCTGTTGGCCATCTGGTGATGTCCATGTGTAGAATTGTGTGTTGTTGGAAGAGGGTGTTTGTTATGCCCAGTGTGTTCTCTTGGCAAAACTGTTAGCCTTTGCCCTCCTTCATTCTGTACTCCAAGGCCAAATTTGCCTGTTACTCTAGGTGTTTCTTGACTTTCTACTTTTGCATTACAGTCCCCTATAATGAAAAAAAAAACATATTTTTTTGGGTATTAGTTCTAAAAGGTCTTGTAGGTCTTCATATACATACATACATATGTATATATTTATATGTTTGGGTCTATTTCTGTACTCTATTCTGTTACATTGAGGTTTTTTTTGTTTTGTTTTGTTTTTACAGCAATACCACAGAAACTTGGTTACTGCAACTCTTTAATAATGCTCAAAATCAGATAGTGCTTATCCTCCAACTTTGTGCTTCTTTTCCATAGTTGTTTTGGCTATTCTAAGTCCTTTGAATTTCCATAGAAATTTTAGACTCAGTTTGTCAATTTCTACTAAAAACAATATTACCATGTTGATTGGGATTGCCCTGAATCTATCAATGAATTTGGATAGAATTGACATTTTAATAATAGTGACTCTTCCAACTCATGAACACAGTATATATTTCCATTTATCTAGATATTTAAAATTTTCTTTCAGCAACATTTTATGTTTTTTGGTGTACTTATCTTTCACAACCTTTGCACATTTACCCCTAAGTATTTCATATTTTTAATACTATTATACATGATATTGTGCTTTCTTAATTTCTATTTTTGAATATTCATTGTTAGTATATATGCCAAAACAATTGATAATTTGTTTATTGATTATGAGTGATGGTAGCATTCTCCAGTGAAAATTTATGGGCCTGAAGTTTTATTTATCAGAAGATTTTAATTTCAAATTTCGTTCCTTTAAGTAGATATAAATCTATTCAGGTTATCTATTTCTTCTTTAGAGAGAGTTGGTAATTTGTATCTTTCAGTGTATTGATTTTTTTCTAAGATGGATCTATTGACATACAGTTGTTTATAATATTCACTTATTATTATTAATATATGTGTAATCTGTAGAGTTGCCATGCCTCGTATTATTTATATTGGTAATTTGTGTCTTCTCCCATTTTTAGTGATCAGCCTGGCTAACTGTTCAATTTTATCAATTTTACTGATACTCTCAAAAAACCAACTTTGGTTTCATTGATTTCTCTGTTTTGTCTTCTGTTTTCAGTTTCATTGATTTCTATTCTAACCTTGATCACGTTCTAGTCCAACCTTCTCTTCTAAACTTTTCTTATTCTGGATTTAATTTGCTCTTTGTTTTCAAGTTTTTTAAGGTAAAGCTTAGGTCTTTGATTTTATACACTCCTTATTCCTTATTTTCTAATACAGGCACTCAGTGTTCTAAATCTCCCTCCGAGCCTCTCACCAGCCCAATACTGCTTTGTGGCCTTACCCAATTTTGATAAGGTTGTGATTCATATTTACTTGTTTGAAAATATTTTCTAATTTCCTTTCTTATGTCTTCTCTTGAGAGTCTCTTAGATTTTAAGGAGCTCAAACCAGTCAATCCTAAAGGAAATCAACGGTGAATATTCATTGGAAGGACTGCTGCTGAAGCTCCAATGCTTTGGCCACCTGATGCAAAGGGTCTGCTCTTTGGAAAAGACTCCTACTGGGAAAGATTGAAGGCAGGAGGAGAAGCGGGTGACAGAGGACGAGATGGCTGGATGGTATCACTGACTGAATGGACATGATTTTGAGCAAACTCTGGGAGATAGTGAAGGACGGAGAAGCCTGGTGTGCTGCCATCCATGGGGTTGCAAAGAGTCGGACACAGTTTAACGACTGAACAACAAGTTCTCCTCTGATTCACAAGTTATTTAAAAGTGTGTTGCTTCCAAATATTTGAGGATTTCCCAGAGATGTTTCTGTTATTACTCTCTAACTTAATCAAAGAAAATTGAGGAAACATATTTTGTATAACTTGACCTCTTTACATTTATTTGTGGTACACAATATGTTCCATCTTATGAAATGTTCTTTGCGTACTTGAAAAAAAATTGCATTCTCCCATTGTTGAATGAAGTGTTTTATGGTGTTAATTAGGTCAATTTT
The DNA here is from genome assembly GCA_006410675.1 of Oreotragus oreotragus. Classification (NCBI taxonomy): domain Eukaryota; kingdom Metazoa; phylum Chordata; class Mammalia; order Artiodactyla; family Bovidae; genus Oreotragus; species Oreotragus oreotragus. The sequence continues at coordinate 539,457 of SJYX01011000.1, forward strand.
TGATGATGCCGTTCAAATCTTCTGTTTAATAATTTTCTATTTCTTCTATCCATTATAAGAAAGGAGTTTTTAAATATCTGACTGTAACTGAAGATTTGTCCCATTTTGCTTTAAAGTTCTATCAGCCTTTGCTTCATATCATTTGAAACTCTGTCATTAGGTACATAAATGTTTTGATTATGTTGTCTTCATGAATTGACTCCTTTTCCATCATGAAATAACTTAAAATATGTCTATTATTTCATTTTTGAATGAAATCTACTTTGCATGACATTAATATAGCCATTCTAGCTTTCTTTTTTTTTATAGCTTTATTGAGATATAAGCTAAACAACATAAATTTACACATGTGAAAAGTACAATTCAACAGTTTTCTGCATATTTACAGGTTTACTATCACCACAATCTAATTTTAGAACATTTTATTAACCAAAAGAAAACTCATCCATTACCACTTACCCACATTCTGTTCTGCTCTCTTAGCCTTCAGTTCAGTTCAGTTCGGTCGCTCAGTCGTGTCTGACTCTTTGCGACTCCATGAATCACAGCACGCCCAGGCCTCCTGTCCATCACCAACTCCCAGAGTATACCCAAACTCATGTGGATCGAGTCGGTGATGCCATCCAGCCATCTCATCCTCTGTTGTCCCTTTCTTCTCCTGCCTCCAATCCCTCCCAGCATCAGGGTCTTTTCCAATGAGTCAACTCTGCATGAGGTGGCCAAAGTATTGGAGTTTCAGCCTTGGCATCAGTCCTTCCAATGAACACCCAGAACTGGTCTCATTTAGGATGGACTGGTTGGATCTCCTTGCAGTCCAAGGGANCCCAGCATCAGGGTCTTTTCCAATGAGTCAACTCTGCATGAGGTGGCCAAAGTATTGGAGTTTCAGCCTTGGCATCAGTCCTTCCAATGAACACCCAGAACTGGTCTCATTTAGGATGGACTGGTTGGATCTCCTTGCAGTCCAAGGGACTTAGGCTACTGTTTTCACTTCTTATAGACTTCCTTATTCTGGGTATTCCGTATTAATAGAATTGTACAATATGTGATTTTTGCATAGAAGTTAATTAATATTTTTATTTTGTGATAATGGTAGATCACAAGCAATTGTAAGTAGTATAGAGAGAGTTCATGCAGTCTCCCATCTTAAAAAAATTGTAGTACACTATCACAATGAAGACATGTATATTGACACAGGATATAGAACATTTCTATCACTACAAGGATCCCACATGTTGCCCATTTATAGTCATACCAGCTTCCCTCCCATCCCCACTTCCTCCTTAACTTTTGGCAACCACCAATCTGTTCTCCATTCCTGCAATTTTGTCATTTCAAAAGTCTTGTATGAATGGAATCAGGCAGTATGTATGGTTGGCAGAGGGACTGGATATTTTTTACTCACCACAGTTCTCTAGATGTGCATGTAGGCTGCTTTATGTAGGAATGAATTTGTCCCTTTTTATTGCTAAGTAGTATTGCAAGATAAAATGTACCACAGTTCGTTTAACCATTCATGCATTGAAGGACATCCTGTTGTTTCTAGTTCTGGGCCATTGTTAAAGGTTGCTATAAGCATTTAGGTAAAATTTTATTGAGAAATAATTGATGTACAATGTGGTCTAAGCTTAAAGTGTACAGCACGATGGTTTGATTTACGTATGTTATGAAGTGATTATCTCCGTAGGTTTAATTAACATCTGTAATCTCATATGGATACAATGAAAAGAAAAAATATTCTTCTGTGATAAGAACTCTTTGGATATATTCTCTTAACAACTTTCCCATATATCATACAGCAGTATTAACTATAGTCATTATATTGTACATTACATCCCTAGTACTTATTTTGTACAGGTTTTTATGTGAACATTAGTCTTCATTTCTCTGGGATAAATGCCCAGGAGTACAATTACTACATTATATTGTAGTTGCAAGTTTAGTTATTCAAGAAAGTGTCAGACAGTTTTCTAGTGTGTCTATATCATTGCCACTCTCTTTAGGAATGTGAAAGTGATCCAGTTTCTCCACATCATCTCCAGCATTTGGCATTGTCACTATTTTTAAATTTTAGCCATTTTGATACATGTGTAGTGATCTTTCTCTGCAGTTTAAATTTGTATTTCCCTAAAGGCTAAATGTGCTATTTTTAATCTATATATCCTCATTGGTGAAATCCCTCTCCATGTCTTTTGCCCACTTTTTATTGATTTTTTTTAACAGTTGAGTTTTGAGGGTTATTTACATATTCTAGATATAGTCATTTTCTGGACGTGTAGTTAACAAAATATTTTTTCCCACTCTGTAGCTTGCCTTTTCAAACTTTTTAAAGGTCTTTTATTGAGAAAAAAATGTTCAATTTTAATGAAGTCTTATTTTTATCAATTTTTCCTTTTTCAGTTTTGCTTTGGTGTCAGCTCTACAAAAGTTTTGCCTAGCCCTAGATTTTCTCCTATCTTTTCCTAAATGTTTCATAGTTTTACATTTAAGTTTGTACTCCATTTTGAGTACCTTTTTGTATAGCTGTGAGATTTATGTATAAGTTATGAAGCTGTTGGCTTTCTGTTGATTATCTTTTGCTTTATTTTGTTATTGCTATTGTTGTTTTACTCTATCAGTGTCCAGTTGCTCCAGCACTGTTTGTTGAAAAGGCTATTTTTCCTCCCTCGGACTGCTTTTTCACTTTTGTCATAAATCAATTAGTCATATTTGTGTATGTCTATTTCTGAATTATCTATTCTGTTTCATTTATTTTTGTATCTCTATTCCTCTGCCAATACTACACAGCTTTGATTACTGTAACTATATGTCTTGAAATCAAGTAGGCTGATTCCCCTCACTATATTATTTTTTTTTTAATTGGTTAGAAATTCTAGTTCCTATGTCTTTCCATTTAAATTTCAAAATAGTCTTGTCCATATCTACAAAAAAATTGTCTGATATTTTGATAAGAGTTCCACTCCAGTATTCTTGCCTGGAGAATCCCATGGACGGAGGAGCCTGGCGGGCTAGAGTCCACGGGCTGCATAGAGTCGGACACGACTGAGCGACTTCACTGTCACTTTCAACACCTTTATTGTCTTGGTTGAGTCTTTCAATCCACAAATACCGATGTCTCTCCATTTGTTTAGATTATATTGATTATCTTTATCAACAGTAAGTAGTTTTCAGCATATGAGGACTGTACATGTTTTGTTAGGTTTACATCTAAGGATTTTTTGTGTTTAAAGAGTGAAAATGGTGCATGCTGTGCTAAGTTGCTTTAGTCATTTCTGACTCTTTGCAACCCTATGGACTGTAGCCCACCAGGCTCCTCTGTCCATGGGATTCTCCAGGCAAGAATACTGGAGTGGATGGCTATGCCCTCCTCCAGGGGCTCTTCCTGACCCAGAGACTGAACCCTTGTCTCAGGTATGTCATGCATTGGCAGGCAGGTTGTTTACCATCAGTGTCACCTGGGAAGCCCATTCTGGGTTATTCAAATGATCTATTTTATATTAATGAGTTTTATATTAGATGAGTTGTGGTAGTCTGTGTTCTGAGGCATTTGTCCATTTTATCTAGGTTCAAATACATGTTTGTAGACTATTCATTGTTATTCCTTATATTTGTGATAGTCTTTGTTCTGATGTATTGGTCCATCCATCTAAGTTGTCAAATACATGTTTGTAACCCTTTATTATACGTTCAGTGTCTGCAGAGTATATAATGATGCCCTCTGTTACATTCTTTATATTTGTGTCATTTGTGTCTTCTCTCTCTCTCTGTCAGTCTTGCTAGGGGTTTGTCAATTATACTGGTCACTTCAAAGTATAGGCTCTTTGTTTCATTATTCTATTTTAAATTTCACTGATTTATGGTCTTTATTATTTCCTCCTTTCTGCTTTTTTTGAGTTTAATTTGCTCTTTTTTCTCTAGATTTTTAAAATGGAAAGTTAGATTATTAATTTGAGACTTTTTCTCCTCTCTAATGTATGCAAATGGAGAAGGCAATGGCACCCCACTCCAGCACTCTTGCCTGGAAAATCTCATGGACGGAGGAGCCTGGTAGGCGGCAGTCCATGGGGTTACTGAGAGTTGGACACGACTGAGCAACTTCACTTTCACTTTTCACTTTCCACTTTCATGCATTGGAGAAGGAAATGGCAACCCACTCCAGTGTTCTTGCCTGGAGAATCCCAGGGACGGGGGAGCCTGGTGGGCTGCCATTTATGGGGTCGCACAGAGTCAGACACGACTGAAGCCGCTTAGCAGCAATGTATGTATACATTTCCCTATCAGCATTGCTTTAGCTATGTCCCACAAATTTTGATTTGCTGTATTTTAATTTTCCCTCAGTTCTATTATACTTTTTAGAGATTTCCCTTGAGACTTCCTCTTTAACCCATGGATTATTTGGAAATGTGTTGTTTGGTTTCCAACTCTGTAGAGAGGTTTCTATTTCTATTATTGATGTTGATTGATTTTTTTCATTCTGTTGTTAGAGATACAGTTTGTATGATTTTAGTTATTTTAAAGTTGCTGAGGTTTGTTTTATATCCTAGGACATAGTCTATTTGGTATATGTTCCAAAGGCACTTGAAAAAAAAAAAAAAGTGTATTCTATTCTTGTTGAGTGGAGTGTTCTATAAATGTCCATTAGGTCATTTTATTTGATGGTGTTGCTAAGTTCTTCAGTATCCTTGCTGGTTCTCTATCTAGTAGTTCTATCATTGACTGAGAATAGAGTGTTGAAATCCTCAGCTATAATTGTGTGTGTGTTCTTTTCTCTCTGTTTCTCCTTTGTTTGTACTCTCTGCTTGCCTTCATTATGTTTCAGCCCTGTTTGTTTGGGTCATAACCTAGGATTGCTCTGTCTTCTTAGTAGATTGATTCTTCTATCATTACAGAGTGTCTTTTGCTGTCTCTGGTAATTTTCCTTATTCTGAATCTATTCTATCTGATATTAATGCAGTTATTCTTGCTTTGAATAGATGTTAATGTTTGCATTATATGTACTTTTCATTCTTTTACTTTCACCCTGCCTAAGTCATTATATTGAATGTGAATTTCCTGTAGACAGTGCTTATTCGGTCAGTCTTTTAGTCCACTCTTTTAATTTATATATTTATACCATTTACATTTACTGATCTGTTATTTTGTTTTATTTTTTTGTTTTATGCTTGCTCTCTTTTTTTTGTTTGTTTATTTGTGTCTCTGTTTTCTTTTTCGTGCTTTCATCTGGGCTGCCTGGACTTCTTTTATTTTTAGAATTTCATTTTGATTTATTAATAGTGTTTTTCAATGAATCTGTCTCTATAGGATTTTTAGTAATTGTTATATACACATAACCACCAACTATGATGTCATTAATTTACAAGTTTGAGTAAAATATAGAAATCTTTCTCCCCTTTACATGCTTTTACTTTCCCCTATTTGTNAAAAAAAAAAAAGTGTATTCTATTCTTGTTGAGTGGAGTGTTCTATAAATGTCCATTAGGTCATTTTATTTGATGGTGTTGCTAAGTTCTTCAGTATCCTTGCTGGTTCTCTATCTAGTAGTTCTATCATTGACTGAGAATAGAGTGTTGAAATCCTCAGCTATAATTGTGTGTGTTTCTTTTCTCTCTGTTTCTCCTTTGTTTGTACTCTCTGCTTGCCTTCATTATGTTTCAGCCCTGTTTGTTTGGGTCATAACCTAGGATTGCTCTGTCTTCTTAGTAGATTGATTCTTCTATCATTACAGAGTGTCTTTTGCTGTCTCTGGTAATTTTCCTTATTCTGAATCTATTCTATCTGATATTAATGCAGTTATTCTTGCTTTGAATAGATGTTAATGTTTGCATTATATGTACTTTTCATTCTTTTACTTTCACCCTGTCTAAGTCATTATATTGAATGTGAATTTCCTGTAGACAGTGCTTATTCGGTCAGTCTTTTAGTCCACTCTTTTAATTTATATATTTATACCATTTACATTTACTGATCTGTTATTTTGTTTTATTTTTTTGTTTTATGCTTGCTCTCTTTTTTTTGTTTGTTTATTTGTGTCTCTGTTTTCTTTTTCGTGCTTTCATCTGGGCTGCCTGGACTTCTTTTATTTTTAGAATTTCATTTTGATTTATTAATAGTGTTTTTCAATGAATCTGTCTCTATAGGATTTTTAGTAATTGTTATATACACATAACCACCAACTATGATGTCATTAATTTACAAGTTTGAGTAAAATATAGAAATCTTTCTCCCCTTTACATGCTTTTACTTTCCCCTATTTGTAAGATAATTGACTTAAATAGTTTCTCTGCATACATTTAGGACCAAGTCAGATAATGTTACAATTTTTGCTTCAACTGCCAACCATATTTTAGAACATTTTAGAGAAAGAAAACCTCTTGAATTTACTAATATTTTTGCTTACTGTGTTTTTCCTGATGTTTAAAAAAATTTTTTTTTTAAATCATTCACTTTGTTTAGTGAAATTTCTTTAGCTACTTTTTTAGGTTAGGCCTTCTGACAAACAGTTTTCTTACTTTTGAGAATATCTTTATTTTCCTTTCATAAATAAAGGATAATTTTGTCAGATCTGGGATATATAGTTGGCCAATAGGACTCTGAATTGATAGTAATTCTCTCTCAACACTTGAGTAATAAAGTGCCACTGCCTTCTGATCTTGATAGTTCCTGATGAGAAATATGCTGTGATTAGAATTGTTTCTCTACAACAAACAACGTGTAACTTTCCTCTGGCTGCTTTCAGGAACTTTTCTTTGTCTTTATTTTTCAGTAGTTTAATTACAATGTTTTATCACAGATTTCTTTGGGTTTATCATGTTCAGGATTTTTTTAGCTCTTTGACTCTACAGATTTATACTGTTTGACACATGTGGTAAGTTTTCAGTCATTATTTCTTGGAGTACTTTCCCCACCCCACCCCCTTCCTTTCTTCTGGAACTCTGACAACACAGACGCTAGGTCTTTGTTTTTATCTCCCATATTCATGAGGCTCTGCCATTTTTTGTTTGTTTTGTCTTTTTCTTTCAGTTGATATTCTCTCAGTTGTTCAGACTGAGTCATTTCTATTGTTCTATCTTGGAGTTTATAGATCTTTCTTTCTCTCCTGTTCTGCTGTTGAGTTCATTCATTGAGTTTTATTTTAGTTTTTGTGTTTTTCTGTTCATAAATGTCCCTTTGAATATTTTTTATATCTTCTACTTAGTGATGATACTGATTTGGTTAGGTTTAAATCTATCATATTGCACTTTGTTTTCTATTTGTCCCATCTATATTTCTCCTTTTTACTGTCTTCTTTTGAATAAATTGAATATATTTTAAAATTCCATTTTATTTCCCTTGTGTCTAGCTGTAAATTTATTTTATTTTTTTTATTGATTACTCTAGGGTTTAGATATCTTTTTATCACAGTTTACTTTCTAGTAATATTTTGGTTTTTGAAAGATATTTTCACTGGGCATAGAATTCTCAGTTGCCCATATTTTCTTTTAGTATTTTAATGATGTTGTTCTACCATTTTCTCACATGTCTTGGTTCTAATAAGAAATCTCTTGTCATTCTGATCTTTGTGTTTTTTTCTTTTTTAATCTTTGTTTCTTTGTATATAACTTGCCTTCTTCCCCTAGCTGCTGCTAATAATTTAAACAATTTGGTTATGATGAGGCATGCTGTAGTTTTCTTCATGTCTTTTGTGCTGGGGTTCACTGAGCTTCTTGAATCTGTCAATATAGTTTTGTACTTTTCATCAAATAGTGAAAATTACTTGTCATTATTCAAATACTTTTTACTGCCACTTCTCCTTGGAAACTCTGATTACATATATATTAGGGTGTTTGAAGTTCTGCTATAGTTTACTGATGCTCTGTTTATTTTTAAAATTTATTTTGGTTTGTTTATATTGCTATGTCTTCAAATTCACTATTTTCTTCTGCAGTGTCTAATCTGCCACTAATCCTATCTGGTATATTTTTTTATTTTACTTATTGGAGTTTTTATTCCTACAAGTTCAGTTGGTATCTTTTTTGTGTCTTCCATGTCTCTGTTTAGTTTCTCAACATCCCATGGACAGAGGGGCCTGGTGGGCTACAGTTCATGGGCTCACAAAGAGTCAGACATGACGAAGTGACTTAACAACAACACAGTTAGAGTTTTTATTCCTACAAGTTCAGTTGGGATCCTTTATTTGTGTCTTCCGTATCTCTATTTAGTTTCTCAACACATGAAATACAGTCATAATAACTGGTTTAATATTTTTGTGTACTAATTCTAACATGTATGCCAGTTTGAGTTGCTTTTAATTAATTGATATAATCACAAATGTACTTACAAGGTGGAAGCAAGAGGGTCAGAATGTGACAATGAAAATAAGGGTGATACTCAGAGAGAGATCTGAGGATGCTACATTGCAGGCTTGAAGATGGGGGAAGGTTCCATAAGCCAAAGAATACAAATGGTTTCCATATAAAAGGAAGGAAATGAATGACTTCCTAGGGTTTCCAGAGGGGACACAGGCCTGCCAAGAGGAACTGTTGAATTTGAAAGAGGAAGTCTTGAGGTTATTTATGGGGGGATATTTTTTGACTGGAAGCTGGTTGAGAAAAGGTCTTGTTGATCTTGGGACAGATCATCTTTGAATTTGGAAAAAAGATCAGAGGCAGTTGGTACAACTCCATACCTTGAGGAAAAGAGGGAGGCCTGGTAAGGGAGGTAACTTGTCTACAGTTGCTCAGCTCATTATCAGTAGAATGGGGCATGGAGCCCAGGTGTTGTGCATCCCTGTTCTGTGCTGTCTTCACCTCCTAACACGCTACCACCACGAGGATTAATTTTAGATTCCTGGGCTGGGCTTCAGGAACTAGTTTTCTGGCTGAGGCTGCCAAGTGGCTTGGACACAACCAGCTTCTTGGGGACACAGGGAGAAAGGCCTCAGCTTGCTAGAATTGTGTAAACCATAGGAGGAGGAGGGCTGGTTGTAAGGCCATCTGATGTGGAGATGTTTGGTTAGAGCCAGGGTGTCAACATGCTGCCTTGTTGAAGGGTTGGGATGTTCCTCTTGTCTCCAGGCCACTGAAGCTGACAATGCTAATAAGGATCCAGGCAAGCTGATCTGTCACTGCCTGCCTGTGGCCACTTCCTGTTGTGTGATTACAGAAGTGGGACTGACCATTAAGAGGGAGAACCGGGTCAGGACTTTCAGTGCCTCCCCCGCCGCAACTAATACTAACATAAATCAAGTGTCCCAGGAGCTGTCTTGAGAATGCAAGTTCACTTCCATGAAGTTGGCTGATGTCTATTGAAGCTTACCCTGTACCCAAAATTGTGCTAAGGCAAGCAGGCAAGAAAGGGAGTGAGGGGGCAAAGAGAATAAAAAGAACAGATATGATCATCACTGAACAAAATTTAGGTCCACTGGCCTGTGTGCAGTAAAGCGAATCTACTGACACTGGGTTGTGATAAAACAAAATGCAATGTTTATTGTAGAGAACCGAGCAAATAATTCAGGACAGTTAGTGCTCAAAAAACAGCCTAAACTTCCCAGTATGTTTCAGAAAAGTACTTTTAAAGGCTAGGTGAGGGGGGAGCGTCCCAGGTTATGTGATCAGCTGGTGCACAATTCTCTGATTGGTTGTTGATGAGGTAATAGGGTGGTGTCACAGAGGTTAATATTATCAATCCTTGGGTGACAGTAGGTCTGGGGGCTACATGCTAATGGTCATAAAGGAGTTAAAGTCTTTCATTAGGTGGTGATTTTAGCATCTGTAAAACAACTCAGGAAATGCACATCAGATACTATTATCTAGGTATTTCAGAGAGGAACTAGAGAATATGGGGGAAGGGGTCTGTCCTGGCAAGGTCCTAGGGTCCTGCTTAGTTACACGATGAGAGTTTATGAGTCTGTCAGCCTCGTGGATTCTCAAAGAATGCTCGTTAGGTGAATTCACTAATTCACAAACACTGGACACTTATCTGCTGGCTCCAGACGCCTGAGTCTGTGCTAGATGAGTTTCCAAACATTATTGTACTTATTGTTTATACAATTCCCTGCAAGATTTGTCCTTATCACCCTGATCCTACACAGGATACAACTGCAGTCTGGAGTTGTCCAGTGATTTGCCCAAGATGGCGAGATGCATGCCCACTGAATACATGAGTGAAGGAATGAATAGGAAAAAAATACTGTGCAAGCTAGCTTCAGTATATGAAGGACAGGTGAGGTTCTGAGGAAGGAAAGATGCTTGTGGAAGGGGGTGTTGGAAAAGGCTTATCAGGAAAGAGGGAAGATTCTGCCTCTGGTTACACCAGGCTGATCATCACTCGGTGAGGAATGATACACATGAAAGATGATGGACTAACTTAGAACAATAAATCTGTCAGGAAATGTGGATAGAGTCACAAATTCTGGTGGAGGAAGAAAGAAAAATCCACCCTTAGGAATGGTGATGCCCAGGGCTGCAGGGAGGGGACCTGGAACCTGGAGGGAGGGGGCAATGTTTGTGGAGAGAGGAGTAGCAACCTGCTCCATCAGGGGTGGGCAGAAAAGCACATCTGGGAGGGCGTGAGGTATGTGAAGCCAGACTCTGGCCTGGGGTGGGTGTGTCTGGGTGCCATGCTGGAAACTGCATGTCTGAAAGGAAGGGTGGAGTTGTGGCAGAAGAATGGGTCATGAGAGAATGGACATGTCCCAGGTCTCGGGTAAGTCACAGGGACAGGCCACCAAGTGAAGGTCCTTGACTTCGAGTAAGAGAGAATTTGGGCTTCCCTGGTGTCTCAGACGGTAAAGAATCTGCCTGCAATGCAGGAGACCTGGGTCAATGCTTGTGGAAGGGGGTGTTGGAAAAGGCTTATCAGGAAAGAGGGAAGATTCTGCCTCTGGTTACACCAGGCTGATCATCACTCGGTGAGGAATGATACACATGAAAGATGATGGACTAACTTAGAACAATAAATCTGTCAGGAAATGTGGATAGAGTCACAAATTCTGGTGGAGGAAGAAAGAAAAATCCACCCTTAGGAATGGTGATGCCCAGGGCTGCAGGGAGGGGACCTGGAACCTGGAGGGAGGGGGCAATGTTTGTGGAGAGAGGAGTAGCAACCTGCTCCATCAGGGGTGGGCAGAAAAGCACATCTGGGAGGGCGTGAGGTATGTGAAGCCAGACTCTGGCCTGGGGTGGGTGTGTCTGGGTGCCATGCTGGAAACTGCATGTCTGAAAGGAAGGGTGGAGTTGTGGCAGAAGAATGGGTCACGAGAGAATGGACATGTCCCAGGTCTCGAGTAAGTCACAGGGACAGGCCACCAAGTGAAGGTCCTTGACTTCGAGTAAGAGAGAATTTGGGCTTCCCTGGTGTCTCAGACGGTAAAGAATCTGCCTGCAATGCAGGTGACCTGGGTCAATCCCTGGGTTGGGAAGATCCCCTGGAGAAGGGAATGGCTACCCATTCCAGCATTCTGGTGTGGAGAATTCCATGGACAGAGGAGCCTGGCAGGCTACGATCCGTGGGGTCACAAAGAATCAGACGTGAGAAATGCAAGAGTGAGCCACAGTAAACTGAAAGCAGGCTGATTTGGAGAGTCACACTCTCCGGTGGACTTTTCAGGTGGCTCAGTGGTAGAGAATCTGCCTGTCAACGCAGGAGCCACAGGACATGGGGGTTCAATCACTGAGTCAGGAAGGTCACCTAGAGGAGGAAATGGTAACCCACTCCAGTATTCTTGGACAGAGGATCCTGGCAGACTACAGCCTACGGGATCACAAAGAGTTGGACACGACAGAGCACACACACACACACGCACAAACACACACACACAAACACTCCATAGGCAGAATGGGGTCCATCTCAGAAGGTGAGAGTGGCCCAAAATATGCGATGGCTAGTTTTTATGGGCTGGGTAATTTTATAGGCTAATAAGTGGGAAGATTATGCCAACTATTTGGGGGAAAGGTGAGGATTTCCAGGAAGTAGGCCATTGCCTACATTTTCATCTTTTATGGTCAGCCTCAGAACTGTCCTGGGGCTGGTGGGTGTGTCATTTAGCACATGCTAATGTATTACAATGAGCAAATAATGAGGCTCAAGGTCTATGGGAAGTCAGATCTTGTGTCATCTTGGGCTTAGTTGGTTTTAACCAGTTTTTGTGTATCCTCAATGGCTGTGTCATAATTTTAATGATTGTGCCCTGCCCCCTTCCCTTCTATCTCAGGGTGGTAGGTAAAAGAGGGTGCACCACCAGGCAAGGAGGCCTAAGCAGGCAGAAGTCTGAGAGGAGAGAGAATTTATTGCAACATCCCAGGGGCAGCTTCAGACCCAGCCCCATTCCTGGTCAGGCTGCCCAGGGTTTGAGGTTCCCCTCCTTTCAGAGAGTCGTCTTTCTGAAGCACCATATTTTTCTTTCCTTTTGAACTTTATTTTTTTACTGGGGCATGGTAAAGCGTCTGCCCAAAATGCGTAAGACCTGGGTTCGATTCCTGGGTCAGGAAGATCCCCTGGAGAAGGAAATGGCAACCCACTCCAATACTCTTACCTGGAAAGTCCCATGGATGGAGGATCCTAGCAGGCTACAATCCATGAGGTCTCAAAGCGTCGGACATGACTGAGTGACTTCACTTTCACTTTCACTTTCACTTTCATAGCCGGTTAACAGTGTTGTGATAGTTTCAGGTGAAAGTCAAGGGATTCAGCCATTGACATACATGTATCCATTCTCCCCCCAACCACCCCTCCCAGCCAGGCTACCATTTAGCAGAGTTCCATGTGCTCTACAGTAGGTCCTTGTTGGTTATCCATTTTAAATACAGCAGGGCGTACATGTCTGCGCAAACTCTGTAACTATCCTTCCTGAAGCACCTCAAGCATCTTCAATGGCTCCCAATTTCCAGAGGCTGTGTTCCTCATTCCTTAGTCTGGTTGCTGCTGGCCAGGCTCGGGTCCTAGCACAGCTTTGAGGCCATGCCATCTGCTTTTACCCACCTATTTCCTGTGCTACAGGTGTGCCAGTCTCTATCCGCTCCCAGAATAAGCAGAGACTTCTTGCATAGAACCGCTGCGTGGCCCGTCCTTTGCCTTCCACCCTCACCCCATGGCTCTTCTCCCTCCTTCTGTCTTTTTAAACCCAGCTTCAGCCTTTGAGACCTGCCACCCTGCCTGGCAGCCTACCCTGGCTCTCCTGGTTCAGGAGGGCCTCTGTCTCCCTTGAATCCCTGTAGAATTTGTGGTCTATGCATCTCCTTTTGCCCTTGGCACATCGTCCTTGGGTTGTCCACTTTGCTGCTGTGGGGAAATGATTCCCAGACTCATGAGATCTGGCTTGTGTGAGTTTTCATGTATCAAGAAGCCTTTTTTGCTCTAGAGACTCCTCTTTTGTAAAATGAATGCAGGTGATTATGCTGTTGCAATTCCAGCATGAGGACTAAAACAACCTGCTATACGGGATGCGGTTCACAGACGGGTGGAGCCTGATTAATGGTTGTAGCAGGCATGCTCTTCTCTTGCCATGCCTCTGAATTTGGGTTTGGGTACCTTAAGGGGCCAGCCCTTGCTTGCTGATGCCATGAGGATCTGGGAGCCCAGTCTGGGTCCAGGGGAGTAGCTGACCCCTGAGTGTTGGCACTGGCTTGCCTACCTCAGTCCATTGTCCCTGCTTCTCGCGCTTCCCCAGCAGGTGAAGCCACGGGTTCTAGGCTCACTGCAGAATGCTGAAATGCTGAGGTTCATTGCCACTGATGATTGCTAAGCTCCTTGTGTTCCTGGTCCCTGGGAATCTGCGGCTGCCTTTTAGAGATTCTTAAACAGGTTCTCAAATCCCAACCCCAGGGATTCATTCCTCTTTTTTGTTGGTCACAAAGCCCTACTTTCCTAATGAGCTGCTAAGGAGCTGTCAATTACGAATGTAAATGAAGAGGCCTGAAACCATTGCTGGCCCAGAAATGAATGCAAGGAGCAGCTTCCCTTCATCCTCCCATGCTAGCCCCAGACCTGCCCTGAGAAGGCTGAACCAGAAGCAGGACATGGAGACTGGTCTGCCTGGGCCCAATGCCAGCAGCATCTCCAGGATTTCTCCTTCCTATGTGACCCTTCTCCTCTGGAGGCTGCCCCTCAGAAAGAGGTCAGAACTGCAAAGGATTGTCCATGTATATTATATGTAGTGTATGAGATTGTTCACACACACACAGAGACTGAAAAATAAATTAGGAACTATTAGTATGATAAATACATTTCCTTTTTCTAAAAATATTATTAAACTTCCTTTTCTGTTATGTGGCCCTATGTATGTTTCTGACAGCTCAGGGGGTAAAGAATCTGCCTACAATGCAGGAGATCCCAGTTTGATTCCTGGCTTGGGAAGATACTCTGGAGAAGGAATAGGCTACCCACTCCAGTATTCTTGAGCTTCCCTCGTTGCTCAGCTGGTAAAGGATCTGCCTGCAATGCAGAAGAACTGGGTTCAATCCCTGGGTTGAGAAGATCCCATGGAGAAGGGAAAGGCTACCCACTCCAGTGTTCTTGCTTGGATAATCCCAGGGATGGCAGAGCCTAATGGGCTGTCATCTATGGGGTCGCATAGAGTCGGACACGACTAAAGTGACTTAGCAGCAGCAGCAGCACCCACTCCAGTATTCTGGCCTGGAGAATTCCATGGGTTGTACAGTCCATGGGGTCAAAGCAAGTCAGACACGACTGAGTGACTTTCACTTTCATGTATGCCTCCCACAGAAATGTAGGGCAGTAATTGTTCAATAAACTTTCACTTAGCTGAAATCAAAAAAGGAATGTACGAGCCCATTAGGCTGGTTAAGAAGGGGTTAGGAGGTAGCACTGAGATAGCTTATCTTCCTAGCCCTTCTCTCCCAGCTAAGTCTCCTTCTCTGGTTCCCAAAGACCACTTATTTTTTGCCTTCTAAAAAACAAAATATATTTTAATAAAATATTGATATTTGACCAGTGTACCATACCCAGGGTGAGCTTTGTATCAACCTGCCAAGGTTCAAATACTGTCTTTCCTTCTATTTAGTAAAGTAGCAAACCTCTCAGAGCTGTTGTCTCCTTATTTGTTATATACAGGCAATTCTAGCACCCAAGCATAGGGACTGGCCAGAATGAAATGACATACTGCATGAAAGCATTTACAATCTAGCACACAGTAAGCCCATGTGACAGCGAGCAAAGGCATTGCCCGACACAACCCTCACAAGACCCTATGAAGAGAGGTCTTCAGCCCCTGTTGTGCCTACTGTGAAGCCCCTATTGTGAAGAAGCTGAGACTCTGAGAAATTAGCCCAAGACAGCTAAATAGAGGTGGGAGTCAAACCTTTAGCATGGGGCCTTCCCTGATGGTCCAGTGGTTAAGAATCCACCCTCCAATGCAGGGGACAAGGTTTGATCTCTGACTGGGGAACAGAGATCCCAAATACTGCCCAAATCCAACCTCCATGACTAGAGAAGCCTGTTCCCCACAATAAAGACCCAGGGCAGCGAAAAACAAAGAAACATGAACAACAAGCTCTCAGCACGGAAGTCTCGAATTCCTGTTCTCGCTGTCGCTAGAGCTCGTGTTGCCTCTCCCAAGGGATTTTGTTTTCATGGTGACCAGAGGCTTCGTGTTCACACACAGACTAGGAATAGCTAATGGTCAAATCGTAAGGGTATAAGTGAGCAGGAAATGGGAGTGAGTTGGGAAAGGGGAAGGGTGAAAGTCTAGCAGGGAGGGAAAGAAAAGCTGACCGCTTCGAAATCCTGACACACAAGCATAAACTCTTCTTGTTCTAAACTGACTTAGAAGGATGAAATCTCAACCAGGAAAAGAAGGGGCCAAGGAAGTGGGTTTTGAGAACCCCTGCAGGGTTCTAGATAAAGAATTGCTGTGCTTGGGCCTTTGGAGTGGGAGAAGATTTTAATAATCACAGGTCTGGGAAGGCACTCAAGAGGTGGCTTGAAGCTGGAGCAGGCATCTACTGAGGAAGACTGAAGAAGGTGCTGGAAGGATGAGGGGTGATTCAGTCTGAATCTTTGGCTGGTCAAATGCAAGAGGAAATGGGTTTAAGTGACTGCAAAGGGAATCTTGTTAGACTAAACACTGAGAAACCCTGGGCTAGCACTGGCTTCAGGCAGAGCTGGAGCTAGGGGCTCAAATGATGTCATCAAAGTCTCACTTCATCTTCATCTCTCAGATCTGTACTCCATTCTCATGTTCCCCAGGACACTTACCAGCAAGGCCAGGATCAAATGGTCATTGCACCTGCAGACCTGTGACGGCAAAGGAGCCTCCCTGCAAGTGTCGGGGAGAGTTTGGTCAGGAAACCAAAAGCTCCTTCAGACATGTAGAAGAACAATGCATTCAATACAGGAAATAAAGTTGATACAACCATTGGAACTACTGGGGAACAAAGGTCAAGGAGACAGCTGCTTCCCTCCAGGAGGCCTGGAATGCAGGACCTCAGAGAGGCTGCTCTCCTGGTCTTAAGTCTGCACAGAAATGAGTGATTCATAAAGGGAGCGTGAATGCTCAGTCGCTCTTTGCAACTCCCTGGACTGTAACCCACCAAACTCTTCTGTCCATGGGATTTTCCAGACTACTGGAATGGGTTGCCATTTCCTACTCCAGGGGATCATCTCAACCCAGGGATCGAACCAGTGTCTCTTACATCTCCTGCACTGGAAGGCAGGTTCTCTACCACTGTGCCACCTGAGATGCCTGGAGGCCTGCAAAACTCCACGCAGCTGGAGAAAAACATGGCTCCTTCTTCTCTTTACCTTCAACATCCTGTACACATGACTCTCACGGGTGAACTTTTAAAAATCAGCCTGGTGAGGGAGTCTGGGAAAAAGAATCTCCTGACTTTTGGTTCTATGGACCAGTAAGGAGCTGAGAAAGGTAACTGTGTGTGTGTGTGCATGCATGCATGCGTGCATGTGTGTGTGTGTGTGTGTGCGTGTGTTAGTTGCTCTGTCGTGTTTGACTCTTTGCAACTCCATGGACTGTAGCCCACCAGGCTCCTCTGTCCAAGGAAATCTCCAGGTAAAAATACTGGAGTGGGTAGCCATTCCCTTCTCCAGGGGATCTTCCCAACCTGGGGGGTCAAACCTGGGACCCCTGCATTATAGACAGATTCTTTACTATCTGAGCCACCAGAAAAGTGGGGTATCAACAAATAGCCCCTCTCTCCATAATTCTCTTGCTATTGATTAGTTGTGTTTTGCTGAATCTGGCTGGATGAGGTGAGCATCCCCAGCAAAGCACTGGGCCTGGATCTGCCATGTTCTAAGGATCCACCTGAGTCGCAAGACCTCTAAAGCTGGGAGTTGAGTAGATTCCTCTCCAGTATACAGAATGAGAATTCAGAAGAGTGTCTCTTGAAAGAAAATATGGAGTATTTTTCCTGAAAAAAGGGAACTGATACTCAGAAGAACATTCTTAGCAACTCTATGTAGGACAGACAAAGCAAAAACAGATTTTGAAGCCCATCGCTACTGGTTCAAATACACATATGATTTGGGCAAATGTCTTAAATGTCTTGGAGCTTCATTTTCCTCCTGAGAGTAACAAGATGATGCTATCTAGTTGACAGAGTTGGTGTAAGTTTCATGAATGAACAAATGTCTTTGCTACCACCTGGTACAGAATAGATGCACAGAAATGTTAGTCTGCTTTCCTTCTCCTTTGCCCTTCTATTTATTTATTTAGTATTTTTTATTGTGGTATAGTTGCTTTACAATGCTGTGTTAGTTTCTGTTGTATAATGAAGTGAATCAGCTATATGTATACGTATATCCTCTCCCTTCCACCCCACTACCATCCCACCCCTCTAGGTCACCACTGAGCATAGCTCCCTGAGCTACACAGGAAGTTCCCACTATCTATCTCTTTTGATATATATGGCAGTGCATATATATCAATCCCAGTCTCCCAGTTCATCCCACTCCCTCTGCCACCCCGTGTCCACATGTCTGCTCCCTACATATGTATCTCTATTCCTGCCCTGCAAAAAGCTTCATCTATACCATTTTTCTTAAAAAAAAAAAAATGGTACAGATAAACCTGTTTGATTTATTTATTGATACCATAAATATTAATTAGGAGCTTACCATGTATACCAGCACCACGCTGGATGCTGGGAATAAAAGATGAATATAACAGTTTCTGATTTTTACTAGCTCAGAGTCTAGGGAGGAAGACAGTCATAAACAAATACTACCCCCAAGAGTGTGTTGAGTGGTATAATTCATTATAACACATGATCTCTCTTTTCTGATGCATAAATGCAATGAGGTGCATATTAAATGGCATCTCACTATATAAGTAACACTACCATTGCTTGCAATTAGAGCTATGTTGGGAAAGCCAGGGTTTTCAGTTGCTATCATTCTCTACCTGCTATCATCACTCTACCCGCCCCCTGTCCTCACCGTGGGGCAGAGCTGCCCACAGGAAGCCAAGTAGATAGTCCAGTTCATCACCACCTCCTCTTCTCCCTTCCCCACAACCACACAGCTTGGCCTTTGCCCCACAAATAAGAAAGGAAGGTCCAGGGGTTCCTGCAAGTCAGATGACCACCCCAAATTAGCGCTCTGTTCCCCTTCTCCCTTCGTTCCCTCTCCCTTGGTGTGGGCGGTGCTCCTGGGGGCTGGTGGGACAGGCAGTCAGGGAGGTTGGTGGTCCTGGTGCTTCCCTGCTAGAGGCTTTTCTCCACCTCTGAGGAGCATCTTCCAGCTTTCTACACAGTTTGGTTCATGAGGCATTAAACTCCCAAGGAAAAGGTTACCAAGGGGCCCTGGCTGGCCTATATCTTATTTAACAATGGCAGAGATTCTTCTCTGCAGTAACCTTTGATCTAATTTGCACACACGGAGTCCTTGAGCGAGACTCAATTCTTACAGAGGATGGAAGTGACAAGACTGAAGGGCTGTGAAAGTTCAGGGCTTGGCTTTTTGGCTTTTTGCCTCAAATGCCACCCAGGCCCCTGCTGTAGGAGCATGCCACCACGGATGCCAAGTCTAAATGCCCTGATAGTGGAGGTGTCGGGGATCAGAGCTACGGCAAGGCGGGAAGAAGGAGGGGAGAGCATGGGAGGGCGCCCTGAGGACGGACCCAGTGCCCAGCTGCCACAGAAGGGCATTAGAACCCAAACAGCCGCCAGTCTATGTCCGGGTATACGGGATGCCTTCACCCGAGGAGTTGACTGTGGGCAGGTAGGAGAGGATGAGGAGCCTGGGACAGGTCCACATAAGACAGAACAGAAATGGAGAGCAGGATGGAGAGTGTCAGGCTTCCTTCTGAGCATTAAGTCTGAAAATAGCAAGGCAGGCAGATGGCAGGGTCCTTACCGCATCAGCCTGGGAAACGGGCTGAGCTGAGAGACATCCCCGGGGGGGACACAGAGCAAGGCCCTATCTTCAGTGGCTTGCGCTGTGACGTGGGGCCTGCTCCAGCTCCTTCACAGCCCTCCCTGCCTCCACGCTGTCTCTCACTGCTGTCACTGTAACCTTTGTAAAACATAATCGGAGCCATGTCACCTTCCCCAGATCCTTCAGGAAGTCTCAAAAGACTGCAAAATAAGTTCAAACTCTTTGATTTGCTTCAAAACTCATCTAAGAACTGGGTTCAACATACCTTTCAAGTCTTGGCTCCTGTTACATCCCTCCACACACCTGGAGCCCCAGCCACCCCACACTCTGCCTCTCCGAGTGGGCCATGCTGTCGTGCCATCCTCCTTGGCTGTTGGCACCTTCCCTGCATTTGTCTTCTCTTCTTTGCCCATCCACATTCTGCCCAGGGTCCAAGTGCCAAGTGAAACCATCCCTGATCTCAGTTGAGGATTGCTGACTCCTTCTAACCTTCACTGGAGACACAGCCACACTTAAGAGGCTGTAAGCCGGTGGAGGTAAAAAATGATGTAAAAGTCATTTGGTAGCATCTTTGTGCCCAGTTCAGTGCCAGGCTTAGAGCAAGACCCCAGTGCTTGGTGACTCAGCAAGCCCTCATTAGAGGTGAGCGGTAATGAACCACAGATGTGCCCCAGAAAGGGCAAGGTGCTAGAGAAGCAGTGAGGAGCTAGGTGTCTCTTTTCTTTCATGAGCACTATTCATGTGCCATGCTGAGCTCAGCAGGCCTGCCACTGAGAGCAGGAGGCCTAGAGGCCTGTTCCAAATGGGTCCAGCTATTCTTGGGGGCTTTCTGTGTCATAAAGAGAGTCCCCTGGCTGTCCTGATGACCTTTCCCCAGGCCTCCTGAAGGCTGAGTTATCGCCTCATACTTAATACAAGCTAAGCTTCCCGAGAGAAAGAGTAAAAAGCATGGTAATAGCTTCCACTTAATGGGCACTTCTGTGTGGCAGACACTTAGCTCAGCACTTCAGGTAACTCTCCCTCCCATTTACACACACAGCACCATGGTAACTTAGGAAGGATAAGAATAGGACACTCAGAGTGCTTAAGTAACTTGCCCGAGACCACACAGCTAGCAAGCCAGGGAGCTAGAGTTTGGACCCAGATCTCTCTGACCCCAGAGTCCATGTTTTCATCAATTACATTTTACAGTCTCTGGTGGGACAGTGTCCATTTAGCTCTGCCTGCTCCTTAGGAAAACTTTGTCACCTAGAGGTTGGTCCCAGGGCTGTGGATATGCATTTTGTTCCTGAAGGCTGCTCTCACTGTTTGGGTATCTGATGTGTGTGCATTGTGAGTGTGTGTGCGTGTGAGTGTGTGTGCGTGTGAGTGACTGTGTGTGCATGTGTGTGCATGTGACTGTGTATGTGTGTGTGTGCATGTGACTGTGACTGTGTGACTGTTGCATGTGTGTGTGTGACTGTGTGTGCATGTGACTGTGTGTGAGTGTGTGTGCGTGTGACTGTGTGCGTGCGAGTGTGTGTGTGCGTGTGTGTGCATGCACGTGTGACTGTGTGTGTGTGACTGTGTGTGTGTGTGTGTGTATGACTGTGTGTGCACGTGTGACTGTGTGTGTGTGAGTGTGTGTGCGTGTATGACTGTGTGTGCGTGTGACTGTGTCTGTGCGCACATGAGGGAGAGAGAGTGGGAGAGACGGAGGATTTATTCTACTGATTATGCCACACATTCTTTGGGGGGCAGTCTGTGTGACAGAAACATGGCATGCCAATAAAGAGTATCTTAATGGCACTGCTGGCTACAGGGACTAGAGAGTCAGGAGCTGGAGATAAAGTCAGGAGAGAAGGATCAGATCCTGTCAGGATCTCGGCCAGCAGAGAAAGGAGGTAGGCAGCCAGGGGCTCAGCTCAGCCCCCTTGTTCTTGGGAGGTGGGATGGACAGGGTGGGGGCTTGGCCTGTCTTGGTGGCAGTGTCTGTCCCCTCCGGAGGGGGCTGCGCGTCGTGTGTGGGGGTTACTGAGCGCGCACGTGAGCCTCTGCCTCTTTCTAAGAAAGCACAAATGCGATACAAAGCGCTTCCTAATCACCGCATCTAATTAGAAAAAAAAAGAGTAAATCACCAAACAAAATTAGTTTTCAGAGTCTTAATTATCACCAGAAAGAGTAATTAATAAGCGAAACAGGAAATGACCCTGCTGAGTCCCTTAGTTCTCAAAGATCTGCTTTGCTTCTCAGCACCACTTGGGTGGGGAGCGTGGGGGACCCCGAAGGGGCCGTGTGGTGCTACAGCTCTCAGAGCCCCAGTGGGCATTGCAGCTTTCCTAAGGCACCACACATTCTCTGAAGTTTGCCTGCCTTTCAAACGTGGTTTGCTGAGTTTCTAGGTCATTCCTTCCAGGCTCCTTTCTTTCCCAGGCCTCGAGGCCAGCGTAAGGCAGCAGAATTAGAATAAATAGACAGACCAGCCTTCACTTTTTTTTCTCCCCTAGTGTAACAGGCTCTGGGCCAGAAACTCTCAAACCAATTGATGATAACAAGCTCAGGTTCAATGCCATTGGCTGTCTGGTGAGACCTTCCTGGCTATACTTGTCTCTACTCCTTGGCTTGTATTTCTTTATTTATTTATTCATTTTAATAGTAGCATCATATAAATAAAACACTATTACAAAAATGTCACAGAAAGTTCAAAACTATTCATTATCCATTTCATACAGATTAAAATTGCCATCAAGGCTGTTTGGATTTGACTTGCGTTCCTTTCCTTCTAATGAGCCGAATAGAGAAGGAAAGGATGCTAATTCATCCTTACATCTCTATCATATCTCGACTTTTACTATATAAAGCATCAAGGTCGCATTCTGGGGAAATGTCTTTTTACCAAAGGTGCTATAATAATAATGAAGAAGCAATTTGTTTCAGCAAACTGCCTGCAGTAATGAGGCTTAATTATAACCATGTTATTAATACCGCTGCTTAAGGTAATTCACTTCTGAGCGGGGTGCAGAACAGTAAACTATAATTTAAACAAGAATCGAGACCTAATTTAAATCATCGGATCTACTGCAGAAAAAGGCAAACAGAACGACTATAATCCGCACGTGATTTAGAGCATCCCCTTGGTGCTATTTCCGGGAGGCCGAGGTGACTGTCAGAGTGTCAGGCTGCCTGAGATCTGGGTTTTGGTCCTCCTGCTTTCTTCCCGGAGGCTGTGTGAGTGATGCAGCTGAACAGACCCGCATCCAGTCACCTGCTGCCTCTCAACCCCCTTCCTCTTGTAGTCAGGGGAGGCTGAGAGGCCAGGAGAATTTCTTCATCACCTCAAGGTCATCTCCATGTGCCCTTGAACTTATCTTAGTTTGTCCCACTAATTTGTTACAAAAATGTGGAGTTTTGTGCTGGAAGGAGCCTTGTTGTCCTGTTATCAGCCTCTGTAGAGAAGATACATCCAGGAAGAACAAATGTCTGTGTGTCCTCACCCATGAACACACAGTTGACCGCCACCTATGAGCCAAGGTCACCTGCCTCTGGGTCCGGTGCTTTGGCTGCAACGTCAGGGCCGTCTGAAGGTCTCAGTGCGCCTATGCTGGTCTCCCACGGCACCTAAGACACCCAAGCCAGTGATTCCCAAACCTGGTGGCTCGCCAGACTCTTCTGCGATGCTAGTTAGAAAATACGTTTATGAGTCCCGCCCCATCACCTGCTGCTGCCGCTGCTAAGTCACTGCAGTCGTGCCCGACTCTGTGCGACCCCATAGACGGCAGCCCACCAGGCTCCCCCGACCCTGGGATTCTCCAGGCAAGAACACTGGAGTGGGTTGCCATTTCCTTCTCCAGTGCATGAAAGAGAAAAGTGAAAGTGAAGTCGCTCAGTCTGTCCGACTGTTAGCGACCCCATGGACTGCAGCCCACCAGGCTACACCTAGATTCTGGTTTTATTGGTCTGGCTTTGAGGCAGGGAATCCATCATGTATTTATCAAGAGCTTTGTTTGTTCTGATGTAGGTGGACTAAGGCAGCACCATGGCATTTAAATGGGGTGTGTGTGTATGTTTTCTTGATTACCTCTTCCGGGTTACATTTATTCATTCATCTATCCAGTATTTATAGGGCCTCAGTTATATGCAAGCCACAGTTTATGCACAACAGCTCTTCCTAGTCAACGCTGATTTAATCCCTGCTGCTTTATTTTCAATGAATTTTCCTCCTTCTAATGCAGGACTGTATTCCATGTTGTTTTCAATGAAAGCAAACAGGAAATTGAGAATAGACTCCAGTGTGCAGCAAATGTTATAAACAACCCCGTGTTTTATACCAGTGTTCTATGGATGTTAGGTATTACTAAGGTAAAGAGCTGATCTTACTCAGAGTCTTTACTAATGCTAGCTAATTGAGTAAGACTTAAGAATTCCTAGCAGCCAAGGCTAAGTTAATGAGGCAGTTATGAAGGCTCCATTGCTGGGAATTTACAAAGGCGGGAGAGATTTCTGGAGTCAGAGCAACGTAGACATGATTTCTAGCCCTGGATCCATCAGAGAGCACAGTGGCCTCTGTATCTGGGGGGTGGGCTCTGACTGATACCAATCCCTGTCTGTCTGTCCTCCATCCAACTCCGGGTCCACCCATCTCTTCCTTGCTCTAAATGGATACAGGAGTGGTAGGGTTGGGAGGGAATCTAGTGGCCTGAAGCCCAGAACTCACCAGGGGAGACTAGCACACCTCAGTTTGAGGTTTACCTAGAGAGGGTCACTAGGAGTCGGACACAACTGAGTGACCTCACTTTCACTTTTCACTTTCACGCATTGGGGAAGGAAATGGCAACCCACTCCAGTGTTCTTGCCTGGAGAATCCCAGGGATGAGGGAGCCTGGTGGGCGGCCGTCTAGGGGGTCGCACAGAGTTAGACATGACTGAAGCGACTCAGCAGCAACAGAGAGGGTAAAAGAGTTTGTCACTCAGTTGTGTCCGACTCTTTGCGACCCCATGGGCTGTAGCCCACCAGGCTCCTCTGTCCATGGAATTCTCCAGGCAAGAATACTGGAGTGGGTAGCCATTCCCTTCTCCAGGGGATCTTCCTGGGTCTCCTGCTTGATTCTTGACTGTCTGAGCCACCAGGGAAGCCCATGCCGAGAGAGGGCAGAGTCCCTTATATTTCTCACCCTCAGCTCCTCCAAACCCCATGCACAGAGGCAGGTCTGAAACAAAGTTAAATGTGGAGTCAATCGGATTCAGATCCAGAACTCTCTTCTGAGAGAGTGCCCCCAGCAACCTTGGTCCTAAATTCTGGAGAACTTTTTCCAAAGGTTCACTGTTTAGTGAAGTGTAAAATAGAAAGGTGAAAGGGATTTCAAATGGCTCAAAAGACGGTGCAAATCCTCCTTTATTGAGGGAGGTGAAGGCCTATCTTGTTCTGAATGCAGCCCATCCACTCGGGTCTCAGTTTGCTTGCCGCCCATCGCCCCCACACATGCCATTTCTGCCTCTTCGCAAGGAGCCTGCCACGTCTTCCCTCCGCTTCCTGCACTTTCTGTTTTCTCTCTTACCTTTGTTCTTTTCCAAAAGAACTTTACCTCCTGGGCTTCGTCACTGGTACAGGAGTGCTACAAAGCCAAATGACACCAAATGATGTCTCCAGCTGATGGTACTGATTGGACTCTGGCTGAACGGCAACAGCAGGGCTCAGAGCTGTGGGCAGAACCCAGGCTGTACCAGGAGAGATGCTCCATCTCCTCTCTGTCTCTCTCTCTCTCTGTCTCACACACACATGTCGCATCCCACAATCTGTATCCATACACATCTGCGTGCATGTGTAACACACATATGCAAACTCACATATATAGCATTAATGCACACACGTGAACACTGATTTGGATGAGCAGAGATGTACACCCAGGTGGATACAGCTGCAGACATAGTTTCAGGCAGCAACAACCTTCCCTTTCTCTGTAATTAACCCCTCCTTTCTTCCGCCAATGCTGGTTTCACCCCACCAGTTATGCGGGCAGGTGTCTGGGGAAGTAGTCCATTTCAATCCTAGAGACACTGTGAACCCGTCCAGATAAAAATGTCTGGAGCAAGGCTGACAGCAGCGGAGGTGGGGGAGGAAAAGAAAGTTGTGATGTCTGCAGCATTTCCCCTAGCAGGGGAAATAACCCTCCCAATCCCCACCGCTGTTCCATTTCTCAGCAGCCTCCTGCAGGCTGTTTCATCTCATATTGTGTGAGCTCCGAGGGGGTGTCCAATTTAAGGAACAATGACTATAAAGTCATTTGCTATGCCCCGCTGAGGTTCAGTGTCTGCCTGACCTTGCTATGTACCACACCAGCTCTGAGGAGCTGACCCTCACTGTAGGCCTTGCCTGCAGCCCCCCAACCCTCTCCCACTGGTGCCCCCAGACCCCAGCCCTGTATCCCTGGAGTCAGGACTCAAAGTCTCTCAGAGCAGACCCTCCCCAGCTGTGGCTTTGGGATTTTGGTGGGAGACCAGAGTGGGCTTGTCTCGCACAGGGAACTGAGAGGTCTAGGTGATGGGCAGTGACCCCAAAGAATGTTTGGGAGTGCTAGGACCCTCTGAAATGGATGCAGGAAGGTACCTAGAGAAATCCATCTCCTTTCTTAGTATGGCACGAAGAAGCTTGGGTCTGGAGGCCAAATGGCCTATAACACCAGTGGCATGTCGCTAGGAGCCTCAGGGCTACTTTTTAAAAACTTGGATATTGGAACCCCCTTTTAAAGTCATGCTGAATGGGTGTCATCCTCATAGGTCAGCTGGCTCATCATCTGGTCTTAAGAGAGAATTTGCCCTTCAGGAGAGAGTTCCTAGGAGGGCTTGTGCTTCTGGAAAGTTTCAGTTAGCCTTCCTCCATCACTGTTCTGATGACAAAAGCCTTTACAAAAAAATGTTTTTCATAGCACTTTCACACGCATTAGCCCATTAATTGGTGCATTCACTGTACACATTTACTGAAACATGAGGCACTCCAAATCATTTTAGGATGATCTAGATAAATACATGCTTACATGTTGATTGTCCACAAGGTACAAGTTGTTTTGATGGGCAGTATGGGGAGTGAGGGGGTTTTGCAGAGACAGCAGAAGGCAGCCTTCAAAGTACATTCCCCGTCGGTCAGATGGCAAATGACTATGTCCATTTTGCAGATGTTTAAACTGAGGGCCAGCGAGGTTCACTGACTTGCTTCCGGTCACGAAATCAGTTAGAGGCCGATCTAGAAAGTACACTCTGATTCCAATCGGATGTGCCCTCCTAGTCTGTCTTCTTAAATGTTGCTTTCCAGAGAGCTCTTCCTGTGTCACATCTCCCCGTCCTTTTTCTTTTCTTGGCCTCTCTGGAATAAGTGGTCTCAACGGAGAAACGGTCACTTTCCACATCTTTCTGAGCTCACATATATATTGCTTCAGGGACAAGAAGGAAAAAGACGTCTTCCCTGTTTCCGCAGGTCAGCAAGATGGAGTGGTCGTATGCATTCACAGGCAGCCTCTCCAAGGCCTTTCCTTTTCTCCAGCAGAGCCCTGGGGTGGGCGAGGCAGTGGCCGATGTGGTATCTGCCTTACATAGCACTCAAGTGCCAGCCTTCCTCCAGTGCCATCTTCCTCCAGCCCAGCCTTTCTTTGGGAAGCCTGAAGCTTAAAGAGGTTAAAGGGCCTGCCAGAGGCCAGACGAGGTGGTAGTGGAAGGTTGGTGTTACTTGAGCTTGGGCTCTTGCCTGTCTCTGCTCTGAGGAGAGATGTCTGGGTGTGTATACGTGCATGTGTGTGTGTGTTTGGGGGACATGTGAATCAGGTTCAAGGTTGGCGGGGGAGCCACGTAGCTGCTTTCTCATTGTACGTGTCATCTTGTCAAAAATCCGGAGGCTCTTTAGGCCCCAGGCCCCTCTCCAATGAGGTCACAGTGTCAGCCCAGAAGCAGCTGGAGCAGCCACAGGAATGCGAACGGTGCTTCCCAGGTTGCTGAGAGGGGCCCTGGCCTCTGGTGTCCAGGCCCACTGACCTGTGCCCAGGGGGCAGCCCAGCTCTCAGGAGAGCTGCTCTGGGCCAGGCCCAGAAGCTCCGGAGCCACCGTGACCTGCTTGCTCAGGCCCTAGTGACAGAACGGCCCCATCTCCTGTCCTTCCAGAGCAAAGGGCAAGTTCTTGGTAGCAAGCAGGCAGAACTGGCTCTGGGTGGAGTAAACAAAAAAGGAATTTCTTTTTTGGAAGTATGTCAGGGGCTCACCAAGACTTTGGAAGGCTGCCTGACTTAGGCTGAGGAATGGCCGGCTACTAGAGTGGTCCTGAAGAGCAAAACAAGGGGGACAGTGCTTGGTGTTTAAGCAGGAGATGTTTAAAACAGCGGCTGGCATGTTACCCCACTGTTGCACGAAGCTATCACGGCCTCAGCCACATTGTGTGGCCACTGCCACTGGATAGCCCTTCTTCCCTGTGCCCCCATCGCTAGGGCCCAGGGTCCTGGGGTGCCACGGTCTTTCCTTACTAACTGAGAACCAGGGCCCAAGTGGGAGCAGGTGGCCGGTTGGGCCCAGACCACATCCCAGAGGTGGGCTTTTCATAGTGGGAAATGGGACAGGAGCAGGAAGATGCGTCCACATGAGAGATGCAGGGATCTGGAGATTCTTTGCTGGGAGAATGAAGGGGATTGCTACTGCTAAGTCACTTCAGTCGTGTCCGACTCTGTGTGACCCCATAGACGGCAGCCCACCAGGCTCCCCCATCCCTGGGATTCTCCAGGCAAGAATACTGGAGTGCGTTGCCATTTCCTTCTCCAATGCATGAAAGAGAAAAGGGAAAGTGAAGTCGCTCAGTCTGTCCGACTGTTAGCGACCCCATGGACTGCAGCCCACCAGGCTACTCCATCCATTGGATTTTCCAGGCAAGAGTACTGGGGTGGGGTGCCATTGCCTTCCCCTATGAAGGGGATTAACAGAGCTCAAAGAGGCTTAATAATGCCTTTTAAATAACTAAAAGGTGATTTTTTTTTCCTTCCTTTCTTCCTTTCAGAGAATGATGGACAAATGGCAAATGGAGACTGAAATGGGCTTACATCCCAGCAGGAGAGTGTGGATGAGATGTGTGAAGGGCTTTCCTGGTGGTGGGAGGGCTTCTGGGCCTGGGGTAGCAGACAGTAGGGTGGTGGATGAAGCATAAAGGAGGACCCTCAGGATGCTCGAAACTTCCTGCTCCATCCCTTGGAGGCGTGTTTGCTCCCTGGAAGGGCCCAGAGCCACATTCTTTCACAGAGATATAGGAAGGTGCATAGTGATGGAGGGCAGGCAGCTAGTGGCTGAAGGAGTGAGTTCTTCGCATGTATGAGTGCTAAGTTGCTTAGGCCGCATTCCACTCTGTGCAACCCCATGGACTGTAGCCCGCCAGGCTCCTCTGTCCATGGGTTTCTCCAGGCAAGAGTACTAGAGTGGGTTGCCATGCCCTCTTCCTCCTGGGATAATGTGAGAACACTCTCTCGGGACCTTCACCTTTAGCTCCAAGAAAATGATACTAGGAGGAAGCTCCCAGTCTGGAAATGAGGCATTCTCTAAGTCAGAAAATGGAAGCGCATTCCTAGAGTATCCACCCCAGAGTGCCTCAAGCCACCTGGGGAAGGGGCGTATCCTAGAGTCTCAGCTTTCCCCAGCAAAGGATACTCGGGGTCTCCTGTCCCTTTAAAGCACTCCCCACCTGATGCCACAGCTGGCTTGAAAATGGGGCCAGCCCAGCAGCTCTCAAAGGAACCAGCACAGTAAATGATGAGCAGCTCCCTTGAACTCATCTCCCCGAGCCTGGTGTTTAAAGTGAATTGAAACGAATATCTGATAAATGAATAAACCTGTAAATGGAATCAAAAACCTTATGAACCTGAAGGAGAAATAGGAGTCCCAGGTCTGTTAAGTCTAAATTGAATAAATCTGATCAACTCCCTGACAATTTCTGCCAAAGCTCTTGAAGAAGAAGGAGAAGAGGAGTGAGTGGAGATCAGGAGAGGAGGGGGAAAGAGTGAGTGGGGGATGGCAAGACAGGAATTGGTTCAGTAATTAAGCTATCACCGTGAGCCAACAGAGGAGGCCCCAGTGGCCCCCCGTTTCACTCAGTAGGACTGGATAGATAGATGACATTAGGAGGCTCTCGCATGACTGGCTGTTCCTGTGTCTGCCCCCAAGGACACCTCTGGAGAACAAGCAGGCATTTGTACAAAGCGGGGAAAGTGAGCTCAGCTGTGTGCAGTGGGAGTCCTTGGTGCATGAGAGTCGGGGGGGGGAAACAGGTATAGGAGGTCAGGAAGTCACATTCAGAATGAGCTCAGAACAGTGATGGAGCCAGAGAATTCCTCCTTTAGTCTCCATTGACCTCAATCACATTCGTATTGTATTGGGCAAGTTACTCTCAGTAATGGTTTTAAAACACGGCCACAGAATTCTTTTAACACTCCTTCCAGTGAAGGTGATGATGGTAGTCAGGGCGTGGGGAGGCTTTATGTTGTCTCCTCTTGAATAGGTGGGTTTGCAACTGCTTAGACCAAGACAGAAGGGCTTCTTCCCTGGTGGCACAGTGGTAAAGAATCCACCTGCCAATGTGGAAGATGTGGGTTCAATCCCTGGGTCGGGAAAATCCTCTAGAGAAAGAAATGGCAACCCACTCCAGTATTCTTACCTGGAAAATCCCATGGACAGAGGAGTCCGGTGGGCTACAGTCCATGGGGTCACAAAGAGTCTAACATGACTTGGCAACTAAACAACAGACCAATACAGAATGGTATGTGATGTATGTGAATGGTATGTGATGTATGTGAATGGTATGTGATGTATGTGAATGGTATGTGATGGTATGTGAATGGCCCTGATGCTATGTGAAGTTTAAGACTGGGTCAGAAAAGGTCACACAACTTCCGCTTGATTTTCTTGGAATATTCACTTTTGGGAAAGCTAGCCACTATGTAGGAAACTCAATTACCCTGAGGCTGCTGCGCTGGAGTGGTGTTTCAGCCACTGTGCAGCTGAGTTCCTGGCAGTTAGCCCTGAATACTGGCCATGAGAATGAGTCCTCTCATCCATCCAGCCTAGTGGAGTCTTCAGATGCCTGCTAGCCCAGCCCACATCTCACTGCAAGGGCCAAGGAGAGCGGACTTGCCTCATCCCCAAGCCCTTCCCAGACTCCTAACCAACAAAATTATAAGCAGCAGAAAATAATTCTATAAGTTGCTAAATTCTAGAGTAATTTGTTAATAACAAAAACATTTCCTCTCTTGGATCTTGATTTTCTTCCTTGAAATGATAGGTTAGACCAGACAATTTTTAAAACTTTATTTTAGAAATTATAAATAGTGGGTGAACATGGTATTTTCAAAAAGAGTTCAAATAACACAAAGAGATAAAAACAGAAATGAAACAATATCCTTTCTTACTTTTGAATACTTCCCACCTATTGAGAAATAGCTACCTTCAATGAATTAAAGATCCTTCCAGAAGTGTTTTATGTGATCACATTGCATATATCTTTTGAAACTTACACATAGAATTACAATTTGCTTTGATCATGTACTGGTACAGATTGAAGCTATTTCCATATCAACATATGTAAGCCTACCCATTCTTTTTATGGCTATGTAGTAGTCCATGGCATGACTGTATCAAAACGTACTTCCTCTTCCTACTGATGGATCTTGAAGTTGTTTTATGTAGATTGGTGGTGGTTGGTTGACTTTTGCTATTGGAATATTGCAGTGAACACTGTTATAGACTTACTTGTGCCCTCTCATACAAGTGATTTGTAGGTTAAATTCTTAGAAGAAGAATTCCTGGATGCAAGGATATAAGCGTTTAACATTTTGATAGTTGTAGTCAGAGCTGACGTTCAAAGAGGTGCCAAATTTATAATTCCACCAGTGAGAGGGCTCGTTTCTTGCTACCCTCATTCATAATCTTCTTTTGTCAACATGCTTAAAAAAACTGTGTTTTATTTTTGTTTTCATACCTCATTGTGAAGTTGAATTCTTTTATATATGTACTGATGACTTTTAATTACTTTTTAAACTTTAAACAGCTTATTTATATGCTTTGCAAATTCTACAGGTTTATTCATCTTTTTTAAGAGCTTTCTTGCATGAACTTTTTGTTGTTATCAATTACAAATGTTTTCCTATTAAACTTGTCTTTTGTATACAGGCACAAAATGTAATTTTGTATATAAGAAATTTTATTTTTTAATGACATTAAATTTATCAATCTTTTCAAAAAATAGCTTTTGAGGTTTGAAATGGTTTCAAAGATCTTCCCAACACCAGGATCATAAAATAAAATAATAAAATTAATTACACATATTTTCTTTCCATTTTGTTTTCATTAAATTTATTGATTTGGATTTCATATTTGATATTTTGGGGATGAAGATTTAATCTTCCTTTTACAAACTGTCAGACTTGTGATGTCCAATAGAAGCATAATGTAAACCACACATGTGATTTAAAACTTTCTGTTAGCCACATTAAAATAAGTAAAAAGAAACAAGTGGAAGTAATTATAATACCATATTCTAAAATATAATTTCAAAATGTAACTGTAATAAAAATTATAAATTAGGTGTTTTATATTTCTTTTTGCATACCAAGTCTTCAAAATCCTCCATATTTTGGACTGGCCACATTTTCAGTACACACAGCAACATGTGGCTAGTGGCTTTTTGCAAACCAAGTCTTTCTTTTTGCATACCAAATCTTCAAAATCCACTGTATTTGGACTGGCCACATTTCCAGTGCACACAGCAACATGTGGCTAGTGGCTACCATATTGTACGTACTCAGTCACTAAGTTGTGTCTGGCTCCTTGTGACCCCACGGACCATAACCCACCAGGCTCCTCTGTCCATGGGATCTTCCAGCTCAGAGCTCTGGAGTGGGTTACCATTTCCTCTTCTAGCCCATATTGGACAGTACAGTGTTAAGTAGTAACCCCAGTAATTTCAAGTCCATCTCTCCCTGCTTTGGTTTGAAATGCTCCATCTAACAGAGGCTAAGTGGATTTTTTTGTATTTAGGCCTATTTCGGGGCTCTGTTCTTTCCCACTGAACTGTCTCTCCCTTTAAACAAGAATAATGGCCTATTTTAATTATAATAGGGTTGAAATATTTTCAGTACCTCCTAGAGCAGTTCTTCTCTCTCATTCTTTTTGTTTAGTTTTTGTGGCTCTTCCAGTTTTGTTCTTTCTCTAGATGGACATTGAAAGTGTCAGTTGCTCGGTCATGTCCAGCTCTCTGAGACCCCATGAACTGTAGTCCACCAGGCTCCTCTGTCCATGAAATTCTCCAGGCAAGGCTACTAGAGTGGGTAGCTGTTCCCTTCTCCAGGGGATCTTCCTGACCCACAAATCGAACTGGGTCTCCCACACTGCAGGCAGATTCTTCACTGTCTGAGCCACCAGGGAAGTCCCATATAAACATTAACACCTAATATTAGATATTATCTAATACTGTAATATATGTACCATATGGTGGATACTGTCTCTATTATTTGTACTAGGTACATGATTCCGTAATATAAACAATACATAATATTAGATATTGTTACCTATTAGATATTAATGTACACCCAGTTCAGCTCAGTTCAGTTCAGTCGCTCAGTGGTGTCCGACTCTTTGCGACCCCATGAATCGCAGCATGCCAGGCCTCCCTGTCCATCACCAACTCCCGGAGTTCACTCAGACTCACGTCCATCGAGTCAGTGATGCCATCCAGCCATCTCATCCTCGGTCGTCCCCTTCTCCTCCTGCCCCCAATCCCTCCCAGCATCAGAGTCTTTTCTAATGAGTCACCTCTTCGCGTGAGGTGGCCAAAGTACTGAAGTTTCAGCTTTAGCATCATTCCTTCCAAAGAAATCCCAGGGCTGATTTCCTTCAGAATGGACTGGTTGGATCTCCTTGCAGTCCAGGGAACTCTCAAGAGTCTTCTCCAACACCACAGTTCAAAAGCATCAATTCTTCAGCGCTCAGCCTTCTTCAAAGTCCAACTCTCACATCTAACACTATATTATTTTGAATAGCCAACAAGCTCTATTACTGGTATTGACTGGGATCACAATGGATTCCAGAGCCAGAAAATAGATTTCTAAGGGCCCTTCTAGGATTCCTAGGTGGCACTGGTGATAAAGAACCCACCTGCCAATTCAGGAGACATAAAGAGACTCTGGTTTGATCCCTGGTTCAGGAAGATCCCCTGGAGGAGGGCATGACAACCCACTCCAGTTGCCTGGAGAATCCTATGGACAGAGGCGCCTGGCGGGCTACGGTCCATAAGGCCACACAGAGTGGTATGACTGAAGCGACTTAGCACACACACCCAAGGGCCTCTCTACTCTAAATGTCAGCAGCCCCACTGTGCTGTATCGAGGGAAGCAGGGGCTGGAGGCACACATCCTGTGTGGCTGGTGTGGTGGCTTCTTTGTGCAGTGAGGGAGCTGTGTCCCCAGCAGCTGTGTGGCCTCCTGAGTGTGTGCTGTCAGATCTGTGTGAAGGAAATACTCCATGACAATAGTTCAGAAGACCGACATGCCGGAATTGCTGGGGAAGCTGGCTGGCAGTAGGCAGTGTGCCTGCTCCTTGGGGAGAGGTGTCTTGGAAGATGAATAAGAGGAGAGTTGGAAGGAAGAAAGGAGAATGAGGGATAAGATGAGGGGGGCATGGGCAGGGGAGAAAAAGCAGGGAGGAGAAAGGAAGATAAGAGAGTGGGCTGGGGGAGGGAGGGAGGGAGAGGGGCCCAGAAGGTACTCAATAGGACAGAGAGGCCTGAAAGATACCAGGGAGGAGAGAGTGCTGCTGAGTGCGGGAGGAGATTCAAGGGCCCAGGAGAGCCTGATGGGGTGGCAAGCAAGGGCTGAGGGTGGAAGCACCTGGGCGTNGATAAGAGAGTGGGCTGGGGGAGGGAGGGAGGGAGAGGGGCCCAGAAGGTACTCAATAGGACAGAGAGGCCTGAAAGATACCAGGGAGGAGAGAGTGCTGCTGAGTGCGGGAGGAGATTCAAGGGCCCAGGAGAGCCTGATGGGGTGGCAAGCAAGGGCTGAGGGTGGAAGCACCTGGGCGTTCTCATCGCCACCACCTCTTGCCAAGGCAGCCCCATGGCCACGGCAGGGAGGAGTCTCTAAAGCGTGGAAAGGAAGGCTCCCATCTACAGCAGTTGGGGTGTCCTTGGGGACAGGATTCAGGGTGTCTGGGGAAGCTCTGGCACAGCCTTGCTTGCCAGAGTCCATTGTGCATAGGGAATAGGGCTAGGAGCCCAGCGGATGAGAAGCCCCAGCTTTCAGTGATCTTGGTTGGTGTGTGGATGGTCCTGGGTGAGAGAAACGAGGATGTGAAGGGACAGAGCTGCCCTCACACTGAGAAGGAAGGGAGGAGGGCTCGTCAAAAGCTCAGTCCCTTGATGACATGCGATCTGACCATCTTGCAGTTTACAGGCAATGGAATACCCTCAGGCTCCTTTCAGGAGAAGGAGAATGGCCACCATCACATAACCCTCTGGACTCAAGGATCAGCCCTCCCACTGTGACCCTCACCCAAACCAGAAGTACGGAGGGACAGACGGGTCGCCTGCACATTGCATGCAGGGCATCTGAGCACAGAGTTCTAATTCCACTGGATTGCAGGGCCACTTAGCGAGCCAGCAAAGGGGTTGAATGGCCAGAACCTGGCCACTGACATCCCAGCTGAACGCCCTTGCCAGGGACTTTCTTGTTCCTCCTCTGTCTTTAGAAGCAGAAAACGGAATGTCAGACATTGACTCTGAGCCACTGGATTTTCAAGGAGTCACAGGGTCACACTGAGACAGAAACAAAGGGGAAAACAACCCATTTTCCCAGCTTCCAGGAGATGCACAGCCTGTCTCCACAGACTGCTTGCGCCTCATCACAAGGGTGACAAAATGCTATTTTCCTTTCAGCGGTGTGCACAGGTGCCAATCCAAATGAATATTATTCACACACTTCTGTCCAAACACTGTGAAGTCTTCAAAGGTTGATTAAACCTCTGACATTGTTGCTTTATTTCTCCCGCACTTCTTGCCAGGTGAAGACCTCCCTCCTGTGACCTCACCCCTCCTATTCCTCTGTCCTTCTCCCTGCACCTCCTTCCCCCATGTGAGTCCAGGTATCCCAGGAGAGGATGCCATCTGGTCTCCCTGGGAGGGGGCATGGCAGGGACCATGGCTCGGCTTTGGTTTGCTGAGGACTCAGAGAGCAACGAGCAGCCAGGGCACCTTGTGTGTGATGGGGGCTGGTGGGGGGGGCACTTAAGGGTAAGGAAAGGGGGAGATTTGACTTTGATTACCCAGCAAAAATCCATTTCCTGCTTGTAATGACTGGCCAGTGCATATTGGAAATCACAGCCTCCCTGCTCGGCTCTCCCCATGTCATTAGTCCCCAGTGGAGCGGTGTCTCATTGGAAATCACAGCTCGTGAAACAAAGCATGATGTGCAGCTCTCAAGACCTGCCTTTTCTAGGCAGCCTCACAGTGCCCGGCCCTGCCCAAGGTTTCCCTGGATAACCCAAGAGACCCAGTAATGCTGGATCCTTCTTTAAGCTTCCTTAGTCTTACCTATCATCAGAGGTGGGGTGTGGAGGAAATATTCAAGCATCTCTGTACCACTTGTAGAGCTTCACAGAGTGCCCGATATCCAGGAGAGCCCCAGGAATAAGTCAGATCAGGACAATGTCAACTTAAAAGATCGAAGGGCCTTCCAAAGGCCACTGAGCCTTTCCAAGCTGTCCTTGTTTTGCTGACCTTAGCATCCATTCGCTTTTTCTTTTTTTTTGTAACAGAATCCCAAGTGTCCTTAGAGGAACCACGTCTCCTACCCCAGTTGAGAGCTTTGGATAGGCATCTCTCCATACCCTCCACCCCACCTTTAGCAGTGGGCATATGACCAAATGGTGGTCAATCAATGTTGACTGTACTGATCGGTCCAAGGATTAGTATGGAAACTCAAGTGTGATGCTGAGATTATTAATTGAGGAAGAGGCATTCTTTTTACCTGGTGCTGCTAAATTGATTAAGGTAAGACTGGGGCCACACTTGACTATTTTGATACCACATGGAGTGACCACATTAGTGGCTAATGAAGTATGAAGTATAGTAGAAACATATACACAATCACCCCATTTACAACAAATGCTTTCCTACGATGCACTGAAGGGTAAAGGATGTACTTTTTAATAAACAGTGCTGGGTTAATTGGATATCATATGGAAAAAAATGAACCTTGATCTCCACCTTATGCCATTCATAATAAATTAATGCATGAAGGATCATAGGTCTAAATATGAAAGCTGAAACAATTAAATTTCTATAGAAAAACAAAGGAGAATATATTCAAGCCTTTGAGAGAGGTGGAATATTCTTCAACAGGCTATACACACACATACCCAAATAAAATTAAACATCAAAATGAATGTTAAATCTGACTTTATTAAAATTAAGGACCTCTATTCATATAAAGACACTATTAAGAGAGAAAAAAGGCAAGCCAAAGACTGGGACAAAATATTTGAAACTCATATATCAGAAAAAGAATTACAATATTCAGGATGTATAAAGAATTCCTACAAAGAAGTAAGCAAAAGACGCATAATCCAATTAAAAAATGCTCATGGGGGTGTAAATTGAGGTAACTGCTCCAGAAACCTATTCTGAAAGGTCTATTAAAACTAAACATACATATACTCTTTTTTCTGGAAACTCTCCTTCTCAGTATATACAACCAACAGAACTGAGTATTTTTGTTTGCCAAAAGATGTATACAAAAATATTCCTAACAGCTTTACTCATCGTGGCCCAAACTGGAAACAATCTATATGTTTATCAACAATAATTTGTGATATATTAATATAATAAAATACTGCAGAGTGATGAAAAAGAACAAGCTTTATCACATACAAGAAACACAAATTCAGCAATTATAATCCTGATGGGGTAAAGTGAGCCACTCAAGAATACCCGCTGTATGATTTGATTTATACAAAAGCAAGATAGGAAAGACTAGACTGGGGTGATAGAAGTCTAGTACTGAAGCTACTCTTGAGGTGTTATTGATCACAGTGGTGCAAAAGAGAATCTCATAGGGTGCTGGAAACTCTACATCTTGATTTGGGTGGTAATTTTGTATGTAGAAATTTAATGATGTGTACACTTGAGGTCTGTATACTTTACTGTGTGTAAGCTATACCTCAATTTTAATTAAAAAAAAAAAAAAGGAATAGTGAAGAGAAGGGAAAGAATGAATCTTGTGATATCATCTGAGCATCTGGATGCAGCCATGCCTGAAGATAAACACTCCTGGACCTCCTAGGAGCCAATAAGTTCCCATTTATTTGAGCTTAAACGAGTTTGTGCTAGGTTTTCTCTCTCTTGCTACTACAATTGTGTTCATAAACACCACCCCCTTGTGTTCAGGCCAGAATATTCCTCCTTCAGCCTGAGTAGATGGGGCAAGTCCTACATCTCACGGGTTCCCAGGCGAAAAAAAAAAAAAAAGGAATAGTGAAGAGAAGGGAAAGAATGAATCTTGTGATATCATCTGAGCATCTGGATGCAGCCATGCCTGAAGATAAACACTCCTGGACCTCCTAGGAGCCAATAAGTTCCCATTTATTTGAGCTTAAACGAGTTTGTGCTAGGTTTTCTCTCTCTTGCTACTACAATTGTGTTCATAAACACCACCCCCTTGTGTTCAGGCCAGAATATTCCTCCTTCAGCCTGAGTAGATGGGGCAAGTCCTACATCTCACGGGTTCCCAGGCGAGCAAGTTCCTCCATCTGCTTCTTGCTCTACTTGAGCATGCCTTGAGCAGGACTTCAGCATCTTTGTGCCTCAGTCACCTCATTTGTAAAGTGAATCTGGTAGTAATACCTACCTCATACAACAAACCATGTCCCTATATGAGTCTTGTGCAGGTATGCTAAGTTGCTTCAGTCATGTCAGACTCTTTGGAACCCTACGGACTGTAGCCTCCCAGGCTCCTCTGTACATGGGCTTCTCCAGGCAAGAATACTTGCCCTGCTCCAAGAGATTCTCCTGGCCAGGGATCTCACCCGCATCTCTATGTCTCCGGCAATGGCAGGCAGATTCTTTACCTAGCACCACCTGGGCTCAAACATGGAGTGACCACATTAGTGGCTAATGAAGTATGAAGTATAGTAGAAACATATACACAATCACCCCATTTACAACAAATGCTTTCCTACGATGCACTGAAGGGTAAAGGATGTACTTTTTAATAAACAGTGCTGGGTTAATTGGATATCATATGGAAAAAAATGAACCTTGATCTCCACCTTATGCCATTCATAATAAATTAATGCATGAAGGATCATAGGTCTAAATATGAAAGCTGAAACAATTAAATTTCTATAGAAAAACAAAGGAGAATATATTCAAGCCTTTGAGAGAGGTGGAATATTCTTCAACAGGCTATACACACACATACCCAAATAAAATTAAACATCAAAATGAATGTTAAATCTGACTTTATTAAAATTAAGGACCTCTATTCATATAAAGACACTATTAAGAGAGAAAAAAGGCAAGCCAAAGACTGGGACAAAATATTTGAAACTCATATATCAGAAAAAGAATTACAATATTCAGGATGTATAAAGAATTCCTACAAAGAAGTAAGCAAAAGACGCATAATCCAATTAAAAAATGCTCATGGGGGTGTAAATTGAGGTAACTGCTCCAGAAACCTATTCTGAAAGGTCTATTAAAACTAAACATACATATACTCTTTTTTCTGGAAACTCTCCTTCTCAGTATATACAACCAACAGAACTGAGTATTTTTGTTTGCCAAAAGATGTATACAAAAATATTCCTAACAGCTTTACTCATCGTGGCCCAAACTGGAAACAATCTATATGTTTATCAACAATAATTTGTGATATATTCATATAATAAAATACTGCAGAGTGATGAAAAAGAACAAGCTTTATCACATACAAGAAACACAAATTCAGCAATTATAATCCTGATGGGGTAAAGTGAGCCACTCAAGAATACCCGCTGTATGATTTGATTTATACAAAAGCAAGATAGGAAAGACTAGACTGGGGTGATAGAAGTCTAGTACTGAAGCTACTCTTGAGGTGTTATTGATCACAGTGGTGCAAAAGAGAATCTCATAGGGTGCTGGAAACTCTACATCTTGATTTGGGTGGTAATTTTGTATGTAGAAATTTAATGATGTGTACACTTGAGGTCTGTATACTTTACTGTGTGTAAGCTATACCTCAATTTTAATTAAAAAAAAAAAAAGGAATAGTGAAGAGAAGGGAAAGAATGAATCTTGTGATATCATCTGAGCATCTGGATGCAGCCATGCCTGAAGATAAACACTCCTGGACCTCCTAGGAGCCAATAAGTTCCCATTTATTTGAGCTTAAACGAGTTTGTGCTAGGTTTTCTCTCTCTTGCTACTACAATTGTGTTCATAAACACCACCCCCTTGTGTTCAGGCCAGAATATTCCTCCTTCAGCCTGAGTAGATGGGGCAAGTCCTACATCTCACGGGTTCCCAGGCGAGCAAGTTCCTCCATCTGCTTCTTGCTCTACTTGAGCATGCCTTGAGCAGGACTTCAGCATCTTTGTGCCTCAGTCACCTCATTTGTAAAGTGAATCTGGTAGTAATACCTACCTCATACAACAAACCATGTCCCTATATGAGTCTTGTGCAGGTATGCTAAGTTGCTTCAGTCATGTCAGACTCTTTGGAACCCTACGGACTGTAGCCTCCCAGGCTCCTCTGTACATGGGCTTCTCCAGGCAAGAATACTTGCCCTGCTCCAAGAGATTCTCCTGGCCAGGGATCTCACCCGCATCTCTATGTCTCCGGCAATGGCAGGCAGATTCTTTACCTAGCACCACCTGGGCTCAGAAATATTTTATTATTTCTGGTCCTCAGTTGATTAGTGTTTATGATAAGGATTGCCATGGGAGCAAGGATTGTGTCTGATTTTCTCCCTGCCATCTCTCTAGTGTCAGGGCCACTCCTTAGGTGTGTAAACTCCAGCGGAAAAAAATTGGGGGTGGGGCCTTTGTGTATAATGATCCATTTAAGTCACATGTGGTCATTGGATCAAGCAGAATCCTACTTGATCCAATGACCAGCCGTGCTGTGGTGACAGATATGGCATTAAAAGATGAACCACCCCAAGTTGGTAGGTGTCTAATATGTTATAGGAGAAGAGCGGAGAAATAGCTCCAGAAGGAATGAAGAGGTTGAGCTAAAGCGGAAACAACACCAAGTTGTGGATGTGTCTGGTGGTGAAAGTGAAGTCTGATGCTGTAAAAAACTATATTGTACAGGAACCTGGAATGTTAGGTCCGTGAATCAAGGTAAATTGGAGGTGGTCAAACAGGAGATGGCAAGAGTGAACATCAACATTCTAGGGATCAGTGAACTAAAATGGACAAGAATGGGTGAATTTAATTCAGATAACCATTGTATCTACTACTGTGGGCAAGAATCCTTTATAAGAAATGGAATAGCCCTCATAGTCAACAAAAGAGTCTGAAATGCAGTACTTGGATGCAATCTTAAAAATGAGAGAATGATCTTGGTTTGTTTCCAAGGCAAACCATTCAATAGCAGAGGAATCCAAGTCTATGCCCCAACCACTAATGCCAAAGAAGCTGAAGTTGAAGAGTTATATGAAGATCTACGAGACCTTATAGAACTAACACCAAGAAAGATGTCCTTTTCATCATATGGGACTGGAATGCAAAATAGGAAGTCAAGAGATACCTGGAATAACAGGCAAGTTGGGCTTGGAGTACAAAATGAAGCAGGACAAAGGCTAACAGAGTATTGCCAAGAAAACACACTGGTCATAGCAAACACTCTCTTCCAACAACACAAGAGCCAACTCTACAAATGGACATTACTGGATGGTCAATACCGAAATCAGATTGATTGTATTGTTTGTAGCCAAAGATGGAGAAGCTCTTTACAGTCAGCAAGAACAAAACCCAAAGCTAACTGTGGCTCAGATCATGAGCTCCTTCTTGCAAAATTCAGACTTAAATTGAAGAAACGGAAAACCACTAGGCCATTCAGGTATGACCTAAATCAAATCTCTTAAGATTATACAGTGGAAGTGACAAATAGATTCAAGGGATTAGAACTGATAGACAGAGTGCCTGAAGAACCATGGATGGAGGTTCGTGACATTGTAAAGGAGGTGGTGATCAAAACCATCCACCCAAAAAATAAATGCTAAAAGGCAAAATGGTTGCCTGAAGAGGCCTTACAAATAGCTGAGAAAAGAAGAGAAGAGAAAGGCAAAGGGGAAAAGGAAAGATATACCCATCTGAATGCAGAGTTCCAAAGAATAGCAAGGAGAAATAAGAAAGATTTACTCAGCGAGCAATGCAAAGAAATAGAGGAAAACAATAGAATGGGAAAGACTAGCGATGTCTTCTGGAGAAGGCAATGGCACCCCACTCCAGTACTCTTGCCTGGAAAATCCCACGGATGGAGGAGCCTGATAGGCTGCAGTCCATGGGGTCGCTAAGAGTCGGCACGACTGAGCGACTTCACTTTCACTTTTCACTTTCATGCACTGGAGAAGGAAATGGCAACCCACTCCAGTGTTCTTGCCTGGAGAATCCCAGGGATAGGGGACTCTGGTGAGCTGCCATCTATGGGGTCGCACAGAGTCAGACAGGACTGAAGCAACTTAACAGCAGCAGCAGCAACAGAGATGTCTTCAATAAAATTAGAGAAACCAAGGGAACATTTCATGCAAAGATAGGCACAATAAAGGGCAGAAAGGATATGGGTCTAACAGAAGCAGAAGACACTAAGAAGAGGCAGCAAGAGTACACAAAAGCGCTAAACAAAAAAAGATCTTCATGACCCAGATAACCACGATGGTGTGATCACTCACCTAGAACCAGACATTGTGGAGTGTGAAGTCAAGTGAGCTTTAATTAGGTAGCACCAGGATGAACAAAGCTAGCAGAGGTGATGGAATTCCAGCTGAGCTATTTCAAACCCTAAACAATGATGCTTGGACAGGGAGGCCTGGCATGCTGCAGTCCATGGGGTCGCAAAGAGTTGGACATGGCTGAGTGACTGAACTGAACTGAACTGAAACAATGATGCTGTTAAAGCGCTGCATGCAACATGCCAGCAAATTTGGAAAACTCAGCAGTGGCCACAGGATCGGAAAAGGTCAGTTTTCGTTCCAATCCCAAAAAAGGGCAATGTCAAAGAATATTCAAACTACTGCACAATTGCACTCCTCTCACAAGCTAGGAAAGTAATGCTCAAAATCCTTCCATCTAGACTTTAGCAGTATATGAACTGACACTTCCAGGTGTACAAGCAGGATTTAGAAAAGGCAGAGGAACCAGAGATCAAATTTTTAACATCTGTTGGATGATAGAAAAAGCTAGAAAATTCAAGAAAAACATTTACTTCTGCTTCATGGATGATACTAAAGCCTTTGTGTAGATCACAACAAGCTGTGGAAAATTCTTAAAGAGATGGAAATACCAGACCACCTTAACTGCCTCCTGCAAAACTTGTATGCAGGTCAAGAACAGCAGTTAGAACTGGACATGGAACAATGGACTGGTTCCAAATTGGGAAAGGAGTATCTCAAGGCCGTATTGTCACCTTGCTCATTTAACTTATATGCTGAGTACCTCATGAAAAATGTGGGGCTGGATGAAGCACAAGCTGGAATAAAGATTGCAGAGAAACATCAATAATGTCAGATATGCAGGTGACATCACCCTTATGGTAGAAAGCAAAGAGGAATTAAAGAGCCTCTTGATGAAGGTGAAAGAAGCGAGTGAAAAAGCTGGCTTAAAACTCAACATTCAAAAAACTAGGATCATGGCATCCGGTTCCATCACTTCATGACAAATAGATGGGGAAACAATGGAAACAGTGACAGATTTTTTTTCCTGGGCTCCATAATCACTGTGGAATGGTGACTGCAGCCATGAAATTAAAAGAAGCTTGCTCCTTAAAAGCTACGACCAATCTAGACAGCATATTAAAAAGCAGAGCCATTACTTTGCCAACAAAGGTCCATCTAGTCAAAGCTAGTGAGAGCTGGACAGTTAAAAAGGCTGAGAGTCAAAGAATTGATGTCTTTGAACTGTGGTGCTGGAGAAGACCCTTGAGAGTACCTCAGACAGCAAGGAGATCAAACCACTCAATCCTAAAGAAACTTAACCTTTAATAGTCACTGGAAGGACTGATGCTGAAGCTCCAATACTTTGGCCAACCGATGCAGTGAGCTGACTCATTGGAAAAGATCCTGATGCTGGGAAAGATTGAAGGCCAAAGGAGAAGGGGACGACAGAGGATGAAATGGTTGGATGGCATCACCAAGTCAGTGTATGTGAATTTAAGCAAACTCTGGGAGATATGAATGACAGGGAAGCCTGGTGTTCATGGGCTCACAAAGAGTCAGACACGATTGAGGGAGTGCACAACAGCAGCAAATGACCTGCCGCCAATCCACACTCCTGGAGGAGATTCCACAGATGACTCGCCTCAGAGCATCTGGTCAACCCCGCGCGTGTGTGTGTGTGTGTGTGTGTGTGTGTGTGCGTGTGTGTGTGAGAAAGAGAGAGTTGAGGTAGAGGAGGTGGGGTAAAGAGTCTGGGGACTTCCTGAGGGGAGAAACAGGGATGGAACTCTTGAAGGGCTCATGGTTCCCCACTTGTCAGCATTGCCAGTTCAGCAGGTGGGGCACCAGAAACA
Source organism: Oreotragus oreotragus (assembly GCA_006410675.1). NCBI lineage: Eukaryota > Metazoa > Chordata > Mammalia > Artiodactyla > Bovidae > Oreotragus > Oreotragus oreotragus. The sequence continues at coordinate 583,537 of SJYX01011000.1, forward strand.
GACTTAGAAAATTCACAGGAATATGCTGCAGAGCATGGAGTCAGGAGGTACCAGTCTTTTTTGCCCAAGTCTCAGGTCAGGACTGCCCAATACAGCATCTGGCACATGAGAGGTTCTCAATTCATGTCTGTTTGAATAAATGAGTGACTGAAAGGCTTCATGAGGGTTATGTAACACACAGTAAGTGGCCAGTGGTGTGGGGTGGTTTCATTCTTATTCCTGAGAGGCAGAAACCATGCCCACCCCCCTTGCTTTCATGTCCCCAGAAGCAAAGGAGTCAAGTGATGGGGTCTTGTGACCGTGGATCAAGTGGGTCAGCTTCTCCCAGGGTCAGGCTTGGGAACAGTCCCATTGTGGTCCTGTCATGGACGATGGATTCCTAAGGAGAAACAAAAGGGCCAGGAAATAAGGCCAGGAAAGAAAAACAAACAAACCAACCTCTTTTAGGGTTATTTAGCTTTTGTTAATTGGTCACCTCGTTAGCAGCCCATCTGCAGCCTGGTTCTAGGAAGTGGGGGGTGGGGGAAGGGAAGGGGCCCCCCTAGACAAGACTGGCCTCCCAGACTCAATAATAAGGACAGAGCAATTACTGAGACTTGCAGAGCCAATTCCAGTTAGGAGTGCACCAGGCCGGGCTTTGGGGCTTTGTCCTCCGGATGAGGAAAAGGTCAGCGTGCTCCGTGGGGGGAGAAGAAAGAGCCCTTCACAGCGAAAGAGGCTGCCCAAGGGAGGGAGACAGAGAAAAGGAGGGCTCGGCGCAGGTGAAAAACTAAAGAATGACATTTGGAAATTCCTTGGAATAAGAGGAGGGAGATAATGAAATAAAAATTACAAGGGAGAAGGGACCAGTGAACGAAACGAGACTGAGGGTGAGATTTCTGGGGGCTCAGGGCTGGGCTGGGAAGAACACCCTTGCAGGGGCTGCACGTGCACTCTGAGCTGGGCACCAGCCTGCTCTCAGCTTCCGTTGCCCCATCTGTAAATGGAAGGGCTCTGCCNATGTCCTTTTCATCATATGGGACTGGAATGCAAAATAGGAAGTCAAGAGATACCTGGAATAACAGGCAAGTTGGGCTTGGAGTACAAAATGAAGCAGGACAAAGGCTAACAGAGTATTGCCAAGAAAACACACTGGTCATAGCAAACACTCTCTTCCAACAGCACAAGAGCCAACTCTACAAATGGACATTACTGGATGGTCAATACCGAAATCAGATTGATTGTATTGTTTGTAGCCAAAGATGGAGAAGCTCTTTACAGTCAGCAAGAACAAAACCCAAAGCTAACTGTGGCTCAGATCATGAGCTCCTTCTTGCAAAATTCAGACTTAAATTGAAGAAACGGAAAACCACTAGGCCATTCAGGTATGACCTAAATCAAATCTCTTAAGATTATACAGTGGAAGTGACAAATAGATTCAAGGGATTAGAACTGATAGACAGAGTGCCTGAAGAACCATGGATGGAGGTTCGTGACATTGTAAAGGAGGTGGTGATCAAAACCATCCACCCAAAAAATAAATGCTAAAAGGCAAAATGGTTGCCTGAAGAGGCCTTACAAATAGCTGAGAAAAGAAGAGAAGAGAAAGGCAAAGGGGAAAAGGAAAGATATACCCATCTGAATGCAGAGTTCCAAAGAATAGCAAGGAGAAATAAGAAAGATTTACTCAGCGAGCAATGCAAAGAAATAGAGGAAAACAATAGAATGGGAAAGACTAGCGATGTCTTCTGGAGAAGGCAATGGCACCCCACTCCAGTACTCTTGCCTGGAAAATCCCACGGATGGAGGAGCCTGATAGGCTGCAGTCCATGGGGTCGCTAAGAGTCGGCACGACTGAGCGACTTCACTTTCACTTTTCACTTTCATGCACTGGAGAAGGAAATGGCAACCCACTCCAGTGTTCTTGCCTGGAGAATCCCAGGGATAGGGGACTCTGGTGAGCTGCCATCTATGGGGTCGCACAGAGTCAGACAGGACTGAAGCAACTTAACAGCAGCAGCAGCAACAGAGATGTCTTCAATAAAATTAGAGAAACCAAGGGAACATTTCATGCAAAGATAGGCACAATAAAGGGCAGAAAGGATATGGGTCTAACAGAAGCAGAAGACACTAAGAAGAGGCAGCAAGAGTACACAAAAGCGCTAAACAAAAAAAGATCTTCATGACCCAGATAACCACGATGGTGTGATCACTCACCTAGAACCAGACATTGTGGAGTGTGAAGTCAAGTGAGCTTTAATTAGGTAGCACCAGGATGCACAAAGCTAGCAGAGGTGATGGAATTCCAGCTGAGCTATTTCAAACCCTAAACAATGATGCTTGGACAGGGAGGCCTGGCATGCTGCAGTCCATGGGGTCGCAAAGAGTTGGACATGGCTGAGTGACTGAACTGAACTGAACTGAAACAATGATGCTGTTAAAGCGCTGCATGCAACATGCCAGCAAATTTGGAAAACTCAGCAGTGGCCACAGGATCGGAAAAGGTCAGTTTTCGTTCCAATCCCAAAAAAGGGCAATGTCAAAGAATATTCAAACTACTGCACAATTGCACTCCTCTCACAAGCTAGGAAAGTAATGCTCAAAATCCTTCCATCTAGACTTTAGCAGTATATGAACTGACACTTCCAGGTGTACAAGCAGGATTTAGAAAAGGCAGAGGAACCAGAGATCAAATTTTTAACATCTGTTGGATGATAGAAAAAGCTAGAAAATTCAAGAAAAACATTTACTTCTGCTTCATGGATGATACTAAAGCCTTTGTGTAGATCACAACAAGCTGTGGAAAATTCTTAAAGAGATGGAAATACCAGACCACCTTAACTGCCTCCTGCAAAACTTGTATGCAGGTCAAGAACAGCAGTTAGAACTGGACATGGAACAATGGACTGGTTCCAAATTGGGAAAGGAGTATCTCAAGGCCGTATTGTCACCTTGCTCATTTAACTTATATGCTGAGTACCTCATGAAAAATGTGGGGCTGGATGAAGCACAAGCTGGAATAAAGATTGCAGAGAAACATCAATAATGTCAGATATGCAGGTGACATCACCCTTATGGTAGAAAGCAAAGAGGAATTAAAGAGCCTCTTGATGAAGGTGAAAGAAGCGAGTGAAAAAGCTGGCTTAAAACTCAACATTCAAAAAACTAGGATCATGGCATCCGGTTCCATCACTTCATGACAAATAGATGGGGAAACAATGGAAACAGTGACAGATTTTTTTTCCTGGGCTCCATAATCACTGTGGAATGGTGACTGCAGCCATGAAATTAAAAGAAGCTTGCTCCTTAAAAGCTACGACCAATCTAGACAGCATATTAAAAAGCAGAGCCATTACTTTGCCAACAAAGGTCCATCTAGTCAAAGCTAGTGAGAGCTGGACAGTTAAAAAGGCTGAGAGTCAAAGAATTGATGTCTTTGAACTGTGGTGCTGGAGAAGACCCTTGAGAGTACCTCAGACAGCAAGGAGATCAAACCACTCAATCCTAAAGAAACTTAACCTTTAATAGTCACTGGAAGGACTGATGCTGAAGCTCCAATACTTTGGCCAACCGATGCAGTGAGCTGACTCATTGGAAAAGATCCTGATGCTGGGAAAGATTGAAGGCCAAAGGAGAAGGGGACGACAGAGGATGAAATGGTTGGATGGCATCACCAAGTCAGTGTATGTGAATTTAAGCAAACTCTGGGAGATATGAATGACAGGGAAGCCTGGTGTTCATGGGCTCACAAAGAGTCAGACACGATTGAGGGACTGCACAACAGCAGCAAATGACCTGCCGCCAATCCACACTCCTGGAGGAGATTCCACAGATGACTCGCCTCAGAGCATCTGGTCAACCCCGTGCGTGTGTGTGTGTGTGTGTGTGTGTGTGTGTGCGTGTGTGTGTGAGAAAGAGAGAGTTGAGGTAGAGGAGGTGGGGTAAAGAGTCTGGGGACTTCCTGAGGGGAGAAACAGGGATGGAACTCTTGAAGGGCTCATGGTTCCCCACTTGTCAGCATTGCCAGTTCAGCAGGTGGGGCACCAGAAACAGACTTAGAAAATTCACAGGAATATGCTGCAGAGCATGGAGTCAGGAGGTACCAGTCTTTTTTGCCCAAGTCTCAGGTCAGGACTGCCCAATACAGCATCTGGCACATGAGAGGTTCTCAATTCATGTCTGTTTGAATAAATGAGTGACTGAAAGGCTTCATGAGGGTTATGTAACACACAGTAAGTGGCCAGTGGTGTGGGGTGGTTTCATTCTTATTCCTGAGAGGCAGAAACCATGCCCACCCCCCTTGCTTTCATGTCCCCAGAAGCAAAGGAGTCAAGTGATGGGGTCTTGTGACCGTGGATCAAGTGGGTCAGCTTCTCCCAGGGTCAGGCTTGGGAACAGTCCCATTGTGGTCCTGTCATGGACGATGGATTCCTAAGGAGAAACAAAAGGGCCAGGAAATAAGGCCAGGAAAGAAAAACAAACAAACCAACCTCTTTTAGGGTTATTTAGCTTTTGTTAATTGGTCACCTCGTTAGCAGCCCATCTGCAGCCTGGTTCTAGGAAGTGGGGGGTGGGGGAAGGGAAGGGGCCCCCCTAGACAAGACTGGCCTCCCAGACTCAATAATAAGGACAGAGCAATTACTGAGACTTGCAGAGCCAATTCCAGTTAGGAGTGCACCAGGCCGGGCTTTGGGGCTTTGTCCTCCGGATGAGGAAAAGGTCAGCGTGCTCCGTGGGGGGAGAAGAAAGAGCCCTTCACAGCGAAAGAGGCTGCCCAAGGGAGGGAGACAGAGAAAAGGAGGGCTCGGCGCAGGTGAAAAACTAAAGAATGACATTTGGAAATTCCTTGGAATAAGGGGAGGGAGATAATGAAATAAAAATTACAAGGGAGAAGGGACCAGTGAACGAAACGAGACTGTGGGTGAGATTTCTGGGGGCTCAGGGCTGGGCTGGGAAGAACACCCTTGCAGGGGCTGCACGTGCACTCTGAGCTGGGCACCAGCCTGCTCTCAGCTTCCGTTGCCCCATCTGTAAATGGAAGGGCTCTGCCACCCTGTCTCTGAGTATGTTTGCACAGGTGTGGGGAGATATTGTTATGAGCATTCACTGAGGGCAATCAGGACCCTGCCCCAAGGCCACACTATTATTCCTTGACTGTTCCTTCTTTGTCTCTTCAGGCCTTCCCTTCCCTGATTGCTGTTCAAGATTGCTGATTTCTGCCATCCTCTCTGAGATAAGCTGAGGCATAAATAGTTCAGTTCAGCTCAGTTACTCAGTCGTGTCCGACTCTTTGCGACCCCACGAATCGCAGCACGCCAGGCCTCCCTGTCCATCACCAACTCCCAGAGTTCACTCAGACTCACGTCCATCGAGTCGGTGATGCCATCCAGCCATCTCATCCTCTGTCGTCCCCTTCTCCTCCTGCCCCCAATCCCTCCCAGCATCAAAGTCTTTTTCAATGAGTCAATTCTTCGCAAGAGGTGGCCAGAGTATTGGATTTTCAGCTTCAGCATCAGTCCTTCCAATGAACACCCAGAACTGATCTCCTTTAGGATGGATTGGTTGGATCTCCTTGCAGTCCAAGGGACTCTCAAGAGTCTTCTCCAACACCACAATTCAAAAGCATCAATTCTCCGGTGCTCAGGTTTCTTCACAGTCCAACTCTCACACCCATATACGACCACTGGAAAAACCATAGCCTTGACTAAACAGACCTTTGTTGGCAAAATAATGTCTCTGCTTTTGAATATGCTATCTAGGTTGGTCATAACTTTCCTTCCAAGGAGTAAGCGTCTTTTAATTTCATGGCTGCAATCACCATCTGCTTCCCAAACATCCTTCCACATGTCCCACTTCTTGCACTGAGGTGGAGCTGATGTCAAAACCTTGGTCTCTGTATGCTAGTGCCAAATTGAATCTCGGAGACAGAGTTTTGGGTGAAATAGAAAAGAATAGCTTTAATGCTTTGCCTGGCAAAGGAGGGCACAGCGGGCTTGCACCTCAAAAACTGTGTGGCCCAACCCAGGAGGGTTTTGGGAGGAGTCTTATAGCAATGATTCAAGGGTGGAGTTGCTGATAAGGATCAGGGTGTGTAGGGCATGCTGGTGGTCTCTTGATGAGCTTCTCCAGGTTAGCAAACTGCGACCTTCTCTGGAAAGAAGAATACTAACATCTTCCATTTGTTGGGGGTTTTTCGTTCTATAAAAGAGTTCAAAGATACTGCTATGGGCATTCCTTAAGAGGAATCAGGACCCTGTCCCAAGGCCACACTACTGTTCCTTGGCCACTCCCCTTTGTCTCTGCATCCCCTCCCTTCCCTGATTAGCAAATATTTGAAAGGCTTCTGTGCCCAGAAGCCCCACAGGGTCCTTTTCCATTAGATTTGGCCAATGAGCTGTGAGCAGCTTATGGATCATTTCAAAGCTGCAGTGTAGAAGAGACGATGAATGGCCTTCCAGTTGTCTCCTCCCTGACACAAAAATTCCGAAACCTGGGTCCCTGAGTCCCTAAGTGGAATAGAGGCCCCAGTTGACCCACGTGGGATGGATAAGAGATGTTTTGTTGTTGGCAGTGTCAACTTAAAAATAAATATTCACAACCTGAAAGTTGAGAGCTATTCAGGAAGTTTTAGGACTTCAAGCCTGGGAGGCAGCAACTCAAATAACCATGAGAGAACTGCTCTGAGGAGGCAAGGGGGAGTTTTGCAACAAAGGGCAGGTAGTCAAAACATCAAAAGTTTACTGGTAATTAAAGAAAACCAGATATCCCAAGTTAAGGAATTTAGCACTTTCCTATATATGAGAAGATGTAAGAGTTTGGGCTCACTGAAATCATTCCTTTGATATGCACCTTAGTAATCTGGACCAAATCCTGTGTTTTTACACCCTGAGTTTCCTCAGGGCTCACTGGCTTTTGTTGGAGGGCTTCAATCACAGATGACTGTGACATCTTCTATTTACTGAAATGGCAGAAAATATTCCATTTCTTTGTAGCTTTTTTTTTTTCCAGTGCTTGTTTTGATTTGGAATTGTAAACCATGTAAACATAACCTAGTCTGTTCTGACTTGTGAACAGACTAAGTTTAGACCCCTGAAAGAAAGAAAGTGAAAGTGAAAGTCACTCAATTTTGTCTGACTCTTTGCAACTCCATGGACTGTATAGAATTCTTCTGGCCAGAGTACTGGAGTGGATAGCCTTTCCCTTTTCCAGCAGATCTTCCCAACTCAGGGATTGAACCCACATCTCCCGCACTACAGGCGGCTTCTTTACCAGCTGACCCACCAGGGAAGCCCATAGTCTATTCTGACGTGTGAACAAAGTTTAGACCCCTGTGGAAGTGAAAGTGGTAGTCACAGCAGTCACATCCGACTGTCTGCGACCCCATGGACTGCGGTCCGCCGGGTTGCTCTGTCCATCGAGTTCTCCAGGCAAGAATACTGGAGTGGGTTGCCATTCCCTTCTCCAGGGAATCTTCCCAACCCAAGAACTGAACCCAAGTCTGTTGCACTGCAGGCAGATTCTTTACCATCTCAGCTACCAGGGAAGCCCATTGTAACGGCTTCCTTAAAAGGCACTTGTGCCACCAGAGTCACCCTTCCTGGCTCAGCTGCCTCATTACTACTGGTAGACTGATCCCATATGTCCATCCTGGTTCACATATCCTTGGTGGGTCTCCAGTGCCTGCTGATGGGTGAAAAGAAAACGCCTTTCAGTACTGCTTAAAGACCTTTCAGGTTCATGTTTCAGGCCTACACTGAGAGTCATTATTTGGGAGTGAGAGAGAAAGAGAAGCAGAGATGAGGGTCACAAGTCACCCAATTTGCACCCTCAACCCAGAGGCTGAGCTGTGGGTTTCCCAGGCAACGTGGTGCTAAAGAACACACCTGCCAATGCAGGAGCCAGAAGGGATGCAGGTTTGATCTCTGGGTTGGGAAGATACTTTGGAGGAGGGCATGGCAACCCGCTCCAGTATTCTTACCTGGAGAACCCCGTGGACAGAGGAGCCTGGCGGTGGTCCGTAGGGTTGCAAAGAGACAGACATGACTGAAGCGACTTAGCACCCTTGCAGGAGCTGAGGCAGAGACATGACAAGCAGATCCTGTGTCTTAAATAGACATGGTCTCTATGGGGCCTGACTGTCTATGCAGTAACTGAGACTCCCTCTCTGCTTTCTCTTCATCCAGGCATACTTGTCCAAAAAAATCCCCATCCACTGAGATGAGAGGATGTTTCTCTACTGGGTCAGTTGGAACCTGATGAGCTGAAAGAAATGAAGTTAGCAACCACGTGAGATCTGCTAGTGGATCAGCCTTCTGGACCTGAGCTCCTTGGGATGGGGGGCCTGTCTTTTCTCATTGAGAAGTGAATATCTTTCTTTCACAGTATGTGGTCTGCTCTCCCAGGACTAAGCCTGCAGGAACTAAAGGGAACCCGTAATATCAGCATGCTCCCTACTAAAATACATCAGAATATCATGGGCCTGGGATTCCTGACTGGGTAGAATTGAAACTATTACTTCAATGGTTAAAGTTGCTGGGACTTGAATCCAGCCAAAACCCTGTTTAGGAATTGAACCCATGTGGCTGGAACTTGAACCCACATGGCTAGGACTTCTGTTCAGTTCCGTCGCTCAGTTGTGTCTGACTCTTTGCGACCCCATGAATTGCAGCACATCAGGTCTCCACGTCCATCACCAATTCCTGAATTCACTCAAACTCACATCCATTGAGTCGGTGATGCCATCCAGCCACCTCATCCTCTGTCGTCCCCTTTTTCTTCCGCCCCAATCCCTCCCAGCATCAGAGTCTTTTCCAATGAGTCAACTCTTCGCATCAGGTGGCCAAAGTATTGGAGTTTCAGCCTCAACATCAGTCCTTCCAAAGAACAACCAGGACTGATCTCCTTTAGAATGGACTGGTTGGATCTCCTTGAAGTCCAAGGGACTCTCAAGACTCTTCTCCAACACCACAGTTCAAAAGCATCAGTTCTTCAGCACTCAGCTTTCTTCACAGTCTAACTCTCACATCCATACAAGACCACAGGAAAAACCATAGCCTTGACTAGACGGACCTTTGTTG
>SJYX01011000.1:597218-645179 GCA_006410675.1 Oreotragus oreotragus
AGAGGGCATCAGAGGGCAGACACACTGAAACCATAATCACAGAAAACTAGTCAATTTAATCACATGGACCACAGCCTTGTCTAACTCAGTGAAACTAAGTCATGCCCTGTGGGGCCACCCAAGATGGCTGGGTCATGGTGGAGAGGTCTGACAGAATATGATCCGCTGGAGAAGGGAATGGCAAACCACTTCAGTATTCTTGCCTTGAGAACCACATGAACAGTATGAAAAGGCAATATGATAGGATACTGAAAGAGGAACTCCCCAGGTCGGTAGGTGCCCAATATGCTACTGGAGATCAGTGGAGAAATAACTCCAGAAAGAAGAAGGGATGGAGCAAAAGCAAAAACAATACCCAGCTGTGGATGTGACTGGTGATAGAAGCAAGGTCTGATGCTGTAAAGAGCAATATTGCATAGGAATCTGGAATGTTAGGTCCATGAATCAAGGTAAATTGGAAGTGGTCAAACAGGAGATGGCAAGAGTGAACGTCAACATTCTGGGAATCAGTGAACTAAAATGGACTGGAATGGGTGAATTTAACTCAGATGACCATTATATCTACTACTGCGGGCAGGAACCCCTTAGAAGAAATGGAGTAGCCATCATGGTCAACAAAAGAGTCCAAAATGCATTACTTGGATGCAATCTCAAAAATGACAGAATGATCTCTGTTCGTTTCCAAGGCAAACCATTCAATACCACAGTTATCCAAGTCTATATCCCAACCAGTAATGCTGAAGAAGCTGAAGTTGAACGGTTCTATGAAGACCTACCAGACCTTTTAGAACTAACATCCAAGAAAGATGTCCATTTCATTATAGGGGACTGGAATGCAAAAGGAGGAAGTCAAGAAACACCTGGAGTAACAGGCAAATTTGGCCTTGGAATACTAAATTAAGCAGGGCAAAGGCTAATAGAGTTTTTCCAAGAGAAGGCACTGGTTAGGACTTGCTGCTGCTGCTGCTGCTAAGTCGCTTCAGTCATGTCTGACTCTGTGTGACCCCACAGACGGCAGCCCTTTGGGCTCCACCATCCCTGGGATTCTCCAGGCAAGAACACTGGAGTGGGTTGCCATTTCCTTCCTCAATGCATGAAAGTGAAAAGTGAAAGTGAACTCGCTCAGTCGTGTCTGACTCAGCGACCCCATGGACTGCAGCCTACCAGGCTCCTCCATCCATGGGAGTTTCCAGGCAAGAGTACTGGAGTGGGATACCATTGCCTTCTCCCTGGTTAGGACTTAAACCCAGCCAAAATGCATGGTATCTTGTTTCAGTAGCTAATGGTGTTCAGGTTCTTGATGTCTCATTGCAGAAATAATTAAAGTGATAGGTAAGAAGAGGATTTATTCAGATTCAGAGAGAAGCAGACTCCACAGACACAGCATGGGCGATCACAGAGGGTGAGTGTGGCCATGAAATGGGGCATGGTTAGTTTTTATAGGCTGGGTAATGTCATATGCTAATGAGTGGGAGAATTATTCCAACTATTTTTGGGAAGGGTTGGAGATTTCCAGGATTTGGGCCACCATCCAAATTTGTCTTTTGACAGTGCCTTGGAACTGTCATGGCATCACTGGGTGTGTCATTTAGTTGATAATTGAGGATCAAGGTCTAATCAAGATCGACTTGTCTATCATCTTCAGTTCAGTTCAGTTCAGTTCAATCGCTCAGTCATGTCTGACTCTTTGCAACCCCATGGACTGCAGCATGCCCAGCTTCCTCGTCCGTCACCAACTCCTGGAGCTCACTCAAACTCATGTCCATTGAGTTAGTGATGTCATCCAACCATCTCATCCTCTGTCATTCCCTTCTCCTCCTGCCTTCAATCTTTCCCAGCATCAGGATCTTTTCCAATGAGTCAGTTCTTTGCATCAGGTGGCCAAAGTATTGGAGCTTCAGCTTCAGCATCAGTCCTTCCAATGAATATTCAGGATTGATTTCCTTTAGGATGGCCTGGTTTGATCTCCTTGCTGTCCAAGGGACTCTCAAGAGTCTTCTCCAACACCACAGTTCAAAAGCATCAATTCTTTGGTACTCAGGTTCCTTTATAGTCCAACTCACACATCCATAATGTTTATTGGAAAAATCATAGCTTTGACTAGATGGACCTTTGTCAGCAAAGTAATGTCTCTGCTTTTTAATATGCTGTCTAGGTTTGTCATAGCTGTTCTTTCAAGGAGCAGCTTTGTTCTTCTTTTAATTTCATGGCTGAAGTCACTATCTGCAGTGATTTTGGAGCCCAAGGAAAAAAAGTCTGTCACTGTTTCCATTGTTTCCCCATCTATTTGCCATGAAGTGTTGGGACTAGATGCCGTGATCTTAGTTTTTTGAATATTAAGTTTTAAGCTAGCTTTTTCAGTCTCCTTTTTCACTTTCATAAAGAGGCTCTTTAGTTCTTCTTCACTTTCTGCCATAAGGGTGGTGTCATCTGCATATCTAAGGTTATTGATATTTCTCCCGGCAATCTTGTTTCCAGCTGGTGCTTTATCCAGCTTGGCATTTAGCATAATGTACTCTGCATATAAGTTAAGTAAGCAGGGTGCTAATATACAGCCTTGATATACTCCCTTCCCAATTTGGAATCAGTCTGTTGTTTCATGTCTGGTTCTAACTGTTGCTTCTCTTGCCCTTCATGAAGATTTCTCAGAAGGCTGGTAGTCCCACCTCTTGAAGAATTTTCCATAGTTTGTTGTGATCCACATAGTCCAAGGCTCTGGGTAGTCAACAAAGCAGAAGTAGACATTTTTCGGAAACTCTCTTCCTTTTTCCATGATCCAACAGATCTTGGCAATTTGATGTCTGGTTCATCTGCCTTTTCTAAATCCAGCTTGAACACCTGGAAATTCTCATTTTACATACTATTGAACCCTGGCTTGGAGAATTACTTTCCTAGCATGTGAGATGAGTGCAATTGTGTAGTAGTTTGAACCTTCTTTGGCATTGCGTTTCTTTGGGATTGGAATGAAAACTGACCTTTTCCAGTCCTGTGGCCACTGCTGAGTTTTCCAAATTGGCTGGCATATTGAGTACAGCACTTTCACAGCATCATCTTTTAGGATTTGAAATAGCTCAACTGGAATTTCATCACCTCCTCTAACTTTGTTCGTCATGATGCCCCACTTGATTTCACATTCCAGGTTGTCTGGCTCTAGGTGAGTGGTAGTTGGGTCATTGAAATCTTTTTGTACAGTTCTTCTGTGTATTTTTGCCATCTTTTCTTAATATCTTCTGCTGCTGTTAGATCCATACTTTTTCTGTTCTTTACTGTGCCCATCTTTGCATGAAATATTCCCTTGGTATATTTTCTTGAAGAGATCTCTAGTCTCTCCCATTCTATTGTTTTCCTCTATTTCTTTGCACTGACTGCTGAGGAGGGCTTTCTTATCTCTCCTTGCTACTCTTTGGAACTCTGCATTCAGATGGGTATATCTTTCCTTTTCCCCTTTGCCTTTCTCTTCTCTTCTTTTCTCAGCTCTTTGTAAGGCCTCCTCAGGCAACCATTTTGCCTTTTAGCATTTATTTTTTGGGTGGATGGTTTTGATCACCACCTCCTTTACAATGTCATGAACCTCCATCCATGGTTCTTCAGGCACTCTGTCTATCGGATCTAATCCCTTGAATCTATTTCTCACTTCCACTGTATAATCTTAAGGGATTTGATTTAGATCATAGCTGAATGGCCTAGTGGTTTTCCCTACTTTCTTCAATTTAAGTCTGAATTTTGCAATAAGGAGTTCATGATCTGAGCCACAGTGAGCTCCCGGTCTTGTTTCTGCTGACCTAGAGGGCTTCTCCATCTTCAGCTGCAGAGAATATAATCAATCTGATTTTGTTATTGACCATCTGGTGATGTCCATGTGTAGAGTTGGCTCTTGTGTTGTTGGAAGAGGGTGTTTGCCATGACCAGTGTGTTCTCCTGACAACTCTGTTAGCATTTTCCCTGCTTCATTTTGTACTCAAGGCCAAACTTGACTGTTACTTCGAGTGTGTCTTGACCTCCTACTTTTGCATTCCAGTCTCCTATAATGAAAAGGACTTTTTTTTTTTTTTTTTTTTTTTAGGTGTTAGTCCTAGAAGGTCTTGTAGGTCTTCATAAAACTGTTCAACCAGCTTCTTTGGTGTTAGTTGTTGAGGCATAGACTTGGATTCCTCTGATATTGAATGGTTTGCCTTGGAAAGAACCAAGATCATTCTGTCATTTTTGAGACTGCACCCAAATACTGCATTTCATACTCTTTTGTTGACTGTGAGGGCTCCTCCATTTCCTCTAAGGGATTTTTTGCCCAGTAGTAGATACAATAGTAATCTGAATTAAATTCACCCATTCCAGTCCATTTTAATAAACTGATCCCTAAAATGTTGATGTTCACTCTGCCATCTCCTGTTTGACCACTTCCACTTTACCTTGATTCATGGATCTGACATTCCAGGTTCCTATGCAGTATTGTTCTTTACAATATCAGGCTTTATTTCTGTCACCAGTCACATCCACAATTGGGCGTGGTTTTCACTTTGGCTCTGTCTTTTCATTCTTTCTGAAGTTATTTCTCCACTCTTCTCCAATAGTATATTGTCACCTACTGACCTAAGGAGTTCATCTTTCAGTGTCATATCTTTTTGCCTTTTCATACTGTTATCACCAACTCCTGGAGCTCACTCAAACTCATGTCCATTGAGTTAGTGATGTCATCCAACCATCTCATCCTCTGTCATTCCCTTCTCCTCCTGCCTTCAATCTTTCCCAGCATCAGGATCTTTTCCAATGAGTCAGTTCTTTGCATCAGGTGGCCAAAGTATTGGAGCTTCAGCTTCAGCATCAGTCCTTCCAATGAATATTCAGGATTGATTTCCTTTAGGATGGCCTGGTTTGATCTCCTTGCTGTCCAAGGGACTCTCAAGAGTCTTCTCCAACACCACAGTTCAAAAGCATCAATTCTTTGGTACTCAGGTTCCTTTATAGTCCAACTCACACATCCATAATGTTTATTGGAAAAATCATAGCTTTGACTAGATGGACCTTTGTCAGCAAAGTAATGTCTCTGCTTTTTAATATGCTGTCTAGGTTTGTCATAGCTGTTCTTTCAAGGAGCAGCTTTGTTCTTCTTTTAATTTCATGGCTGAAGTCACTATCTGCAGTGATTTTGGAGCCCAAGGAAAAAAAGTCTGTCACTGTTTCCATTGTTTCCCCATCTATTTGCCATGAAGTGTTGGGACTAGATGCCGTGATCTTAGTTTTTTGAATATTGAGTTTTAAGCTAGCTTTTTCAGTCTCCTTTTTCACTTTCATAAAGAGGCTCTTTAGTTCTTCTTCACTTTCTGCCATAAGGGTGGTGTCATCTGCATATCTAAGGTTATTGATATTTCTCCCGGCAATCTTGTTTCCAGCTGGTGCTTTATCCAGCTTGGCATTTAGCATAATGTACTCTGCATATAAGTTAAGTAAGCAGGGTGCTAATATACAGCCTTGATATACTCCCTTCCCAATTTGGAATCAGTCTGTTGTTTCATGTCTGGTTCTAACTGTTGCTTCTCTTGCCCTTCATGAAGATTTCTCAGAAGGCTGGTAGTCCCACCTCTTGAAGAATTTTCCATAGTTTGTTGTGATCCACATAGTCCAAGGCTCTGGGTAGTCAACAAAGCAGAAGTAGACATTTTTCGGAAACTCTCTTCCTTTTTCCATGATCCAACAGATCTTGGCAATTTGATGTCTGGTTCATCTGCCTTTTCTAAATCCAGCTTGAACACCTGGAAATTCTCATTTTACATACTATTGAACCCTGGCTTGGAGAATTACTTTCCTAGCATGTGAGATGAGTGCAATTGTGTAGTAGTTTGAACCTTCTTTGGCATTGCGTTTCTTTGGGATTGGAATGAAAACTGACCTTTTCCAGTCCTGTGGCCACTGCTGAGTTTTCCAAATTGGCTGGCATATTGAGTACAGCACTTTCACAGCATCATCTTTTAGGATTTGAAATAGCTCAACTGGAATTTCATCACCTCCTCTAACTTTGTTCGTCATGATGCCCCACTTGATTTCACATTCCAGGTTGTCTGGCTCTAGGTGAGTGGTAGTTGGGTCATTGAAATCTTTTTGTACAGTTCTTCTGTGTATTTTTGCCATCTTTTCTTAATATCTTCTGCTGCTGTTAGATCCATACTTTTTCTGTTCTTTACTGTGCCCATCTTTGCATGAAATATTCCCTTGGTATATTTTCTTGAAGAGATCTCTAGTCTCTCCCATTCTATTGTTTTCCTCTATTTCTTTGCACTGACTGCTGAGGAGGGCTTTCTTATCTCTCCTTGCTACTCTTTGGAACTCTGCATTCAGATGGGTATATCTTTCCTTTTCCCCTTTGCCTTTCTCTTCTCTTCTTTTCTCAGCTCTTTGTAAGGCCTCCTCAGGCAACCATTTTGCCTTTTAGCATTTATTTTTTGGGTGGATGGTTTTGATCACCACCTCCTTTACAATGTCATGAACCTCCATCCATGGTTCTTCAGGCACTCTGTCTATCGGATCTAATCCCTTGAATCTATTTCTCACTTCCACTGTATAATCTTAAGGGATTTGATTTAGATCATAGCTGAATGGCCTAGTGGTTTTCCCTACTTTCTTCAATTTAAGTCTGAATTTTGCAATAAGGAGTTCATGATCTGAGCCACAGTGAGCTCCCGGTCTTGTTTCTGCTGACCTAGAGGGCTTCTCCATCTTCAGCTGCAGAGAATATAATCAATCTGATTTTGTTATTGACCATCTGGTGATGTCCATGTGTAGAGTTGGCTCTTGTGTTGTTGGAAGAGGGTGTTTGCCATGACCAGTGTGTTCTCCTGACAACTCTGTTAGCATTTTCCCTGCTTCATTTTGTACTCAAGGCCAAACTTGACTGTTACTTCGAGTGTGTCTTGACCTCCTACTTTTGCATTCCAGTCTCCTATAATGAAAAGGACTTTTTTTTTTTTTTTTTTTTTAGGTGTTAGTCCTAGAAGGTCTTGTAGGTCTTCATAAAACTGTTCAACCAGCTTCTTTGGTGTTAGTTGTTGAGGCATAGACTTGGATTCCTCTGATATTGAATGGTTTGCCTTGGAAAGAACCAAGATCATTCTGTCATTTTTGAGACTGCACCCAAATACTGCATTTCATACTCTTTTGTTGACTGTGAGGGCTCCTCCATTTCCTCTAAGGGATTTTTTGCCCAGTAGTAGATACAATAGTAATCTGAATTAAATTCACCCATTCCAGTCCATTTTAATAAACTGATCCCTAAAATGTTGATGTTCACTCTGCCATCTCCTGTTTGACCACTTCCACTTTACCTTGATTCATGGATCTGACATTCCAGGTTCCTATGCAGTATTGTTCTTTACAATATCAGGCTTTATTTCTGTCACCAGTCACATCCACAATTGGGCGTGGTTTTCACTTTGGCTCTGTCTTTTCATTCTTTCTGAAGTTATTTCTCCACTCTTCTCCAATAGTATATTGTCACCTACTGACCTAAGGAGTTCATCTTTCAGTGTCATATCTTTTTGCCTTTTCATACTGTTCATGAGGTTCTCAAGGCAAGAGTACTGGAGTGGTTTACAATTTCCTTCTCCAGGGGACCACAGTTTCTCAGAACTCTCCGCTATGACCTGTCTGTCTTGGGTGGCCCTACATGGCATGGCTTATAGTTTCAGTGAGTTAGACAAGGCTGTGGTCCATGTGATCAGTTTGATTAGTTTTCTGTGACTGTGGTTTTCATTCTGTCCACCGTCTGATGGGTAAGGATAAGAGGCTTATGGAAGCTTCCTGATGGGAAAGACTGACTCTGGGGGAAACTAGGTCTTGTTCTAGTGGGTGGAGCCATGCTCAAGTGAAAGTAAAGTCGCTCAGTTATGTCTGACTCTTTGCGACCCCGTGGACTGTAGCTCACCAAGCTCCTCCATCCATGGAATTTTCTAGGCAAGAGAGTTGGAGTGGGTTGCCATTTTCTTCTCCAGGGGATCTTCCCTACCCAGGGATCAAACCTGGGTCTCCATTGTGGGCAGAAGCTTTACCATCTGAGCCACCAGGGAATCCTCAGTAAATCTTTAATCCAGTTTTCTGTTGACGTGTTCCCTCCCTGTTGTGTGACCTGAAACCAAACTAGGGGTAATGAAGATAATGGCAATCTCCTTTCAAAGGACTTGTGCATGCACTCTTGTATTCAGTGCCTCTGACCCTGCAGTAGGCCACTGTCAACTCACACCTCCACTGGAGACTCCTAGACACTCACAGGCAAGTCTGGCTCAGTCTCTTGTGGGATCACTGCTTCTTTCTCCTGGGTCCTGGTGCACACAGGTTTTGTTTGTGCCCTCCAAGAGTCTGTTTCCACAGTCATGTGTAAGCTCTGTAATCAAATCCCACGGGCCTCCAAAGTCAAATTCCCTTCCGGTTCTCAGTCCCTTTGCCAGATCTGCAGGTTGGGAAATCTGTTGTGGGTCCTAGAACTTTCTTAACAGTATGAAAATATTTGGTTTAATTGTTCTGCAGTCTGTGGGTCGTCTGCTTGGCAGCTTTATGGTGGGATTAATGGTGACCTCCTCCAAGAAGGCTTCTGCCACAGGCTGTGTGGCCCAGGCCTGCTGCAGCCAGAGGCCCTGCCCCTGCAGCAGGCCACTGCTGACCCATGCCTCTGCAGGAGACACTCAAACAGCCAAAGGCAGGTCTGGCTCAGTGTCTGTGGGGTCTTTGGGTCCTGGTGCACACAAGGTTTTGTTTGAGCCCGCCAAGCAAGGGCTCAGGCAAAAGATGTCTGCCATCTTGGGCACATTTGATTCTAATCAGCTTATGTTGTGTCCTTGGACTATGTCATTCTTTCAAAAGTTGTACCCTAGCCCTTTCCCTTCTGTTACAGAATGATTCCCTCTGATATTTCCACCCAGCCCAGGAAGCCTAGGAAGAGGATTGGGCTCCCATAGTCTCACCCTCCCTTTTGCTGGAAAGAAGCAAGATATCAACAATAGATAAGGATCTTCCCACATATAGTCCATGGGGGAAGGAAGGGGGACACTTTTCTCCTGACCCTTCCCCTGTCTTTGTCTTATGAACACGTGTCCTTGTCTCCCAAGAACCTTTCCAAGGGACTATGAGTAGGTGAGTGGGGATGGGCACTGAGGGAGTTTCTCGCATGAAAGCAGGAACACAGAGGCTGCAGTGGGTGAAGCCAGGATGTCAGCCTATCTTCTCTCCCCTCCCTTCGCCCTTCTGCTTTCATTTTCAGAATTCCTCCCTCTACTCTTCTGACCAGCGCAGTCTGTTCCTAGACTCTGAGCACTGCTCCAGGATTTTTCCTTTTTTTTTTTCCCTTGCTCTCCTCCGCCCTTGTCACCCACAGCAATGAGCATTCATTATTTAAACAACCCATGCCTCTGAAGTCTTATTTATCCAACATCTTTCCACAGCATATGTCAAAATTTACAGTAAGTGCATTCATCCCATAATAAACATTTGGCTTTGCTGGTCTACCGGCGGCAGGGCTAATTAGGGAGAGCGATTCCCTTGTTATCTGAAGGGAGGTCAGATATAGCAATTAGCATCCTTGCAGAGCTTTCATAATTGTGACTTTGAGGCTAGGCCCTTTGGTGCCAGGTGGGGAAAAGAAGTTGGCAGAGAGGAAAGGGGAGGCTTCCCTAGCAA
Organism: Oreotragus oreotragus; assembly: GCA_006410675.1. NCBI lineage: Eukaryota > Metazoa > Chordata > Mammalia > Artiodactyla > Bovidae > Oreotragus > Oreotragus oreotragus. The sequence goes on from SJYX01011000.1 coordinate 606,876, forward strand.
GTTGTGGAAAACCAAAGCTGAGCTTTGAAAAGCCTGACTATTTGGTTTCCTGGACTCCTATGTTTCTGCCTGAAGTCTGAGCTCTCTGCTTGCCTCTTCCCTTCGAAGCAGTGCCCAGATCTGAGATTATTCCTTCTCTAACACACATCTACCCAATTCTGTCTGTAGACATTCAAGAGGACATTTCCACTTGAAAATCTTGTTATTGCTTCAAGTTGAAAGCATATGAACCAAATGGGCATAACTAGCAATCAGCACGTTAGGGTTTGAGAGGAGCTTAAAGGTCATCTGGTCCATCTCTTGTCCCTTCCTCTCCATTGTCTTCAGGGAGCCTCCAAGCAGCTCTTCAGCTTTGGGGAGGTATCTCTGATCTCCTTTCCTTGGGGAGGGGAGAGTTGAGTGAGTGCTCCAGCCTGCGTTGGCATTCTCTAGAAGCAAAACAGCCATGGGCATGGTTGGGATGCTGCATATGCCATCCTTGGACAATGCAAACTTGGAGACAAAGAGGTCCAAAGGGGTAGGTAGAAGAAAACATGTAGAGAGCCAGACCCAGGTCTGAAGCAGGGGTGATGAGAGGGAGCAGGCAGGAGCAATGGGAACCAAGAGGACTGCATTGCAAGGATCCCCATGACCATACTCAGGTTCAATAATTCACTGGAAAAGCTCACAGAACTCAGCAAGACTGTTAAACTCACAGTCACAGTTTATTACAGAAAAGGGACACAGATTACAATCAGCACCAGGGAGCAGTACACAGGCAGGAACAGGAGAGTTCAAGGTGTGAGCTTCCAGATGTCCTCTCCCAGGGGAGTCATCAGACAGTGCCCATTTGCCCCAGCAACCTTGTGTGGCAGCCAGGGGAGCCAGGGGAGATGGCCTGAGCCTTTGGGTCTGGTTTGTACCGGGCATCATCTTTGTTTGTACATGGATGCAGGGAGAACCAGTATGATGGACCTGAGTCTCCAGCCACCCCAGAGGTCACACTGATGCTGAATAGTCCAAGGCCTCCCGGTAAAGGACATTCCTATCAGGCAGGTATTCCAAGGGGTAAGAGGTCACCTTCCAGGAGTTGGGCAAGAGCTAACCATTTACTAGGGCAAAGTTAGTCCTTGCCCACCTGGAAAGATATCTGGAGAAGATGCTGAGGATGTATCATGAGAGCAGATGATGCCAGACAGCATGGGGGTCTAGGGCTGCCTGGGAGGAGACCAACCCCCTCTCCACTCCTCATTTTCTCATAGAAAACACCAGCATCTGAGCCTAGAAACCGCTTGGAGTCACCTCTCTTCCTGGGAATGGGCTGATCTCCACAGAGAAAGTCTGAGGGAGGAAGCTGATTATGGTTTGAGAGTGTACACACAACCGGGTGAGGAGTGATGGGATAAAGAGCTTGGAGCTGGTCAAACATGTATCCCCAGAGAATGGGGTTTTGCTGTTTTGACAGTCAGTAAGTGCATCAAGTTTCCAGAAATCATGAGAATCTGGGTGTTAAAGTCTGTCTCTACCCCTCCTAGCTTTGTTGCTTTGGGTGAATTACATGAGCTCTTTGAGAATTGGCTCTCTCACCTGTCAAATGAGGATGACTCCCACGTCACCTGGCTGCAGTGAGGCTTGCATGAGGGGAACATGATATCAACTATAACTCTCTGTATCCTTACCATCATCCCCCCCAAAGAAGCAGAGCTTCTTTAGAAGCTCTTGGTCTCTATAATAAAGTTCTTTATATTGCGATGAAAACTGTTTTTCTTTTAAAACATTTCTTTGTTACACTGGCCCCACTGTCTTCTATTTCTCTCAGTGGCATTGCTACTTCTTTTTCAGGATTATCAACTATTCATTCATTTATTCCTTCACTTATTCATTCAATACATGCTTATTGATATTTGTCTGTTGATACTGATGTTGAATGAAATACCATGGAGAGAAGGAAAAATAAGACACTCCTCACCCTCACCCACTCCAGTGTTCTCTCTTGGAGAATTCCACAGACAGTGGAGCTTGGCAGGCTATAGTCCATGGGATCACAAAGAGTCAGACATGACTGAGTGGCTAACACTTTCACCCTCTAAGGACTTATGGGTGAGACAGCAAGCAACTATCTAGAGCAAACAGTTAAAATGTTTTGTTTGGCAAATGTACTGAGTACTTGGAGTATAAAAGAAGCAGTGATCTGTTTTATGTACTCTGTTACCTCCCAGATGCACTTTCTCACTCACCTTTATTCCCCTCTTGGGATAACTCACAAACTCTCTCTCTCTCTCTTTTCCCCCCTATTCTTGTTGCTATGGGTTCAAGGATTGTAAATAAATTTAATCTCAGGCTGGAATTCACAGTGCCTGCTAGTGACATCCTCAAGGGCTGTGTTGAGAGGGATTCTAAGGCTGTATCTTGGCCAGTGAGACTGGATAAGACCATCTATCTAAAGAGAACTTGACAGCTGTGATTATTGTGTAAGCTGACCTTCTATCATTGGCGCATGCTCAAGGCTCAGATCAGACTGTCCCCCTCTCTACCTGCAAGGCCCTTCATGCCACTCCCTTTCTCTGATTCCCTATCGGGAACACCAAAGCTCACAGTGGTCTCTCTCTTCCCAGAATCGTGCCCATTGCATGACTCACCGTCTCATGTCTGGTAGGATGTGTTCGCTTTGTGTAAAATACTCCTTAAGCACAAATTTTGCATCTTTGTCCATCTCCACCCAAGCTAGTACCAGTCTTGGCTCATGACTGGTGCTAGATTGATAGACAGACATCCTTTCCAGGGGATTCTGAAGGGCCCCAGCAAATCTTCTCGGCTATAAATGCCCTGGCCATGCTGCCTCTAGATGAGGCGCTTGTGCAAAACTCTGCAAAGAAACACACGTGATGCTAAAGACTTGCCCGCTCTCTGCATTTCTGCTACTTTTGCTTGGTCTTTCCTTTCAGCAACACCTCTCTGCTTCTTCCTTGCATGCAATCCAAGACAAAATTTCCAAGTGGACCTGGGAGCACTCCCAGCCTAGCTAGAGCCAGGGGGATTGGGGCAGAGTTAAGCTGGGGATGTGAACTGTGTTAAAACTGCCTTCAGAATGACGGTAGCTCAGAATGAGGTGTCTCTGAAGAGGGGGAAGCTTGGGAATCTCTAGCAGGGAACTCTATGGAGAAGTCAATGGCAGAGAATTTGAAAACTATATCACTCTACAGATCTGACCTTCTACGGTCCGAGTATAAGAGGACTGAAAATTTTCATGGGACACGGAAATCTGAAGCCCAGGGACGAGCCCATGGAAAGCTGATCTTGATGAGAGAGAGGGTGGTGACCCATTTCCTAGGAAAGCTGGCAGGAATAAAAATGTCTAGGGGATCCTAGCTATTAACATCTGGAAATAGGGTGCTCAGATAAAGTGAACCCAACATTCTTGAAGTTTGGCATTCAGGAAACGTTCAATGAGCAGGGTTCAAGGATGCATAAGGGAACAGTTGTTGAAGGGGCACCTATACATCATTCATTTCTTCAACAACATGCTCTTTACAGCAACTGTGCGCCCAAAACAGTATCAGGCACCAGGGACACAAAGAGAAAAAAAGCCGTAGTCCTTGCTGTGGAGGCCGTGGGATCCATCCGGGCCTCTGAAGCCTAGGAAACAAGGCCAGGAGAAAAAGCAATGAGCTTGGAAAGGTCAGCTGGAGGCAGACGATGAAGCACCTTGAGCATTCTGGAGAATTTAGTCTTTATCCAGTGGGAAATGGGGCAGCCCCGAGGGCGTCTAAGCTAGGGGAGGACTTGTGTGTTTAGAAAAGCTGATGGCAGCAGTGTGGAGGGAGACTTTCAAGAGAAGGAGTTAAAGTCAGGACAGCCAGTGAGCAGAGAAGAGGAGATCCAAAGACTCTGGAGGCAGACTGGATTGAGGAACACAGAGAAAGCTGTCCTTGACGAGGAACCAGGGGCACTGACCAAAACCTTTTAGTTTGGGGATGGTTCTGGAAGCAAGATAAGCTAACCAAAAAGATTGGGATCCAAAATACCACCATAAAAGAGGAGCAAATTCACTCAGCTACTGGAAAATTCACTTTTAAGTGGTGCCAGTACAGCCTCTGGGGTCAGATAAACACACAACTTGACGTTTGTTCAGTCGCTCAGTCGTGTCTGTTTGCGACCCCATGGACTGCAGCACTCCAGGCTTCCCTGGCCTTCATTCTCTCCCAGAATTTGCTCAAACTCATGTCCATTGAGTCATCTTGGATGATGGATGATGCCACCCAACCATCTCATCCTCTGTCATCCCCTTCTCTTCCTGCCTTCAGTCTTTCCCGTCATCACGGTCTTTTCTAGTGAGTCAGCTCTTTGCATCAGGTGGCCAAAGTATTGAAGTTTCTGCTTCAACATCCATCCTTCCAATGAATATTCAGAGTTGATTTCCTTTAGGATTGACCGGTTTGATCTCCTTGCTATCTGAGGGACTCTCAAGAGCCTTCTCCAGAACCCCAGTTCAAAGCATCAGTTCTTTGGAGCTCAGCCTTCTTTTTGGTCCCACTCTCACACCCGTACATCACTACTGGAAAAACCAAAGCTTTGACTAGACAGACCTTTGTTGGCAAAGTGATGTATCAGTCGTGCAAACTTGATGCGTAACTCAATTCTTTTATCTTTAAGATGAGCTCAAATTGTACCCACCTCGTGGTGGTTTGGGGGTGGGGAGGGGGGTGAAAAGAAATAATACATTGGGTTGACCAAAAAATTTTTCGAGATTTTCCATAAGACGTTACAGAAAAACCTGAATGAACTTTTTGGTCAACTAATACATGCAGCACTAAGCATAATGCCCAGAATGGAGCAGGTTCTCACTAGGTGTCATGGACTGCAGCCTACCAGGCTCCTCTGTCCATGGGATTTTCCAGGCACGAGTACTGGAGTGGGGTGCCATCACCTTCTCCACCCGATGTGTTATTAGGGGGGCACGTATGCTCAGTCGTGTCCAACTCTTTGCAACCTCATGGACTGTAACCAGCCAGGCTCCTCTGTCCATGGGATTTTCCAGGCAAGAGTACTGGAGTGGGCTACCATTTCCTTCTCCAGGGAATCTTCCTGACCCAGGGATCAAACCCATGTCTTGCATCTCCTGCACTGGCAGGCAGATTCTTTACCAGATAAATGACTGGGAATGACAGTAACAATAACACTTAATGTTATGGAGTATCCTTTTTCTCAGAAGACTAAAGAAGAAAAGGGATTAGGGAGTACAGGTGGGCTGCAGCCATACATTCTCCAATGAGGTCTGAATCACAGGGGCTCTTGCATTGTGAACTTCCAAATGTTTTAAACTTTTTCTGATGAGATTAGCAATGGTATTAATCAATGTTGTTGGTGGTGATCTAGTCGCTACGTTGGGTCCAACTCTTGTGACCCCATAGACTATAGCCCATTAGGCTCTGTCCATAGGATTTCCCAGGCAAGAATACTGGAGTGGGTTGCCATTTCAGTCTCCAGTGGATCTTTCTGACCCAAGGATAGAACTGTTGCATTGCCATCCGATTTGCTGACTGAACCACCAGGGAAGTCCTATATTAATGAATAAGACTTTCCAAAATTGTGTAATGAAATGTACGGACATTTACAAGGTCTGAATAACTCAGTGAACCAATATTTCTAAATGATCAATGCATGATGTAGAAGTTCCATTCAAAGTGTAGGATAGAACAATGGATTTTAATATAACAGAGGGTGGAAAGTTTTCTATTTAAAACTGCAATTAACTTTTAAGAAAAAACTGTTGAGTTTTGATATAATTCCAAGGATATCCACAGTCACCAGAAAGGCTAACAAAATATTCCTCCCATTTCCAATTACATATCTGTGTGAAGCCATAATTTCTTCATATATTTTAACAAAACAATATGTCACACCAGGATGTATTCAGAAGCAGACAAGAGAATCCAGCTGATTTTGAATTTGCCTGACATTAAAGAGACTTATGAAAATATAAAACAATGCCACTGGTCTCATTAATTTTGTTTTGGAAAAAAATTTTTAATAAAATACATTATTTATATTCACATGTAATGGTTTATTGTTGTACATTTAAATGAATTAGTAAACATTCAAAACTTTTCTAAAGTATAAATAATTTCTAGTGTATTAATATCAATAGATATAACCTACATAAACATAAAGAGGTCTTAAGATAAAAAAAATCTGCTGCTCTAGATTAGAGTAACTTTCCTTCCAGATGTGAGGTCCATGGTCTTGAAAGTGAAGAACAGGTTAGATCTTGTGTCATATTAGCCATGAGTTTAAAACATCATAAATATTTGCATCCAGATCCCTAAACAGGCTTCAGAAAGAAGCAGAGAAATGTCTTGTTTCATGTCTTATAGTACAGTCCAGCTGAGCAAAATTCCCTGGGATCTTGCCTCTGTTAATATTTTCATGTGCTTGTGCCTTTGCTGAACCTTAGCACTTACAGTGGAGAAGTTCACGTTGTTTTGAAGAAGTCTGACCTGAGAGAAAGTTTTAGGTACAAAACCCCTTGTATGAAAAGGTTTTGGTAGAACTGGAGGAGCCATTCTAATGATACCCCATATATGCATCAGGGCAAACTCCTGCTTGGTATATATTTTTACCTTCATCACTCTGGGCTTTCTACCTACTGAGCAGAGTCTGATGATGATGATCCGTAATGTCTTCTGTTTTAAAAGGTTTTGATTTCACCTTCCACTAACTGAATGTAGTATCATGTATCTTATCTGATTTCTTCTCACTAGACTTTGGGGAGGATGAGAGAGATACCCTGGAGCCAGAGTAATGATTGGAGACCTGGTTGCTCAGTACATTCAGGCAGGGCCTCACCACTTGAGCTGCCAGGAGCTTTCAGAAAGAATGGAGCAATCCCAATGCAAACTTGTTGAATGGGACCTAAAGTATAGAAGCAGGCGTCTCATCTTTCCTGATCATAACAAGGGGAAGGCATTGACCTTGGGAGGGGTCCTTGTGATACACGTAAACTTGTGTGAAGCACACCATGTTGAGCACTGTCGGAGCTATTCACAGTCCTGCTCCCATGATGGGGCAGGCATCATGACATCATCGAAATCTCCTAAGATGCTGTAGACTAGATGGGTTGGGGTCTTTCCTGCCTCAACACTAGAGCTATGAAGAAAGAAATGTATAGAGAAGGGTACCCAAGAATCTGCAAGAAGGGGTCCCGCTTACACTCTGAGGAGGGAAAAGTTTCCTGCACTCATACATCACCCAAACCACAGACACTCCAGTGAGCCTTGGTGGGCAATTTCCTGGAAAGTAGTCCCACCCTCGACTTTCCATCCCAGGTCCCAAGTTGCTGGTGTGCTCTGCCAAAGGAGACTCTGGGTTGACCAGCTCAGCAGAGAGAAGGACAGAAGGAGACGCCTCCGCAGTCACCTCTGAGATAAAAAGAACAAAATAAGAGAGGGAAAAAGAGAGAGAGGAGAAAATCAAAGACTAATCCTAAAAATTCTCCTTTAATCTTAGAGCTTCCAGACCTAGTTTCCCTTTCATCTAGGACTTGGAAGTTATCTAGTTATTTTATGGGTAGTGAAACCACAAGGCGAAAAGAGGGTGGGGGGGCAGAGATTAAATTAATGAGCAGGTAAGCAGGTTATTATTTCGTCTGATCCTTCTTTCCTTCCTGCTAATTTCTCTGAGCCAATTTGGGAGGCAGAGCCTATCATGTTAACTCAGAGACAGACTATTGTATCCATGTTCTTTCTGAAGCCATTTATCTGAAGGATATTAAAGATCCAATTTACATAGACATTATGGCATTGTGAGGAGGACGTGTGCACATGCACACAGGAGAGAGAGAGAGGGAGGGAGAGAATGGAAAGGAGGTAGGGTATCCATCTAAGACGCCTGTGTTTGCATCTTGCTCAGCCTTCATTGAGTACTGTCTCCTGTGAGACGCTCAGAGAAATTTGCAATCGCTCAACAAGTTAGTTCAAGAAGACATTGGGCCTCAACAGAAATCAGGCTCCATGCAATGGTGGAGATGTTTATTAAACTGTGACTCAACCTTCAGGATCCTACATTTCCTCATCATCACTACAAGGTCACAGTGGAGGTAATGGGACCCTCTTGAGTTTGATTTCTGCCCAATTGGATGCCTGGTTGTGCTGCCCCACCCCTTGTGTGTTGGGGAACAAGGTAATATATATAGATGTTGGGAAGAAGAGGTCAGACTCCCAGTTTAACCCTCAGTGGAAGCTGGAAAGGTGCACCCAGTCCAGAGCACAGAGTCCTTGGTTCCACACTAGAGAAATGAGTGACCTGGGGCAATATGTATCTTCTTTGGAGAGGGGACACTTCATTTTATTCACTCATGAAATATAGATAACAACTCTTATTTATAATAGATTAAAAACCCTTTTCTGATGACCCTGGTTTGATATGCAAATGATATGGAGAGAGACACATAACAGTACCCTAAACAGAATTTGGCAGGGAAGACAGGATAACACACCCAGCTACGATGGTTTATTGGGAAGATCCAATAGTTTCCCTCTGCTTTGATGTCGGGTTTACCCAAGAGCCCTGGGATGGATAACCCGGCCCCCTGAGTAGGCCCAGTCACTGTCCCATGCCAGTGCCTGCGGTCCTGCAGTGGATGCCGCCACTGTGAGCGAGGGCCGGCATTCACCTCCAATTCTTCCATCCCTTCACTGGTTCTTTCTCTCATTCAGCTCACATTCACAGGTGAACTAGTGCAACGGTTCATGGCCTTGACTCCACTTCAGATCTTTTGGAGAGTTATAAAACATTCCCAGATTCTTTCCCAGACCAACCAATTAAATCAGAGATACTGGGAGTGACTCCCAGGCAGTGATATTTTTATAAAGCAACCCAGGTTGCTCTAATGAGAAGATGAGGCTGAAATATTGACCTGGTGTATGTCGAGCACTGTGATTGCTTCCAGAAAAGTTGACTAAGATGCCCTTAGCTCAATGTAAAACACCCCCCTTGCATCAGATCACTTCTGGGAGAAGTAGGGGGATTATATCCCTGATTTTGCCAAGTTAAGTTGGATAACTTAACTTTATTTTGGGGGGCTCCAAAATCACTGCAGATGGCGATTGTAGCAATGAAGTTAAAAGACACTTACTCCTTGGAAGGAAAGTTATGACCAACCTAGACAGCATATTAAAAAGCAGAGACATTACTTTGCCAACAAAGATCTGTCTGGTTAAGGCTATGGTTTTTCCAGTGGTCATGTATGGATGTGAGAGTTGGACTATAAAGAAAACTGAGCACCGAAGAATTGATGCTTTTGAACTGTGGTGTTGGAGAAGACTCTTGAGAGTCCCTTGGACTACAAGGAAATCCAACCAGTCCATCCTAAAGGAGGACAGTCCTGGGTGTTCATTGGAAGGACTGATGTTGAGGCTGAAACTCCAATACTTTGGCCACCTGATGCGAAGAGCTGACTCACTGGAAAAGAGTCTGATGCTGGGAAAGATTGAGGGGAGGAGAAGGAGGGGACAACAGAAGATGAGATGGTTGGGTGGCATCATCGACTCAATGGACATGGGTTTGGGTGGACTCCAGGAGTTGGTGATGGACAAGGAGGCCTGGCGTACTGTGGTTCATGGAGTCACAAAGAGTCAGACACAACTGAGTGACTGAACTGAACTGAACTGAAGTTGGATAAGACCCAAACTTCTTGATGAGACTGTGAAATGATCTCCCCATCCACCCCTTGGTCATGAACATGGGCTGTTGGCTTTACTCCTTCAGAATAGTTGGTCCTTGCCAAATCTTGGGTACCAATAAGCTCGCCCCGGCCTCCCAACGTGGCCTCCCAGACAGCTCCTAGGTCCCTCTGTCTGCAGCACAGGTAAGGGAGTTGGTTTGCTGATGCTCAGCCTGTTCTTCACCCAGGCTCTGGGCCAGGTTTTTCCAGAATTATCGAGGAGACCACCATCTCAGGAGTCATCTGCCTCATATCTCTATCTTCTAGGAGCGCTCAGAAAACTGCCTTTGTTCTTCCTTCCTGAAGCCTGGACTCCTTTTGCACCAGCAGTCAAGTTTACAGTTTGTTTCTGATATAATGTAGTTCATTTTATGGGGGAAAAAAAAGATGCGTTTGCTCTAATGGATGACTCTAGGTCAGGCAATTTACTTCCCCACTTTGGGTTTTTATGATTTGGCTAGGTGACACCCCCTTCAGGCAGGAATCTTTCAAGGATCACATCCCCACACGATGTCGTCGTCCTCCATACCTCAGTTAGGTTCGCTTCCCTGTCCCCCTTCCTCAGCAGCCCATATCCTCAAACTTAGTCCCTGCCCGTCACAAGTCAAGGAGATGGTGCCAAGTTAGGGCAGGCACCTGGCCCATGGCTGGGAAAGAAGTCAGGCTTCCCAATCAATTGTTTCTTTCTTTGGTCTCTCTTCAGAGCTGGCTGCTGCAATTGGATGGGGACTGTGATGTTTTATCATTTAAGTGTGTTAAGAATCTATTTCTTTCTGCATTCAAAACTTTATTCCCATCTTCTCAGGGACTTAAAATACTGTCCTTGAACCGAGACGGGACCCTGGCGCATTAAACACACTCGCAACTTCAAAGCTCTGTGTGTGTTGCTGCAGAGGGTCCCAGGGGAGCATCAATAAGAGACATGTGTTTGCTGTAGTACAAAGAGAAGCCTTGCTTCTTGATGGAGTTGATCTGAGGGGCGGGGGTGATGGAGGGGTTTGTTGTTTGTCTCCAAAGGAGAAGAGGATTAGGGGAGGAGAGGCTGAAGCTCCAGGAAGAGTTGCTGGCATCAGCAGCCTCCTTCCCAAGGAGGATCCTGGTTTCCTCCTAGAACAGAAGTAAGGGAGATGCCAAGACCCCTGAGACCACAATGCCAACTGTTTCGCCCTTGAATAATCATAAAGACTCCACCGTCTGTGTGGTCCTTTGCTATGCACTATCTCATTTGTGGCTCACACTAGCCCCGAGGGTAGGTAATGCTATTATTACAACTGTCAGATGAAGAGACGAAGGCTCCCAGAGGACAAGTAGCATGCCCGGGATTGCCCAGCTAATACTGGACCTACGTCCTTTCTTTTGTCGAAGGTGGCAAGTAGATTTCAATACCTGATTGACTGATGGATAGCTATTGCTTAGAAAGTAGGCAGAGTTGAGAAGGATTTTTCAGATTGCATCTGGGCTCAGTGGGAAGGAAGGCTGAGGTTAATGTGGTAGGTAAACTTAAATTTTAGCATCCAAACTGGGACACTTTTGAGAGTGAAAGGGATTGTATTACTAACTATGACTGAAAACCAAGTATAAATCGGACTGTTCCTCATGAACCAATATGGTCATCTCCATTAAGTAATCAAGTGTGCTCTGGGTATCTGGGTGGAGATTGCCAGGCTGCGATGAATATGTCGGCTCTGACTTATTTCTGTGACTCCTGTGAGGACTTTTCTTCTCATTCCCTTACCCAGTGGGCAAGCTCAGCCTTTCACATCTTGCCAAAATTTGAGAGGGGTTTATCAGGGGTCATCTAATATGACTGCAATCCAGACCATAGTATGTCTTGCATTTTTGCTTCCAAATCCTAAATCCCCTCACCTCCTGGAGGAAGAATAACCAAACAATGAATGCAAGCAAAGGGGACCCTCACAAGCTGAACATTTCTTTTTGACTGCAGTATTAATATCATGACCATCCTTACCCATCACCCAACTTGAGGCTGCTGCTGCTGCTGCTGCTGCTGCTAAGTCACTTCAGCCATGTCCGACTCTGTGCGACCCCAGAGACGGCAGCCCACCAGGCTCCCCCATCCCTGGGATTCTCCAGGCAAGAACACTGGAGTGGGTTGCCATTTCCTTCTCCAATGCATGAAAGTGAAAAGTGAAAGTGAAGTCGCTCAATTGTGTTTGACTCTTAGCGACCCCATGGGCTGCCGCCTACCAGGCTCCTCTGTCCATGGGATTTTCCAGGCAAGAGTACTGGAGTGGGTTGCCATTGCCTTCTCCTCCAATTTGAGGACAGCCACACAAATCTCTCCAATCCTACTCCTGTCTCTTATACACATCTAGATGTGTATAAGAGACAGCTCCCAGACAGCTCCTAGGTCCCTCTGTCTGCAGCACAGGTAAGGGAGTTGGTTTGCTGATGCTCAGCCTGTTCTTCACCCAGGCTCTGGGCCAGGTTTTTCCAGAATTATCGAGGAGACCACCATCTCAGGAGTCATCTGCCTCATATCTCTATCTTCTAGGAGCGCTCAGAAAACTGCCTTTGTTCTTCCTTCCTGAAGCCTGGACTCCTTTTGCACCAGCAGTCAAGTTTATAGTTTGTTTCTGATATAATGTAGTTCATTTTATGGGGGAAAAAAAAGATGCGTTTGCTCTAATGGATGACTCTAGGTCAGNGACGTGAGTCTGAGTGAACTCCGGGAGATGGTGATGCACAGGGAGGCCTGGCGTGCTGCGATTCATGGGATCACAAAGAGTCGGACATGACTGAGCAACTGAACTGAACTGAAGACAAAATTTCTGACAGAATGTACAGTCTCATTAACTACAAATCTGATTATGTTCACAACTAATACAATACTACATGTGCTTATCAAGTCAAGAGAGTGAATTCTGCCTGTGGCAGTTGGTTGTCTTCATTGTAAATATGGCACTAGAGCTAAATCTGGATAACTAGGTATACCCTGGGGAACAAGTCCATATGTTTTATCAGATTCTTGGAAGAATCCATAAACTAAAGGAGTTTTAAGAAATATTTATTTTGAAATGAAGAGAAATGGTAGGCCTGGGCTTAATTAAATAAAATAAGACTAGAGAATTACTGGTTTATATCCCCTAGGACGAAGTCTAAACTTTATCCTGGAAGCAATGCAACGAGAAGCAGTCAGTGTTTTTAAGCAAAATAATATGATTGATATGTGTTTTGTTTTTTTTTTTCTTTTTTGAGGTATTTTTTCTTTTTTTAATATAAATTTATATATTTTAATTGGAGGTTAATTACTTTACAATATTGTATTGGTTTTGCCGTACATCAACATGACTGAAACATGTAAAATATCATATATGAAATGAATTGCCAGTCCAGGTTTGATGCATGATACTGAATATGATTGATATGTGTTTTGTTTTTTTTTTTCTTTTTTGAGGTATTTTTTCTTTTTTTAATATAAATTTATATATTTTAATTGGAGGTTAATTACTTTACAATATTGTATTGGTTTTGCCGTACATCAACATGACTGAAACATGTAAAATATCATATATGAAATGAATTGCCAGTCCAGGTTTGATGCATGATACTGGATGATTGGGGCTGGTGCACTGGGACAACCCAGAGAGATATGTGTTTTTAAAATCTCACTTATATTAATAATGCTTGAAAATAATTGTATTTAAAATTTTTACATATCTTAAACATACTAATGTAGTTATTCCTTTTCATCCAGCAACATTTTCATCTAGAGATGAATTTCTATGTCATGGTAGTTCATATCCACAGCTATATATTTTTTAAGATGTGTTATTTGAATAATTACATTAATTTTGGATCACTGATTAATTGCATTTTGTTTCTATGCTTTACAAAAACTGTAAAGAATCAGATTTNAACATTTTCATCTAGAGATGAATTTCTATGTCATGGTAGTTCATATCCACAGCTATATATTTTTTAAGATGTGTTATTTGAATAATTACATTAATTTTGGATCACTGATTAATTGCATTTTGTTTCTATGCTTTACAAAAACTGTAAAGAATCAGATTTGAAAGATCAAATCGCTTTGTAGGAAAGGCTTCCTGGTTTCATTTAATTTCAGTAAGATGGCTCTGCTTCACATGTTTCTATCAGCATATTTATTCCCGTTTCCTTAAGTTTAATGAGAAATCACCTAATTGTTATTTTGTTAGTTCCCTTTCAGTTCAGTACAGTCACTCAGTCGTGTCCAACTCTTTGAAACCCCATGGGCTGCAGCACCCCACTGTTCCCTGTCCATCACAAATTCCTGGAGCTTGCTCAAACCCATGTGCATCGAATCAGTGATACTATCCAAACTTCCAGTTAGATGTCTTCATTTAACACAATCATATATAAAAGTGAATGCAATTAAAATGTTCTAACCAAAGTTAATATTAAGAACAAATATTTCTAAGGTAAAAGAACAAACATTTATTAAGTAATTATATATGTACAACATACAGCTATATTGTGTTATATGAAGAGAAAAGCAGAGGCAATAAATAGGGTGTTTAGAATAGCAATCAATGTATAAAATTAGAAATCTGTGTTAAGACACATAAGTCATAATCTTGTATTCCCCCTTCTCATTATAAAAAGTGTGAAATCTTGTTCAGAAGAACAAAATATATTTTTAAAATATATCTTTTTCCTTCATTTGGCATCTACAGATGTTAAGACAAGAGGATGAGAATAATATCAGAATCTTCCACCCTTTCCCTGGAACACTTCTCAGTGGGTCACATGTACTCCTAATGGTAATTGACATGGTCATTCCCAGTCTAGTTCACCATCTTTGGATTTCCGTATGATTTTCCAGTCATTCTCAAAACTCAAGACTGACCCTGAGACATGTCAGGGTCAGTCACTTAAAAATACTCTGAAATCATTATCACTCTTGACATGGTCACTGTAATGGTACATCTATTCTGATTACTCTGGTATTTCTCTTACTGATTCAGAAGAGGGTCAAAATCACAAATGCCACACAACTTTTGGCAGGCTTCTAAGAGAGGAGTCTTTTCTTCTTAACTCCTGGTGGTACCATAACATTTATTTTTTAATGGAATTTGTTGTTTAATTTTTTTCTGTTTTTCTGATGTTACTGGAATAAAAATCAAATAGTCCAGCAACGAATCTACTAGTGTATTTAGACTGAGTCAAAGTATCTCTGATGCTTATTAAAACAGAACTGTTCAAAAGTGTCACCCAAGCAACCAAAATGTCCCTAACCCATGCCTAAACTGTGTCTATAAAACACAAGCACACGTGCTTTGAGCAATGAAGCAAGGCAGCACCCTCATAAGCCCCACATCTTTCTAATAAAAACCTCCCTCTGGCTGAACTTGCAGAAAATCAAAATGGACGGTTTCTTCTTGCTCATTTACAAGACAGGAATAATAGGGTTAAACAAAGAGAAACTCGTATTAACTGGCTGAACATCTAAGTCGGGACAAAGGCCAGTATACAGGTCATTATCTTCTTATTTTAATGTTAAAATTAACATCTGACAGTGAAAGGTTGCTGCTGAGCCGAGAAAGATGCTGGGATTCTTGGCCTTCGCAGGAGAAGAATTCTATCTGGAGCCAGTTACTAGGCTTGATTGCTCAGAGCTTTTGTGTAATAAAGTTTTATTAAAGTATAAAAAAAGATGGAGAAGGCTTCTGACATAAACATCAGAAGGGTGCTGAAAGAGTGACCCCCTGCTAATCTTTAACAGGAAGTCATATATCTACTAGCAGGCTGCTAATTAGAGAAAGGAAATGTCTCCAAACTCAGAGAGTGGCTCCAGGCATCCCACCCATAACATGCATTTTGAGATAACATTGGCACAATGTGAGCTATCCTGGATCATAAAAGGATTGACACGGATTTTGAAGAAAGGCAGATTGTCAAGCAAATACATAGTCTCATTACCCTAGATTAGGAGAACAATGTTTTATGATTAAAACATACTGATATGTTGAGCTTCTAAGTCTTAGGAGGAATCAACTTGAAGAAATATAGAGTTTAGGGTAAATACATAGTTCATTAACATAGCTTAAGAAAAATATTTCCGCAAGAAAAATACATTTGTTCGCTCAAGGTTTGAGAAAAGTTAATTTCAGGTGGAACCAGGTGTCATCATGGCAACACAAATAAACCTCCTCTTAATTTTGTATAGGGAAGGGAAAAACAAATAAGCAAACAAACAGTCTGACACTTGTAGCTTGTTTCCTCCTGCCCCTTAAGAGAGAGATAAAAAATGTCTGACATGTGTAGCCTATCTCCTCCATTTGCACACCCCTGGCCTTCCTGCCTGTTACCCTCTCAACAGCACCATGTTGGTTCCACCTGCATTTGACTTAAGTCCCAAAGGACCATAAAGGGCAGAAAAGAGGCACAGATCCCATTCTAGAAAATCATCACCTATTTCCATGAATCAGGATGATGAAAGACTGCCATCCCCTATAACATCCTTCACTCCTTTCCCTTTTCTATTTAAAAAAAAAAAAAAAAGCTTACTCCACTCGTAATCAGAGAGAAAGCACTTGAAGAGCATAAGCTCCCCTTCTCCATTCCTTGGCCAATGAATAAAGTGTTCGTCTGTTGGTTCAAAAAATAATTTCATTTACTGTTTTAGTAAATATGCAAGCAGATAAAGAACCAAAAGAGGGATCCGGATCAGGAATAAAAAGGAATGTAGGATTTAACTTCCCAATATTCATCTCTCCTCCAAACCCCACCTCCAATTAAGGAAACTTATAACTAGAATTCACTTCTAATATGTGTGTGTGTATGTATTTTATCATATTTTTTAAATAAAAATCTCAATATTTGAATAAAAATACAAATTGATTTTTGTAATTTTAGGTCAACACTGGATTGAAACAAATGTATGTTACAATAAAAATTTATATCTTTTTCATTAGCAACTATAACAGCTACTATTTAGTGATATTTACTTTATGATACACATTGGACTAGGCAGTTTATATTAACTTTTTTAAAAAATCTTTTGAATCTTATTGATTTAAGCAAATGTGTCACTAAGGGGACACTAAAAGTATTACAAGTTATGTTGGCTCTAGGTATTTAAAATTGTTTGCTTGATACACTTTGATTCACAAGTTCTTCAGCCATTCATCTACTCATTTGTTGGTTTAACAAATACTTACTTGTCACATTATTGTTGATGTACTACTGATAGAAAAATAAAAGTGCCCTGTTTAATAACACATCACACTGGAAACCTGAAAACTGATTTCAAATATTATATTGGAGGCTGAATAGAGTTTATTAGTATTGTTACAAAGTCCAAATTTATCCCTATGCTACAGCTTTCTCTATTGATTCAAAAGCAAATCTACAGTTATGCAAATTTCAGTTGTATNGGAAATATACTCTGGATTCCAAAGAGTTCCCTCAAAAAAAGAACCAGGGAGGAGGAGAATGATAATAAAATTAACCAGGGATCCTTGATAGATCTGCAGCTTTACCTTCCGCCTTCTGGGGACACACTCTGGGTAGTGGTCAGGGCAACAGTGGGGAGCAGTGGAGCTGGGTAATCAGGATGGGAGTCCATTGCATGGCCCACCTAACTTGCTAGGAAAGCTCTGCTGAGAAGTGGGAAGTAGAGGAACAGAGAGTGGAGAAGGAGCTGGGCCAACAAGCTCCAGTCTTTACCTTCACACACCCCCTGGGACTTTACAGGTGGTGCCAATACAGAAGACAAAAGAGACTCAGGCTCGACCTCTGGGCAGGGAAGATCCCCTGGAGGAGGTCATGGCAATCCACTCCAGTATTCTGGCCTGAAGACTCCTGGAGCCTGGTGGGCTACAGTCCATAGGGTCACAGAGAGTCTGACATGACCGAAGTGATTTAGCACGCATGCATGAACATACCCCGTTTCTTACACTAAGCTTTCTCTCCTGTCCCGAAGCTGTGAGTGAATTTCCTTGCTTGACTCTAGCAGCATTTATCCCCATCCCTCCCCTTCTTCCATGACCCTGACCTTGCCCTCGAGATCCTTCAGGAGCCTGCCCTCCCTGGTCTTCCTCCTCAGCCTCCTTGGAAATGCTGTGCTCAGAAATCCTCCCCCTATTCCCCACCAGCAATCCCCCCAGTGAGGCTGCAGATGGGCAGGGTGCAGGCAAGACAGGGGTGGTAGCATCTGTGTGACTGTAGCATCCTTTCTAACCATCATTAGCAGTGTGCACTGGTATGCTCGATTCCAAAGAGATATGTTAGGGAGGACAGAATGCAATGAGGCCATTTGTGTTTTTTGCATCTGGCAGACATATGTTGGTTTGATTCTTTCCAGACTTCTCTTGCTCTATTAATTCCTACAAAACACTGTCTATCACCTCCCGACACACCTGTCTGCTTACCTACAACCTATCATCTATGTTTCTATTTTCCTTCCTTCCTTTATCTATCAATCTATCTATCTACCCCCTCTCTCTATCTACCCATCCATTCCATCTACCTATTCCTTCATCCCTATTTATCTCCATCTATCTATCTTCTATCTATCCACTCCTCTTCCATCTATCTCTTTGTAGATGTTGATGCTGTTGGTTCCCACTCAGACAACTTTCACTGGCTGGTGCTCCCATCTCCCAGCTGCTGTAACTGTTGGCTTATAACATGTATCAACTGCCTTCTTTCCAGAGAATTTCTCTTGGTCTAACAGGAGCACCTTAGAGGCTCTGCACCCATCTTCTCTTCCCCAGTGACAGACATCAGGGAATGACTGGCCCAGTGTAAGAGGGCAACCCTCTTGCTTCAAAGTGGGACAAGTTCTATGGTAGAATTGCACTTTTAGGGAGATGTTTGACAAGCTCTCTTCCATTTCATCTTCAAGCCACTGACATGTTCAGAAGCTCTGCTGCTGTCTTCCAAATGAAAAGCAGGTTAATTAAGGCATATTTTCCAGCTTGTTTTTAAAAGAGAAAACAAAAGAGAGAGAACAGGTATCCTACTTAATGGCTCCTAATTGTTTCTTTCCCCCAAAGTCTTCAGCGTGAAATGGCCTAGTTGAGGGCTTCCTCATCTGGCATTGAAGAGGGGAGCAAGGTGGTACCTGGCCCCCCAGGTGGTACCTAACACCCCCCTCCCCCCTAAGGTGGCACCTAACTCCCACTCTCTGTCAAGGTCCAGCTGATGTGCCATCTCATCACAGAGACCTCCCCTCTCCCCTGGACTAGGTTAGGTGATTATACCAGATGCTGTGCGGTGCAACCCCAAACCTTCTGAAGGACTGAAGGAGGCACTCTGCTGGCTGTTTGGAGGGTTGTCAGCTGACAGCTCTTACCTGTTAACCCTCCTGAGGAATCATTGCTATCACTGAAGAGAGTCTTCTCACCTAAGTCATGGCCTTTTTGTGGGGTGGCCTGCATCTGATGATTGGCCCATGTAAAGATGTCAAGGCCTGGTCACTACTTCAGCTTGGTTCAGCTCTGAGATGCCATTCTAGTTTTAGGTCCCTGTGATGTTGCTGCAGCCTTTAAAGAGGCTGCCTTTCAGCCCAGCTCCTCCCTCTGCCCCATTAGTTTTTAAGTCGTGTCTGAGTCTTTTGCCACCCCATGGACTGTAGCCTTCCAGGCTCCTCTGTCCGTGAGATTTCCCAGGCAAGAATATTGGAGTAGGCTGCCATTTTCTATTCCAGGGGATCTTCCCGACCCAGGGATTGAACCTAGGTCTCCTGCATTAGCAGGTGAATTCAATAAATCAATGAAAGTCCTCACATAAGTCTCTGCTTTTTGGAGAGCTCAACCTAAGCCATTTTGTATCAAGAGTAATCCTAAAACAGCCTGCAAGCAAGCAAACAAAAAGCAGGCACTAAGCATGGGATTCCAGAACCGGATTGCACTGGAGCCCCCGTTGCTGGTGGTGCGTGGAGTTTTAATGGTCTCTGGCAGGCTGCAGCACAATCAGTGCTAAGGTTTTTATCATGGTGAACTGGGAAATGGATGCACTATTTGGTTTAGTGTCTTGGGAATTTGAAAGGTGTGTTAGCCTATTTGGGTTGCTGCAGACTGGGTGGCTTGTACAACAGAAATTCATCTCTCATAATTTTGTGATCTGGAAGTCCAAGATCAAGGTGTTGGCAGATTTGGTTTCTCCTGAAGCTGTTCTCCTTGGCTTGTAGATGACCACCTTGTTGTGTCTTCACATGACCTTTTCTCTGTACTCACACATCTCTGGTGTCTCTCTCTTCTTATAAAAATACACAAATCCTATTGGATTTGGGCCCCACCCTTATGACCACATTTAATTTCATTCACTTCTTTCAAAGGCCCTATCTCTAAATACAGTCACATCGGGGTGAGAGTTTCAACAGAAGACTTTTGAGGAGACACAATTCAATCCATAACAGAAGAAATGAGGGTAATAACAACCAGAAAGACTACAGAATTGGGTGACTTTTGCTAAGCACCATTGATTTGCTGGAGAGAGGAAATGATAAGCTCAAATCTATAAACAATTTAAAGCCAAGTTGTGGCATTTAAAGAGATTTTTTTTACCTGTAGCCAGAAGCAGACAGAGCTAAAAACCAGGCAGGCATAGGACTTAATTGTAGGAGTGGCAAAATTTCAAAGGAGACTAAGCTCTCAGCCAAGGTAAGTCATCTGTGCTGAGACCAGAGTCCTAATAGGGAAGCTGTGGGACCTGGATTCTTGGAGTGGGAATATCTGTATCAACATACCTAAGGCTGATTCCCCAGAGTTCCCTGAATCGTTTGGGCCTGCACAAATGGCCTTCTCTTCCTTGTAAAAGACTTGCTTGAAGGTGATACAGAGGCTTCAAGTGAGGCATTAAGGAAGGACAATGCTTGCCCTCCTCAGATTTCCCCATCTCCCTCCCCTCTGTTCATCAGAACCATAGATTGAGGTCAAATCTCAGCATAGCCATACTAGGGAATTGCTGGGCCTGGCTAAGGGATCAGAGGAATCCAGAGCTACAGGAGTACCTGGCTATAATATAGTGGCAGGAAACAGGAATGGGCCCAGAAGGGCCTGCACTGGGGTGTGGGCCAGAATACAAAGCTGTTACAGAGGGTTTTCCAATACAGGGCAATCTCCCATGACACAGTATACAAACTCTGGCAAGGGCCCTGAGTTTCTATTTCAAATCACTGCTAAGATGGTTCTTGGAAGCTTGACTAAAGTGATGGCCCACATTAAACAAAACAGAGTTGCCAGAATTGCCATGTTGAACTGGATAGGGAGGGATCAAAAGGCTCACAGAAAGAGGCATCCTAGAATGAGTCTGTTATATAATCTGGAAAATCCACCAGCTAACTGTGGTTTTGGGGGGGCAGGGGAGGTGGCTGGATGACAGTCTGATTACCAAGGTGATGAGGGACACCCCCAGAGGGCTCAGCATTAGGACTGATGGAGATCCTGTGACACACCAGGCTCCCTATGAAAAGTTAGAATGTTCCAGAGTAGCAGAGATCTAGTGATAGCACCCAGCTGTCAGAGGCAAGGTAGACATGATTACTGAAACAGGTAACAAGTTTGAGGTGGCACTCAGAAGAGACTGGTCTACAGGGATTTTTGAAAATGGTACATGGATCATGGTGTTCCTAGAGGCAAAATAGATGGGCAGCCAGCAGGTATACTGCTTAATAGATAATAAGAGAAAGGGATCAAGGATGGATGAACATAAGGCCAAGTTCAGCTTCTCTAATAGAAAAACATGACCCCTTGTCTTTCAGAAGTGAACCAGTTCTCAAAACCAAAATTCATTGACTAAAGGAAAGGCCAAGTTCTCATAAAAAGGGGCCTGCGACACTGTGATAAGTGTATATAGCAGAAAACTGTATACACCTGTATACACTTTGTGGGGTAACTGATTACCCAAGTTACCCCCTAAAGCACCTATAGTCATTTACTGGCATAACCAGGCACTGGGAAAACAAACACGCAGAGACTTGTAAGGTTTCTTGAAGACAAGGTCCGAATTGACTCCAACACCTGGAGACACAAAGCATGGTTATGACACTTCTGTGAGGTCAGAAGAGGCCAGATAATAAATGAACAAGTGTCTCAAAATATCCACCAAGTGGTCATTTCTCTGGTAGCTGCGCTGTGCTTAGCTCATCAGTCATGTCTTTGTGACCCCGTGGAGTGCAGCCCACCAGGGTCCTCTGTCCATGGGATTCTCCAGACAAGAATACTGGAGTGGGTTGCCATGCCCTCCTCCAGGGGATCTTCCTGACCCAGCAACTGAACTGGGGTCTCCTGCATTGCAGGCGGATTCTTTACCAGCTGAGCTACCAGGGAAACCCACTTTTCTGGTTACTGAAATAAAATTGGAATGGACATATTTAGTAGAAGGTATAACCTTGGTTCCTTGACCTGTAGTGTAAGAACTATTGAATGGGAAAGACAAGTAGGACCTCCGTGAATGTTCTTTCCTTCCGCTAGAAGACCAACAACGATATCACATTCCAGGGAGGATGGCAAAGATCAGTGCCACCCTAAGTAACTTAAAGGATGCCGAGGTGGTGGCTCCTTGTCATAGTCCCATGTAATTTACCAGTCTGGCCCCTGCAAAACACAAGCGGATTGAGACAAATGACAGTGGACTACTGCAAGGTAGTCCCAATTGTATTGTAGCTTACTTTATCAATCATCCTTATTTACTAGAGGAGATTAAATGGCCTTGGATAAATGGTATGTAGCTATTGATCTGATGAATACATTCTTTTTTTATATATACCCATAAGCAAGGATGATCAAAAGCAGTTGGCATTCATATGAAACAGACAATAGTATATATTCACTTTCTTGTCTCAGGTGGAGTGTGAATTCTCTGCTTCTAACATGGTCCAAAATGTCCTACACCATTTGGACATGGATATTGGATAAAACATCAGAATGGTCTATGGTATTAATGCCATCTTGTTAGTTGAACTCAATGAGAAGAAGTAACAAATACTTTGGATGCCTTGGTAAGATCCATGCATTCCAGAGGGTAGTCGAGAAACCCTGGAGATTTAGGTGCTAGAGAATTCCATATCACTGATGCTTTTAGAGGATTAATAGCGTAGATGTGGCCCCTCCTCAGGATAAGCTATTTCTCCTTGTACCTCTTATTGTCAAGACAGATAACAGTGGGCTTCTGAGGGTTTCAGAGGCAGCATATTCCACTCTGGGGAATTCTGCTATATCCCACTTATCAGGTGATGTTAGCAGATCCCCAGCTTGGACAGTGCCAGGTAGGTCAACCCCTAGATGAGTTACTTGCACCAGTGGAGGTGCTAAAAGGTGAGATCTAAAATGAGTAGTGACATGGCCTTGGGAGCAAATATCAGGGATGTGGTTCATTGCAGTCACCCTCCTTCACAATGTTTTCCAGGAAACTGTGACCCTTCAGGATTTTGGAGACACTGTGTCTGGGTGGAGTAAACAATGGGAGAAGTGAGGGGTCAGAGCTGTGTGAAGGTGGGCTGCAGGAGATGGTCTCAGTGCCCTACCCGGGCACCCTGTATGCACTGTGAGCACTGGGCAGCTGACTTGGGAGCTGACAATTCCCCTCCATCCTAAGAGATGATCTCAGCCAGTGACTGACTGGCACGGGGACACCAAATGCCTACAGGTGGGACTAACTGGTGCATTCAGCGCTAGGGTAGAGCCTTCCTATGAGATCAGCCTGAAACTTCTTTCTACTTCCTAATCTGCTTCTCCAGCCCCCCTGCTCTCTCCTGCTTCCCTCACTGTTAAGAGTGCTCCCCCTAATAAATCAGTTGAGCAAGAATTCCTACTCACATGTGCTTCTACTACATGACCAAAGCCAACGTGTACATTAATTTTGTAGACATTGTGTGCATTTATTATTACTTTTAAAGCAGATTCTTTTCCAGTGCCGTCATTCAGTGTATACTGCACACGCCTAGTTGTCATTTTGCACCTTCTGAATTATGTTTATTAACTATATGACCCACATATATCAAAGACCAATTTACTTTATGATTTCTCATGTCTCAGTTAAGTAATTCCAGTCTACGCATTTTGAGGGATGGAGAATGTTGCACTCAGAGAAGTTTACTAGTTCAGACTAAGTTAGTAGGTGGAATCATATCACATAATTGAACTTGAACTTCCTGAATCCCATTATAGAAATTCAGAGAGAAAGAGAGCTTTTATTTACCCATTGTCTTTTCTTCCATAGCTCAAATTCAAAGAGAAATAAAAGGAATTAATCTTTGGCTTTTGAGTTTCTGAGAGTCCATGTTTTGGAGATTTTAAGAATTTGCAAAGAAAATTTTGACAATACCATCTTTTTACTTTGCATGCTTGATTTTGAAGCAGACTCTCCTGTGAGAAACCATTGAATTATTCTATAATTTAGACTCTTCATTTCAGACCAGGCTTCCCCACTTCTGTCTGAATTAGTGAAGTTTGACTAAATGTGGACAGGAAATGAATTGCAAATTATATGTAAATGTGTATAAATTAGCACCGTTATTAGAATAATTTGCATCAACAGCTCTATAATTAGGCAGCAACCTGGGAGAAAAGGGCAGTGGGCAAAGGATGGAGGAAGCTAGGAAGACAGCCCAGGAGTCCTGGGTCCCCACCTCTATGTTAATGAGACTCCATTTTTCCTTTCCCAGACCCCTTGGCACAAGACCTTGGGGATCTAAGATCTATACCCTGCTTTTGTCTGATTCTTGCTAAGATGCCTTGTCGGTGTTGCTCGGGGGAACTTGGCTTTTCCTTCTCAATGTAGCACCGTGGGAGGCCCTGGGATTTGGGGTATAGAAGTCTTAGATCATGGCTTTCAGGGTGACTGTAGCTAAATCACACTCTGATCCTCAGCTTCCTCATCTAGAATATGGGATTTGCAAAACGCACTTCATCCTACACTGTTTCCCAGAACTTGCCATTCGGATGAGATCATGCATTGACCTCTACAGCTGTCCATGTGCATTTCGTATTATTCTGATAGCCGAGATCATCTGGCCAGCAAGTGACAGGTCTAGGATGAAACCCAGATTTGTCTGGCCTCACAGTCCATGTCGCTGCCTCCCATTGCCCAAGTGGGAAGCATCACGAGACCAGTTAGTTCCCATGTCATCCATTCTTCTCATATCCCTTAGTCGCCCCCCTCACGTGCATACACTTCTTTTAGGGCCGGAAATTGTGTCTTCTGTGCGTTTTACATCCTGTTCTCAACACACTTTCTGGTGGGCCATGCCCAGGTCAGTGCCAGTCCTTAGGGTCTGTCTATGGACTGACTGACAGTGCTTCTCTCTCTTTCTCCCTTTGACCTGGGGCAACTAGGAAATGACACGAAGCTCCCATCCCCTTGTCTACAGCTACCCTTGGACAACCCACCTTTGAGCCAAAAAAATAGAGGCAGTTACAGGGATACAGAGAATTGCAAAGAGTGTCTGATGAAGCAAATGACCACCTATTGCCTTTGGAATGGGTCATATGGATTTTCTTTTTAACATATTTGTCATCTTTATTTGCTGTGAAAACACATGTCTGTGCTCTGAACCCAGCCCAGAGGATAATCAGTAGCTAGAAGGAAATCACTAAGGTGTGTGAATCATCCCAGGCAGATACCTGAGGGATGAGCACCTTGTCACAGAAAGATCACAGGGTTCGGGTTCAAAATCAGGTACTGGTTCCCGCTCTGTGATCTTGTAAGCCTTCTGAGTCTCCCTGTATCCTTCACAGAGTGGCCGTGAGGATGAAATGGGATTTTCTACGTAAAAGCAATTTGCTGTTATTTCTTGATGATCAAGGGCCCCCGGCACAGAACTTTAGCTCCTGGCTGCCTGTCCAACCTCAACACACATGTGATGCTCTAGACCTAGAGAGTGGCTGCTCATTACAGCTGTCTTCACTCCCACTGCCGCTCTTCTTTGGACGCCTTTTCCTGCTCTATTGTTTGGCCAACGCCTACTGATGATCCATCCATTCAACAGATGGATGTTTGTTGAGCATCCACTGCGTGCCAGTCACTGTGACAGGCCCTGGGGACACGATGGTGAACTAGACAAAGATGGTTCTTTTCCTCACGGAGCTTGTATTTTGTGAACGGTGGAACACTCAGATTAAATAGTACAGCCTACAGTGACACCCATCCTCCCTTAGCAGACTTAAGCACCTCCTCCTTTGTACCCCACCGACATTCTTCTAGCATAATGTCTTTGAAAGTAAAAGCCTCTTCAGTCCTGTCCGACTCTTCGTGACCTCAGGGACCGTAGCCCGCCAGGCTCCTCTGCCTGTGGGATTCTCTAGGCAAAAATACTGGNAGCCTACAGTGACACTCATCCTCCCTTAGCAGACTTAAGCACCTCCTCCTTTGTACCCCACCGACATTCTTCTAGCATAATGTCTTTGAAAGTAAAAGCCTCTTCAGTCCTGTCCGACTCTTCGTGACCTCAGGGACCGTAGCCCGCCAGGCTCCTCTGCCTGTGGGATTCTCTAGGCAAAAATACTGGAGTGGGTTGCCATTTCCTTCTGCAGGGGATCTTCCTGACCCAGGGATCAAAGCTGGGTCTCCCGAATTGCAGGCGGATTTCCACACTCTTCCCCACCCTCCCCTTTGCCCTCTGTCTCTCCCTCTCTGACAGTCTTTTCTCCTCCTGCTCTCTCTCCCTCCATCATACTGGCAGCCATCTTCTTTGTCCTTCCTTGGAATGTATGAGCCCAATCCCTGAAATGAGAAGGTTACTACTTTCAAATAGATAAAAGAAAGCCCTTCTTTCCCCAGCAGATAATTAATTTGTGTCACTTGCTAGTCGTAGAACATAATTGAGGCCAAGGGCTTAAGAAGGCCCCGAGAAGGAATTAGACACGTACTGTCACACCAGGGGGAATGTATCACTCATACTGCCTCTCCATCCCTGGAGGGCGAGGTGAGTGAACCCTGCCCTGAGCAGGGAGCAAAGAGCTTCTCAGCCTCTTAAGGGGCCCTGGCCAGGACCCATACTTGCTTACCACATAGTGAGCGGAGAGTTAGCTTCCTGCCACCAGTGACAGACGTGTCATCAAGGGATGCTAGTCGTAGAACATAATTGAGGCCAAGGGCTTAAGAAGGCCCCGAGAAGGAATTAGACACGTACTGTCACACCAGGGGGAATGTATCACTCATACTGCCTCTCCATCCCTGGAGGGCGAGGTGAGTGAACCCTGCCCTGAGCAGGGAGCAAAGAGCTTCTCAGCCTCTTAAGGGGCCCTGGCCAGGACCCATACTTGCTTACCACATAGTGAGCGGAGAGTTAGCTTCCTGCCACCAGTGACAGACGTGTCATCAAAGGGTGGATGAAGAATAAATCAGGAGCCTTGGATTCAGTCCTATCTTTGCTCCAGCTGAACAGTTCAGCTGTATTCCTTAACCTCTCTCAGCCAGAAACCCACGAATCCTGTGTGTTTCTCCTCCCTGGGCTGTGGACAGGTGCTGGCAGTGGAGCTGGTCATCCCACAGGATGTGAAGGACTGAGTGTTCCCACGGCCACTCACCTTGTTTCTCACCTTTGGGTGTAGTTAAAGGTTGGTTGCTAGAGAGAGGATGTTCACCAGAAGCTTACAGTCTAAAGTTGCTGAAAGTGACCTTGGTTACAAGGCCCATCCTGTGGGCATGGGGTGGTCTCAGGTGAGATCCCAGGAGCAGAAGCAACTCAGCATCCCTGAGGCCAAGTTCTGCATCCAGCATGACCAGCTGTGAGGTCTTGGCAACTCCCTTTTCCTTTCTTGACTCTTGTTTCTTAATCTGCAAAATGGACATTGGGACTTGGAGCAAAGATCATTATTCCAGATCGTCATTTTTCAAAGTACTTTTTCAGAAAATGAACAATTTCAAAAAAGAGTTCTAGAAAGAAAAAATTCAAGAAAATGTCTGAGAAATGCTGCCTAATATCTGTAAAGACAATCAGCAGTCAGATGAACATAATGAGTCTCATGAAAGGTCTATAATCAGGAGAACTGTTTCTATTCAACCTGTCTTGGCTCAAGTTTTGCAGAACCCTTGTAACATCCTATGACATTGATTCTTGCAGGCACATGCTGCTGGGGCATGTGACAAAGGAGTCTCTTGGGTTTGTCCTCATCAAACTTTTTCTGTCTCTGTGACTCTCACAAGGCAATGCCACACTGGGGTAGGAGCAGTGGGGACTGGGGGGCATCCAGCTTCACACCAAGGACTGTGGTCATGCTGTGCTGTTTCAGAATGTCCTATAGAGTTTGCCTGCCATCTCCTTCCCAGTTATGCTTTTCTGGTCAAGCGACTTTCAGCCAGCTTTCTCTGAGCAGAAACACCCAACAGAGGGCGAGCCAGGTGGACAGTATCCAGCAGATCAGGAGCCCCGAGAAGGTAGCTGGGGATGCCTGCTGGTGCTGGTAGGGCTTCCCAGGCGGCACTAGTGGTAAAGAATCTACCTGCCAGTGCAAGAGACGTAAGAGATGCAGGTTCGATCCCTGGGTCAGGAAGATCCCCTGGAGAAGGAAATGGCAACCCATTTCAGTATTCGTTCTTGGAGAATCCCATGGACAGAGGAGCCTGGCAGGCCACCGTCCATAGCATTGCAAACAGTCTGACTCAACTGAAGTGACTTAGCACGCATGCATACGGGTGCTGGCAGGATGCACGTGTTGCAAACTAGCCACACACGTACACCCTCGGGCACTCTGTGAGGTGGGTCTCTGGAGCCAGTAGTGAGTGTGATAAGCCAGCCCATTACCTGTAGAAGAGCCACCAAGACTGAAGCCATGCAACGTGACTCAGCGTGACCACAAAACATGTGCTGGGCGCTCCAACTGTGCCACGCCTTGCACTGAGGCTGGAGACCCAGGGGTCACTCAGCCCCTCCCTGACCTTGAGGTGCCCTTGGACTAGGGGAGGGATGGGATGACAGCATGCCACCAGCCAATAGTACTTATTTTCCTGCCTTGATGTACAGTGTCACCTGTATACCACCTGTACACTTTTTAACTGGAAAGTCAGTTAAAATTTCAGATGCCGGGCTTCAGGCCTGGATTTTGAGAGTCAGAATTTAGGAGCTGATGCCCAGGCATCTGTGTACTATGGTGTGTGATGGGACTGAGAGATTACTGACTTACATGGACAGGGCTGGTGGGAAAAGCTTGCACTCTGGGGTCAGGTTGCTGGCTGGTTGACCCTGGACAAGCCATTCCTCACTCTGAGCCTTAGCTTCTTCTTGTTTCCCCCAGCTTTACTGAAGCACAATTGAAAAAAAAAAAAAAAAAGTAGGATATTTAAAGGGTGCCACGTGATGATTTGATATATGTACACATCATGAAAGGATTCCCCCATCTAATTAATTAACACATCCATCATCTCATGTATTTATCTCTTTCTTTTTGGTGAAAATATTTAAGTTCTTCTCTCCAGGCAAATTTCAATCGTATGATCCATTGTTATCAGTTGTAGTCACCGTGATTTACATTCATCCTCAGACCATATGCATCGTATAGTTCAGAGTTTGTCTACTGTTAGGAACCTCTTCCATTTTTCCCAACCCTTCAGCCCTGGGCAGTCATTCTTCTACTCTCTATTTCTTGGAGTTTAAATTTTCTTTTGGAGTCCACATATAAGCGGGACCATGCAGTGTTTGTTTCTCTCACTTAGCTTCTTTATTGAACATGTTCATACATTTGTGGCAGGAGTGACATTGGAACAGAGCGGGTAACGCAGCTGGCACAGAGTCTGGCCTGGCATAGGAGCTCAGGGGGGTGGTGGCCATCCTCCGTATGTTTATTGAAGTGCAGGAGAAGCACAGACGCAGAAGAGCCACCCATCAAACCACTTCCGCCAGCCTCATCTCAGAGGGAGGGAGGAGCCAGGCTAGGTTCTGGATGTGCTGGAATTCCCTGGATCCATGGCTGCTGCGCGTCGGTACAGACCATTTAACCACAAAGACTGACATTGAACCAGATACTTCAATGCTTTTTACAAGCAAGGACCGGGGGTTTGTGAGGTTCTGCAGTTTCCCACGGCTTTTCAGCCAAGAGTCAAATTTCCTGTTACACCCGCTCCTTTGCTTTAATTCACACATTTAGGACCAAAGCACTCACTATTTTTATAATATTTATAAATTTCCTGTGGGCGTGCCTTGTTGCCTTCGCTAGCTCCTGAAGGCCAGGAACTGGACATTTGGTGTCACTTCTTCCTTTAGTGCCAAGCAAACAATAAGGACTCAATAAAAACTTGTGGCCAACTGATAATTGATCTGTTGCAGCAGAGAGAAGCGATGCCAGCTGTGGCTGGTTTGTCCTCAATTTGGGTTCATTTCCACCTTTAAAGAGCGTGTGCATTATTATATTATCATATTATGCAAACCAAATATTCTAAAAAGACAGATAGTTAACAAACAGACTAGTAGATTAGAGATTGCCTGTGGGATTCATCCTAATCAACCAGCCTACTTATCTGCCTGTGATCAGGGTCCTGAATCTTTATCATTCAGTGGAGTGAAGCAACATCCCAGGTTCCCAGAGGAGTAGAACGGGATTTCAATTACATATCCATTTTTCTATCACTTCACTGAAATAACATGGGCTCCCTGGCTCTAAATTGCTAAAAACCAGTTTAACTTAAGGAGACAAATAGACACTAATTACAGAGCAAAGTGGAGTCCAGAGCGTCTAGGCACTTGGCTGAGAAATGCCTTCTGCCACTCACTCCATTACAAAGCTGGAAAAAATGGAAGTTTCCCTCCTGCTTCTCCACTCCTAGAACCCCTCCCACAAGGAAGGTAGGAGTGTGAGGCGAGGGGTACGAATCAGCCATCTGGGGAGAGAAGTTGGGATGTTCCTCTTTTAGCCCTGGCAAACTATTAACTTAAAGACCATGGCATCTGTTTCTTTTGTATAATAATCTGTGCTGTTGTCTACATTCTTATTTAGAGGCACCTTCTAAATCCTAATCAGTTCTGCAGCTTCCAGCAAAAAGAGTGATGATACAAAGGTATACTGGTGCCCTGACTGGTACCAGCTTCACAACTACAACTGGTTGTATGATCTTGGACAAGTTACCTTAGCTCTCCGCTCCAGTTCCTCTTCTGTGCAGTGAGATCCAGGGGTGTGCTGGTAAATATGTAGCCAGCTCTCCAGGGAGGAAAAGACCTTATTTACAGCTTTTGCCAATTTCCATGGTGTAAATATGCCCACCATGACAGATTTCAAGCTGCCAAACCAACATTGAATAAGGAATTGGGGAGAAATGCCCATGACCCACTCTCCTGAACTGGCGTGGGATGGTTCCAGCTCTGGTCGAGCTCTCTTCCATCATCAAATCAAATAATAATGTGATAGCCAGGCAGAATGCATTCAATCTCTCCCTGTCTGGGCAAACACATATCCTTAGCTCCTAAATCTAAAACCAGATGGCAAGTAACAGGAAAAACATCTAGCTTCTGCCTGTCTCAGAGGTGGGGTAAGAATAAAGGAAACAGTATTTTAAACATAGGATAAAAGTAAAATACAATTCTTTTCATTATTCATATCAGTATTTAATGAATATGGAATAACATTTATTAATAAAATGTAATAATATATTCAAACTCTCCTTGAACAAAAAAACCACTCTTCCCTGCTTTTGTACCTTTGTGAAGGAGAAGGTGGACAATTTATTCCACGTCGAGCGAGTTTGACAAGGGACAGATGGACAGAGTGCCTTCTCTCCATCTGTCATGCCCAAGTTCATGCTCAACAAATGCTTAGTGGCTGTGTATTGATGAGACCTCCTGGCCATGGGAATGTTCCTCTTTCACAAATGGCAGAGATCTGATAATCAGGCACTGAGTAGCAACTGGACCATTCAAGGGACTTCCTTGGGGGTCTATTGGTTAAGACTCCATGCTTCCACTGTAGGGGGCAGAGGTTCAATCCCTGGTCAGAGAACTAAGATCTTGCACGCTGTGTGGTGTAGCCAAAACAAACAAATAAATGAACAAAAAATAGATTTTAAAAATCCCCAATTGAACCATTCAAGTTTCCCCACTGTGACTGTGTTGCCTTCACATCCATGCTTCTGCCTGTCTCAGATAGTTCTTCCTCCAGCTCTTCTGCAGACCCTTCCCTTCCTTAGACCACCTTTCTCTCTGACTGCTTTCACCTCTCTTACAGCACATATCTTATCCAACCTTGACTTTAGCCACTGATGCTCTTGTCCTATCCCTCAACCAAACTGTGAGCATCTTGAAGGAAGAGATTAGGTCTTATTAATCAATTTTGTATTTCCCACAGCGTACTTAATAAATGCTTTTTGAATTTTAATTGAATTTGTAGGACTAGAAGGTGATATAGTTCCTTAATCTGAAGAGTTCTTTTTAAAAAAATGAGTCCTGAAGTTAGATTCTACTGAAGAATATGCAGAATAGCATTAGCTGGAACTGTTGATGTGCAGAGGAGTAGTAGGCAACAAAATTCTTAGTATGCTCAGTAGGATGCCCAAAGGTGCAATTTCACTCCCTCTCTCACACACACAGTGATTTGCGTGGCATCCAACATTATTCACTTCTTCAAATAAAGGTCTCTATTTATACCCACATTCAACTGAATAAGAATGTTTCCAATATCTTCTAAGCACATGGAACACTGTTAGGTACCATGGGAGATAGAAGTGGTAGTCTGTAATTTCAAGAAAGCTGGAAGGACAAGATGAATATATCTGAAGTGTAAGTAAGTGGTCTGGGTGTAGTTAGGTCATAATTGACCTTAGCCTTGAGAGATGAAAAGAGGAAAGAGGGAAATAGAGGAGTACAGGAGAAAAGACAGAGGACGAAATATAAAGAAGGGGGGAAAGGTCATTGTAGGACACAAGGGAAGGATGTGGAACAGATAGGGAAGACCAGAATGTGAGGAGGGAGCAGTGTGATGGGGAGGCATCTTGACTGGTGTGGGGAGGTTTANTTCTCTCACTTAGCTTCTTTATTGAACATGTTCATACATTTGTGGCAGGAGTGACATTGGAACAGAGCGGGTAACGCAGCTGGCACAGAGTCTGGCCTGGCATAGGAGCTCAGGGGGGTGGTGGCCATCCTCCGTATGTTTATTGAAGTGCAGGAGAAGCACAGACGCAGAAGAGCCACCCATCAAACCACTTCCGCCAGCCTCATCTCAGAGGGAGGGAGGAGCCAGGCTAGGTTCTGGATGTGCTGGAATTCCCTGGATCCATGGCTGCTGCGCGTCGGTACAGACCATTTAACCACAAAGACTGACACTGAACCAGATACTTCAATGCTTTTTACAAGCAAGGACCGGGGGTTTGTGAGGTTCTGCAGTTTCCCACGGCTTTTCAGCCAAGAGTCAAATTTCCTGTTACACCCGCTCCTTTGCTTTAATTCACACATTTAGGACCAAAGCACTCACTATTTTTATAATATTTATAAATTTCCTGTGGGCGTGCCTTGTTGCCTTCGCTAGCTCCTGAAGGCCAGGAACTGGACATTTGGTGTCACTTCTTCCTTTAGTGCCAAGCAAACAATAAGGACTCAATAAAAACTTGTGGCCAACTGATAATTGATCTGTTGCAGCAGAGAGAAGCGATGCCAGCTGTGGCTGGTTTGTCCTCAATTTGGGTTCATTTCAGCCTTTAAAGAGCGTGTGCATTATTATATTATCATATTATGCAAACCAAATATTCTAAAAAGACAGATAGTTAACAAACAGACTAGTAGATTAGAGATTGCCTGTGGGATTCATCCTAATCAACCAGCCTACTTATCTGCCTGTGATCAGGGTCCTGAATCTTTATCATTCAGTGGAGTGAAGCAACATCCCAGGTTCCCAGAGGAGTAGAACGGGATTTCAATTACATATCCATTTTTCTATCACTTCACTGAAATAACATGGGCTCCCTGGCTCTAAATTGCTAAAAACCAGTTTAACTTAAGGAGACAAATAGACACTAATTACAGAGCAAAGTGGAGTCCAGAGCGTCTAGGCACTTGGCTGAGAAATGCCTTCTGCCACTCACTCCATTACAAAGCTGGAAAAAATGGAAGTTTCCCTCCTGCTTCTCCACTCCTAGAACCCCTCCCACAAGGAAGGTAGGAGTGTGAGGCGAGGGGTACGAATCAGCCATCTGGGGAGAGAAGTTGGGATGTTCCTCTTTTAGCCCTGGCAAACTATTAACTTAAAGACCATGGCATCTGTTTCTTTTGTATAATAATCTGTGCTGTTGTCTACATTCTTATTTAGAGGCACCTTCTAAATCCTAATCAGTTCTGCAGCTTCCAGCAAAAAGAGTGATGATACAAAGGTATACTGGTGCCCTGACTGGTACCAGCTTCACAACTACAACTGGTTGTATGATCTTGGACAAGTTACCTTAGCTCTCCGCTCCAGTTCCTCTTCTGTGCAGTGAGATCCAGGGGTGTGCTGGTAAATATGTAGCCAGCTCTCCAGGGAGGAAAAGACCTTATTTACAGCTTTTGCCAATTTCCATGGTGTAAATATGCCCACCATGACAGATTTCAAGCTGCCAAACCAACATTGAATAAGGAATTGGGGAGAAATGCCCATGACCCACTCTCCTGAACTGGCGTGGGATGGTTCCAGCTCTGGTCGAGCTCTCTTCCATCATCAAATCAAATAATAATGTGATAGCCAGGCAGAATGCATTCAATCTCTCCCTGTCTGGGCAAACACATATCCTTAGCTCCTAAATCTAAAACCAGATGGCAAGTAACAGGAAAAACATCTAGCTTCTGCCTGTCTCAGAGGTGGGGTAAGAATAAAGGAAACAGTATTTTAAACATAGGATAAAAGTAAAATACAATTCTTTTCATTATTCATATCAGTATTTAATGAATATGGAATAACATTTATTAATAAAATGTAATAATATATTCAAACTCTCCTTGAACAAAAAAACCACTCTTCCCTGCTTTTGTACCTTTGTGAAGGAGAAGGTGGACAATTTATTCCACGTCGAGCGAGTTTGACAAGGGACAGATGGACAGAGTGCCTTCTCTCCATCTGTCATGCCCAAGTTCATGCTCAACAAATGCTTAGTGGCTGTGTATTGATGAGACCTCCTGGCCATGGGAATGTTCCTCTTTCACAAATGGCAGAGATCTGATAATCAGGCACTGAGTAGCAACTGGACCATTCAAGGGACTTCCTTGGGGGTCTATTGGTTAAGACTCCATGCTTCCACTGTAGGGGGCAGAGGTTCAATCCCTGGTCAGAGAACTAAGATCTTGCACGCTGTGTGGTGTAGCCAAAACAAACAAATAAATGAACAAAAAATAGATTTTAAAAATCCCCAATTGAACCATTCAAGTTTCCCCACTGTGACTGTGTTGCCTTCACATCCATGCTTCTGCCTGTCTCAGATAGTTCTTCCTCCAGCTCTTCTGCAGACCCTTCCCTTCCTTAGACCACCTTTCTCTCTGACTGCTTTCACCTCTCTTACAGCACATATCTTATCCAACCTTGACTTTAGCCACTGATGCTCTTGTCCTATCCCTCAACCAAACTGTGAGCATCTTGAAGGAAGAGATTAGGTCTTATTAATCAATTTTGTATTTCCCACAGCGTACTTAATAAATGCTTTTTGAATTTTAATTGAATTTGTAGGACTAGAAGGTGATATAGTTCCTTAATCTGAAGAGTTCTTTTTAAAAAAATGAGTCCTGAAGTTAGATTCTACTGAAGAATATGCAGAATAGCATTAGCTGGAACTGTTGATGTGCAGAGGAGTAGTAGGCAACAAAATTCTTAGTATGCTCAGTAGGATGCCCAAAGGTGCAATTTCACTCCCTCTCTCACACACACAGTGATTTGCGTGGCATCCAACATTATTCACTTCTTCAAATAAAGGTCTCTATTTATACCCACATTCAACTGAATAAGAATGTTTCCAATATCTTCTAAGCACATGGAACACTGTTAGGTACCATGGGAGATAGAAGTGGTAGTCTGTAATTTCAAGAAAGCTGGAAGGACAAGATGAATATATCTGAAGTGTAAGTAAGTGGTCTGGGTGTAGTTAGGTCATAATTGACCTTAGCCTTGAGAGATGAAAAGAGGAAAGAGGGAAATAGAGGAGTACAGGAGAAAAGACAGAGGACGAAATATAAAGAAGGGGGGAAAGGTCATTGTAGGACACAAGGGAAGGATGTGGAACAGATAGGGAAGACCAGAATGTGAGGAGGGAGCAGTGTGATGGGGAGGCATCTTGACTGGTGTGGGGAGGTTTATGTGTTGGAAGATAACAGTACAGACTTCTCTGAGAATCAAGAGATATAGGACCTAGAATCTCTGTTGAGTTTAGACTTTATCCAACAAGCACTAAAGTTTTTAGACTTTACCCAACACAGTTTTGAGTGAGGATGTAGTTTGATGCCAGATGTACATGCATGCATTCTCATTTGCTCAGTTATATCCAACTCTTTATGACCTCATGGACTGTAGCCCGCCAGGCTCCTCTGTCCATGGGATTCTCCAGACAAGAATACTGGAGTGGGTTGCCATTTCCTCCTCCAGGGGATCTTCCTGACCCAGGGATCAAACTCAAGTCTCCTACATTGGCAGGCAGATTCTTTACCACTGAGCCACTTGGGAAGCCCCTTGATACCAGATACTGCTGCTGCTGCTGATACCAGACACTAGAGACTATAAACCACAGAGGCTAAGGCATCTGGGATTAAGACCCACAGTGGGATGGTGGAACGAGAGCTGAACCCAGAGGTCACTGAGAAACCCAGAAGACACATGGAGCCAGCTCCCCTGTCCATCTTTGTCTCTTTCCCTTTGGGGCTTTGTCCTTTGGGGTCTTTTGATTTCTCTCTCTCTGAATCCTAGAAACAATTCTTCTTACATGGCTTCTCCACTCTCTTCTTTCTACCCACTGGCTTTCTCTGATCATTCGTTTTTTTCCTTTCTCTCAGTAACTTCAGCTTTTCTGAGGCATCATGACCCTCCAGTCCTCCCACTGCTAAATGACTCAGCTGCTTAATATCCATGACTTCAAACTTCTAAGGGTCTGACTGACTCAGCTTCCCATACCTGTTACGTTATAATATTGTAGGTTGTCAGCCAGCTCAGGTGATGCCCACTCCTCATCCAATCAGCTAATAGTCTGGTAGGCATGGTAGGTGAGGTAGGGTGGGGTCAGAATCTGGGTCACCTGATAAAAAGCACAACCCAGGTATTTAGAAAAAGCTATAGATGGGGAGGTATCATGACTATTACCTCTTTACATATTCTTTGGATTCAAAGGATAAAGATAATGATGGGGTCAAGAGTGATAGAGGTTTTTGAGGCTGGCTAACTGGAAGAGTAGAAATAGTGACAGAAAAATAAGGAAATGTAGCAGGGAAGCTGGCCGGGGACAGGAAACTGCTCATTTAGGGGCAAGTTGAGTTTCACTTATTCATTTGGCAAGTATTTATTGACTGCCTACCATATGCCAAGAACAGTGCTAGGTGGATACCAGGAAGAATTCAGGGTGTTAAAACATTGAAGATGATAACAGAATACTCAATAAATTGTAGTGATACTTCCATCTGTTAAGCTCCTACTGTAGACAGTCTGTATCTGTTACTCTATCTTGTTTAGTTCTTGTTATTTAGTCGCTCAGTCATGTCCGACTATTTGCAACTCCATTGACTGTTGCTGCCAGGCTCCTCTCTCGTAGGATTTCCAGGCAAGAATACTGGAGTGGGGCGCCATTTCCTTCTCCAGGGAATGTTGCCAACCTAAGGACTGAACCCGTGGCTGTTGCCGCATCTCCTGCGTTACAGGCGGATTCTTTACTGCTGAGCCACCGGGGAAGCCCACTGTTTTTACTTTTTAAAAAGTGAGATATAATTGATGTGTAGCTTACAGATATGCAACAGAGCAATTCACAGTTTTTAAAGGTTATAGTCCATTTATAGTTTTTATAAAATATTGACTGCAATCCCTGTGTGGTATAGTATATTCTTGTAGCTTATTTATTTTATATATAGTAGTTTGTGCCTCTTATTCCCCTACGCCATCTTGTCCCTCCCCTCTTCTCTCTTACCACTGGGAACCACTAGTGTGTTCTCTGCATCAGTGAGTGTTTCTTTTCTGTTGCATTCACTAGTGTGTTGTATTTCTTACAGTTCACGTGTAAGTAAGATCACAGCACGTGTCTTTCTCTGTCATTTTCACTTACCATAATGTGCTCTAAGTACATACATGTTGTTGCAAATTTTATTCTTCTTTATGGCTGAGTAGTTTTCCGTGTGTCTGTGTGTGTGTATAAAACATCTTTATCCAGTCATCTGTTGGTGGACACTTAGTTTGCTTCCATATCCTGGCAAGGGTAAATAATACTTCTATGAACACTGGGGTGCATGTACCTTTTGAATTAGTGTTTTTGGCTTTTGGGGATATATACCCCGGTAGAATTGCTGGATGGTATGGTGGTTCTATTTTTAGTTTTTTTGAGAAACCTCTGTACTGTTTTCCACTGTGGCTGCAACAATTTACATTCCCACCAAACAGTGCATAAGTGTTCCCTTTTCTCTGCATCCTCACCAACATTTGGTACTTGTGGTCTTTTTGATGATAGCTATTTTGCCAGGTGTGAGATGATATCTCATTGTGGTCTTAATTTGCATTTCTCTGATGATTAACAATGTTGAGGAT
>SJYX01011001.1:0-17879 GCA_006410675.1 Oreotragus oreotragus
CAAAGAGAGATAAGGAAGCCTTCCTCAGCGATCAGTGCAAAAAATAAAAGAAAACAATAGAATAGGAAAGACAAAATCTCTTCAAGGTAATTGGAGATACAAAGGGAATATTTCATGCAAAGATGGGCTAAATAAAGGACAGAAATGGTATGGACCTAACAGAAGCAGAAGATATTAAGAAGTGGCAAGAATACACAGAAGAACTATACAAAAAGATCTTCATGACCCAGATAATCACGATGGTGTGATCACTCAACTAGAGAGAGACATCCTGGAATGTGAAGTCAAGTGGGCCTTAGGAAACATCACTATGAACAAAGCTAGTGGAGATGATGGAATTCCAGTTGAGCTATTTCAAATCCTGAAAAATGATGCTGTGAAAGTGCTCCACCCAATATGTCAGCAAATTGGAAAACTCAGCAGTGGCCACAGGACCGGAAAATATCAGTTTTCATTCCAACCTCAAAGAAAGGCAATGCCAAAAAGTGATGCTCAAAATTCTCCAAGCCAGGCTTCAGCAATACATGAACTGTGAATTTCCTGATGTTCAAGCTGGTTTTAGAACAGGCAGAGGAACCAGAGATCAAATGGCCAACATCTACTGGATCATCAAAAAAGGAAGAGAGTTCCAGAAAAACATCTATTTCTGCTTTATTGACTATGCCAAAATCTTTGACTGTGTGGATCACAATAAACTCTGGAAAATTCTGAAAGAGTTAGGAATACAAGACTACCTGACCTGCCTCTTGAGAAACCTGTATGTAGGTTAGGAAGCAACAGTTAGAACTGGACGTGGAACAACAGACTGTCTCCAAACAGGAAAAGGAGTATGTCAAAGCTGTATATTGTCACCCTGTTTATTTAACTTATATGCGGAGTACATCATGAGAAACGCTGGGCTGGAAGAAGCACAAGCTGGAATCAAGATTGTCAGGAGAAATATCAATACCTCAGATATGCAAATGAGATGACACCACCCTTATGGCAGAAAGTGAAGAAGAACTGAAGAGCCTCTTGACGAAAGTGAAAGAGGACAATGAAAAAGTTGGCTTAAAGCTCAACATTCAGAAACCTAAGATCATGGAATCCAGTCCCATTACTTCATGTCAAAAAGATGGGGAAACAGTGGCTGACTTTATTTTTGGGAGCTGCAAAATCACTGCAGATGGTGATTGTAGCCATGAAATTAAAAGACGCTTACTCCTTGGAAGAAAAGTTTTGATCAACCTAGACAGCATATTAAAAAGCAGAGACATTACTTTGTCAACAAAGGTCTGTCTAGTCAAGACTATGGTTTTTCCAGTAGTCAAGTATGGATGTGAGAGTTGGACTGTGAAGAAAGCTGAGTGCTGAAGAATTGATGCTTTTGAACTGTGGTGTTGGAGAAGACTCTTGAGAGTCCCTTAAACTGCAAGGAGATCCAACCAGTCTATCCTAAAGGAGATCAGTCCTGGGTGTTCGTTGGAAGGACTGATGATGAAGCTGAAACTCCAATTTTTGGCCACCTGATGAAAAGAGCTGATTGATTTGAAAAGACCCTGATGCTGGGAAGGACTGGGAGAAGGAAGAGAAGGGGACAACAATGGATGATATGGTTAGATGGCATCACCAACTCAATGGACATGAGTTTGGGTAAACTCCGAGAGTTGGTGATGGACAGGGACGCCTGGCACACTGCAGTTCATGAGGCTGCAAATAGTCAGATACAACTGAGCGACTGAACTGAACTGAACTGAACCACTAGTTGATTTTGAGGTCATTGGTCCATAAGCAAAAGTCTCTATTACAAAATAGACTCCAAAGAATGATGACTTCACAAAATATTTGATGGTGTGTAATTATATTCCTTAGATATTGTGTTCTTAAACTAAGAAATTTTAAAAGTCCTTCTGTTAAAAATGTCTTTCTGTGCAGGAAAGAGAGTGAGAGAAAGATGTGAAGAGAGAAACGCATGGAGAGAGAGTGAAAGAACAAGAGAACGGACAAAAATGCATACTGCAGTTTCACACATAGGGACTTTGGTAGTTATCACTCCATCTAATCAATTAAAAACCTGGAAAGGTTGTCAGATTAACTCTTACTGGATCCAAAAGTGAGAGGAAGATGTAAGGCAAATGTGTCCCCAAAATTACAGAGATAGTCAGGTGAGTGCAGGTCATCAAGACTTACCAGAGCAAAGATTCACCAACAGAAATTGCTGAGAACCAGTGCTGGGGTAGGAAAGTACAAAGTGTAATAGACAAATTTCTGGAGGCTCAGTTGTGTCAACTATGAGAATTAAAATCTCGGGGAGAGCTTGGGAGGACTACAAAATACCATTATAATTACTTCCAAGTGTTCCATCAGGTTCCCATAGCAAATATCAGAGGAAATCCCTAGGGCCTCTGGCAGGGATATACACCAGAGTATATTTAAAATATACTGTTCTTCTTAACAACATCTGTTATCAAAAAACAAAAACAAAAACCTATTAACCCAAGGTTAAGCTAAAGTATTATCAGAGCCTAACTAAAGTGGGGAAGGGAAATATTCAACTCTGGTCAACTCAAGCCATCTTGTATCACCTAAGCATGGGGCAAAGATGAGACATATGAACTTATGAAGTTCACAGTCCAGAGCAATAGCTGTCTCTTATACACATCTCAAGGAGATTCAACCAGTCCATTCTAAAGGAGATTGGTCCTGGGTTTTCTTTGGAGGAAATGATGCTAAAGCTGAAAGTCCAGTACTTTGGCCACCTCATGCGAAGAGTTGACTCATTGGAAAAGACTCTGATGCTGGGAGGGATTGGGGGCAGGAGGAGAAGGGGACGACAGAGGATGAGATGGCTGGACGGCATCACTGACTCGATGGATGTGAGTCTGAGTGAACTTCGAGAGTTGGTGATGGACAAGGAGGCCTGGCAATTCATGGGGTCACAAAGAGTCGAACACGATTGAGCAACTAAACTGAACTGAACTAGATACAGCATATCTGACCTTCTAATGAATAATAATAATGTTAATGGTTATCATACCCTACATTTACATCATATGTTTATTTTGCTGTGCTGGGAATACTTTCAGAACATGGATATTTTTCTTTTGTTGACTTTC
Organism: Oreotragus oreotragus; assembly: GCA_006410675.1. Classification (NCBI taxonomy): domain Eukaryota; kingdom Metazoa; phylum Chordata; class Mammalia; order Artiodactyla; family Bovidae; genus Oreotragus; species Oreotragus oreotragus. Next base: position 3,096 of record SJYX01011001.1, read on the forward strand.
TTATGAGGTAAACACTGCCTGTAGCTCAGAAATAGATCTAAAACATAGACTAGATACAGTGGAGATTTAGACATCTCATGGTTTAGATTTAGACATCTCATCGTGGAGATTTGAGTTTTGTGCTTGATTTTTATTCATGCATATTTTGCCTGTTAACTATATACTTTGCATAAGTAAATTGCTCTTGTATTTAGCATTTTATACTGTATATCCATATATAGATTTCATGTGTGCATGTACTAAGGCACTTCAGTCGTGTCCAATTCTCTGTGACCCATGGACAGTAGGCGGCCAGGCTCTTCTGTCCATGATATTCTCCAGACAAGAATAGTGGAGTGGGTTGCCATTTCCTCTCCATGGGATCTTCCTGACTCAGTGATCAAACCTGTGTCTTCTGCATCTCCTGCATTGGCAGTCAGGTTCTTTACCACTATGGCCACATGGGAAGCCCTGATTTAATAATATTTGAAACTCTCAGATATTTATAAACTGATCAAGTTCATTAATTTTATTCAGAATTACTGTCCTAGGTTTAAACTATGAATACTGAATACCACTTTAATCTATAAGCACTTACCAAAAGTGGATAAATTAAGAAATTCATACCTAAAAACTAGACCGAGATTTTTGTGGGCCATTACAGAATAGAAAAATGTAGCAGTAGGTAAAGCTGGTGCTTCAAGTTTTCTAGACTTCAGAACTGTGTGCTGCATGGTCACATACTCCTTAAGAAGAAAAGAATTTGAACCAAATCTATCACTTAATGACCAAAAAATGTAGGAAATTCCACTGCCCATAAAAATGATTTGATAAAAACTGTGGAGAAATACTCTTAAGAAAGACATATTAATAAAACTGCTTACTCAGAGAAATGAGATCAGTATTTTTCAAACACCTAGTCACAACACATTTTTTGATTTGAGATCAATTTAGAATGGTATAACCATTCTACCATTCTAACTGATTTCAAATCAGTATTTTAAAAAGTAAAACAGAATATAATAAATAATATTAGAGTACATTACGTGAAACCTTGCATAATTTGTTTTGATGGTTTATTCTCCTGATATGCATATAGGTATATATACAATTGTGTACCAGGTTAAAAGGTAAGTTGAAATTTTTATGCTGGTTCTTATCAAAATATACTTGAAACATAGTGGACTTGAGTATGTAGAAGAAATTCCAACAAATCTGACGAACCCAATTTCCTTTTTAGTAGAGTTATCAATAACATTAAAATTATCATTAGAATTTTATTAAGATAAAATATAGTCCTAGTTGCCTTCATATACCTGGTTTTTCACTGAGAGCCAGGAGACCCTCAAGGACAGAACATTCACAAAGAGAGTAGGATAGGGATGTAAAGAAAAAGAGAGGAAGAGGAAATAGATGAAAACTTCAAACATAAGAAAATCTCATATTCAAATTTAACACATAAACTAAAATTCAAAGTACAAAAGAAGAAGCAAAACTAAGAAAGATTAAAAATACCAGATGTAAACTTATTCCAACCCAATCAAATAAGAGAAGAGTAAGAAATGACCTCAGAATAAGGATGCTGTAAAACAATGGTGCACTGAGAACACAGATTTCACTTCTTCCAATCTGAACTCCAATTAACTGTCTCTGTGACCCAGAAGCATATGAAGCAAAAGTCATTTAAATTGATGAGAGATGCTGGCTTCCAGTGGGTTTCCAGCAGAAATATCTTAACGAAGATTTGTTTACCCCAAGCCTCCCTTCCCCTATTGCAGATGGGAATCATAAGTCAGTTTGAAGTGAAGTGAAGTGAAGTCACTCAGTCATGTCCGACTCTTTGTGACCCCATGGACTGTAGCCTACTAGGCTCTTCTGTCCATGGGATTTTCCAGGCAATAGTCCTGGAGTGGATTGCCATTTCCTTCTCTAGGGGATCTTCCCAAACCAGGGATCGAACCCGGGTCTCCTGCATTGTAGACATCATAAGTCAGTTTGAAGTGAAGTGAAGTGAAGTCACTCAGTCATGTCCGACTCTTTGTGACCCCATGGACTGTAGCCTACTAGGCTCTTCTGTCCATGGGATTTTCCAGGCAATAGTCCTGGAGTGGATTGCCATTTCCTTCTCTAGGGGATCTTCCCAAACCAGGGATCGAACCCGGGTCTCCTGCATTGTAGACAGACGCTTTACCATCTGAGCCACCAGGGAAGTCCTGTCAGTTTAGTAAGAGAGAAATATCCTAGGAAAACTTGGCATCTCTGAGGTGTTTGGAGCAGTGAGGTGACATGTAAATAATCTGCATTCCCTTGTGTTCTAGTCCAAAAAAAGAGCTGGAAAGAAAGATGAGCCTTTCTTGCTGCTGTGGTTTGAAAAATATAAAACAGATTTGGAATAGGGGTTTTTGCTTCAGGCACCCATCACTATGGCCCAGCCTATGACAGTAGATAATGACTTGTCTTCCATCATTTAACATACTTTAAGGTCCTAAACCTTAAATCCTAACCCAAAAAGAAAGATGGATTAGCAATCATAGAAAAGAACAAAAATAAATTAAAAGAGAGAGAAAGAAAGGAATATGACTGTGAAAAAAAATGCAGAAGAACAGAAATAACATTTTGAACAAAACATTATAATATAAGCACTTTCTAGTGTTCAGAAAAAAAATTCAGAAAAATAATAACAGTAGAGGAATTTAAGGAAGAAAACATCACTGCTGAGGCTTGATTTTGCAGATTGGAAAAACACAAGTGATAATTATCTTGAAATACATAGCAGCACATAAAGACAACAGAATCAAAAGGCAAAGGATAATTTGAAGTGATTAGAGATATATTTTACAAAAAATGGGTATTCTAATGAAAAATAAAACAGGCTTAAAAAGATAATATTTAAACAAATGGTAGAAACATTTTTTGAGTTGGAAAAAGAGGAAAAAGTGCAGATGGAAAAAATCAAGTTATTAGCTCTTGCATGAGAAAACACATTCACTTAAGCACTTGAATTCTTGACCTCTTTAGATATACAAAGATTTCTTCTGTGTTCCCAGAAAAGAAAAAGAACAGGTTATCATTTGGATTATAATAAAATTATAATTGAACTTTTCATCTTTACCACTGAAAACTAGATAGTGGAATGTTATCCACAAAACTCTAAAAGAAATGAACTGTAACACAAGAATCCTAATCAATACATCATCTTTCTGCTAAAGTGAAATAAAGATATTTGTTGGGGATACATAAAATTCAAAAATAGATTTCAGTTATTTCTAATGAAGAACATTACTGAGATGGATACATAAAAGTCATTCACAGTTTTGTTTTTTTTTTTTTTCCTATTTGAAACAAAACATAAAACTGACTTCACTTATTTCCCTTGTAGATAATAGTGTACAGACTACATAATTTTAGCCAATGTTACTTAGCAGAAAACTACTGGTGTCAGCTATTTATTTCCCTCCTCGTTCTTACTTATAACAAGAACTGAAAGCTCTGGAATATGAAGTGAATACCTTGGGGCCAACTCTTTATTCTAAGAGTGAAAGAGATAATCTTAAGATCCTGGTTTCCAGATGGCATTGTTGAATTCTGAACTTCCTACCGCAGTATATTTTATTACATGTGATGAAAAAGTTATTAATTGTTTAAAACATATTTTAGGTTTTCTATTATTTATAGCCAAAGTGCATTGTAAACTTAATGCAATGTATAGTGTATCAGAGTGGAATTCTGCATGAAACAGAACTAATACAGAAAATTAGCTAAGTGTAAGAGGTAGGATATTTGGGGGAATGAGGATTCTGCCACTGCAGTCTGGAAAAGTGATGGGATGTTTATGGCATTTATTTTCCAATGATGGGATGGTTATACCATTTGACATGTTTTATTTGGAGGTGTAAATCAATACCTTATAAGATAAATTATGTGATAATTTCAGAATGATTGTAAGGTTACTCAAAATATTGATCATCTTAGGGCAGTAGTTACATTGGATTTTGAAAGGCAAGGTATAGAACAGTGAAGATCATAAAAGTAAAGTAAGTTTTAATTAAATTTCTAGTTTCCATATTAATGGTGATTTCACAGGTGTTTTAACATTTTAAATAAAAACTTCAATGAGATAATATAAAGGGTTGTGTTGTTATAAGAGACATAAGAACGGGATATCTTATCCAGTACCAAATTTTTCTAATAATTTAGTGATTTAGTTCACTAGCATTAAAAAGAGAAGAAAACCAAATACTCTTCAATAGACAAATTAGGGCATATTTATATAAGATAATACTATTCATCAATAAAAGGAGCAAGAAATATTGATAAATGAAAAAAAAAGAAACCTAGATTAATGTCCAAAGTGTTATAAGGGAAAGGAGGTTGATTTAAATGGTTATAAAGCATATATGACTCCAATTAAATGATAAAATGTTGTTCAAGGCAAATATCTTTTTGGAAAAGATAAAACTATAGGAAATAAAAACTATCAGTAGTTACAGAAGCTGAATGTTATGAAGGGTATTGACTGAACAGTACCAGAACAAGGGAATTCTTGGAGTTAATAATGTCATATATTGACCTGTGTTCTACACAGAACTCATATGTTGATGTCCTAACTCTCAGGGCCACAGAATGTGACTTTATTTGAAGATAAGGTCTTTACAGAGGAAATGAAGTTAAAATAAGTTCATTTTAGTGGGTCCCAATCCAATATGACTGAAGTCAAGGAAATGAAGAGAAAGTCGTCCAGTTGTCTATGGGACGACTATATCGTCCATGGGATTCTCCAGGCAAGAATATTGACAAGCCCCAAAAGGAACTGACCTGTTGACACCCTGATATTGGCCTTCTAGCCTCAAGAACTATGAGATAATAAAGTTTGTATTTTAGAACACCTAGTTCATAGAGCTGTAGCAAACTAACTCAGTGAGACTGTACTCTACCTTGATTGTGGCAGTGTTTACATGATTGCTTACACTTGATAGAACTCATAGAACTGTACAACAAAAATAAGTTTTACTATATCTGGGTAAAAAGGTAGATAATGCTTAGAAGAAAAGTCATTTTATGTTTTCTCAAAAATATAGCTTTGTAAAATAAAAAAGGACAGGAAGTTAAAAAAATTCACAAAGGAGATATGCAAATGAATACTAATCACATGAAAAAATGTTCAACATCATTAGTCATCAGTAAAACTGCACACACAAAAAATCTCTGCATGCCCCATTATAGCATTTAAAATAAAAAGTATTCACAATATCAAAGTACTGGTGAGGTTGTAGAGTAATTGAACTGTTAATATTGCTCATGGGAATGTAAATTGGTACAACCAATTTGCAAAAGAGTTTGAACAGAGAGAGGAAGAGAATAGAAAAGACCCAGAGATGTGAAGAGAATACAGATAAACACGTTCATGAAAAGAAACTATTACAACTACTGCTGGGGAAAAACAACAACAAAACTGTAGATGTAATTCTAAGAACTCACTCATGACCAAGAGGAACAGTTCTGGATCTTAACAGATAGAGTAGAAAACCACTTAATATGAAGTACATGGTTAAATAAATTAAAACCACTTAATTCAAGTACTTGGTTAAAGTACTCAGCAGTGTTTTGTCTCAGTAATGAGAGCAAATTAACCATAGATTAAGGCTGTTCTAGACTCTCCTGAGAAAATGCATAAGCAAGAATCAAAAGTATCAAACTGTTTCTAACAAATTTAACTGTTCACTAGGGGAAAGGAAACAACTTAAAAATATTTATAGAAGTACCAAAAATATTCAGCAGAATCCAAGGTACAATTTATAATGGCTCGCATTCAATAAAAAATTTATCCTCATGCAAAGAAGCTGAAAAAATGAGGCATAATGAGGAGGGAAATCCACTAATCAAAACTGATCTGGAATTTACACAAATGAGATTAATAGACAAAAAAATTAAAAGTTATAATTATGTATCTATTAAATTGAAAATGATAGTGGAAAGATTGAGCATGTTAAGTACAGACATTAGAAGATATTTAAAAATAGCCAAAATCCATTTTTATAGATGAGAATTGCAGTGTCTGGCATGAGAAGTATACTAGATGGGACTACTAGCAGGTTCAATGAAAAATTAAAGATTTGTGAGAAACCAACAAGATAAATGAAACAATGGGAAAAAAAATTCTCCAAAATAAAAACAAGGAATTTATGAAGAATTCACATCTGTGAATATGTGGTATTAAAATATATGAAGTGAAAATAAAAGAATTGCTAGAAAAAATAAACAATTCCATAATTTAAGTAGGGATTTAAACAAATCCTTGTTCAATAATTAATAGAACAGTAGAGAAAAAACAATAAGAGCATAGAAGACTTGATTGAATTACCAACCTTGATATTTGTGGGAAATTCTATCCAACAGCAGGTTTTCTTTTCTACTTTTCCCAACATATTATTTTATATGCACATAACATTACCAAGATTGACCATCTTCTTGGCCATAAAACAAGCCTCTATAAATTTAAAGGAATGTTAAACATATGAAGTATGTTGTCTGAGAAAAGAATGGAATTAAATTTAAAAATATTACTGCAAGATATCTGGAACTCAGTAACAGAAGATCTCTGGAAAGTCCCAACTTATTAAGGTTTCAGNTTGTGTATATGTACCACACCTTTCTTATCCATTCATCTGCTGATGGACATCTAGGTTGTTTCCATGTCCTGGCTATTATCTGTCTCTTATACACATCTAGATGTGTATAAGAGACAGTCTCTGGAAAGTCCCAACTTATTAAGGTTTCAGCATTCAAAATAAATGTAAAGCAACAGTGTTTTTGTATAGGAGAATCACATGGACAGAAGAGCCTGATGGGCTACAATCCATAGGGTCATAAAGAGTCAGACATAAATGAAGTGACTTAGCATGCACACACACAATAACAACCAAGAACCAGAAATTAAACTTTTAATAAGAACATTATTTGTAATACAATCAAAAATAAAGTATTTAGTGATAAAACTAATAAGATCATATTGCTAAAATATTAATTTTATTGAAATCAATTTATGTATTCATACTGTAAAAATTATTACATCGAATCTAAAATTTATTCAAAAATGAAAAATAGTCAAAACAACTTTGAAGAAACATGGATTTCAAGAATTGCTATAAAACTAAGCCAGATTGCAATCATAGAATTGAAATAGACAAGTAGATCAATGGAACAGGTTTGAGGGTTTAGAAATGTATCCATTCATACCTGATAATTCGATTTTTGATGAAGGTGCTCTGATAGTTAATTTTATGTGTCAAGCTGGCAGGAACACAAGAGACCAAGGTATTTGATCAAACATTATTCTGAGTGCTTTTATTAAATTGTTTTGCATGAAATTAACATTTAAATCTGTGGACTTTGAGTAATGCAGATTGCCCTCCATAATGTGGGTGGGTCTCATGAAATTAGCTGAAGGCCTGAACAGAACAAACAAATCAGCCTCCCCCAAGCAAGAGGGAATTCTATGGCAAATCAGTTGACTTGAATTGGATCTGTTTTCCTGATTCTTGGGCCTGCTCACCTACCTTGAAGGTTTTGAACTCTGCAACCTCCTTAAGCTAGTAAACCAAAGCTCTTCCTATCTAAATATGCTCATCTTATTGATACTTTTTCTCTGGAGAACCCTGAGTAATATAGGTGCGAAGATATTCAGATGAGAAAGAATAATCTTTTCAATAGATGATGCTAGAATAATTAAACATTCAATAAAATTATATTTGATCTAAACTTTGCACTCTACATTAGCAATAAATAAAAATATATCATAGCATAAATTCAAAAACTAAAACTAGAAAACTGCTGAAAAAAAAAAAGGACAAATTCTTTATAACTTGAGTTAGGCAAGATATATGACAAAAGAAAGAAAAAACAAATTGAATTTTATTAAAATAAGCCTGTACATTCTGCATTATATACTGTTGTGGAAAGACAATTCACCAACCTGGTAAAACACTAAAAAGCACATAATTTGGTGAAGGATTTCTATTGAGAATATATAAAGAACATTTAAGAATCAATTTTATAAGACAGCAGTAAAATATGGACAAAACATTTTAACAATTTACCAAGTAAGGTATCTGTATGGCATATTAAAATATATGAAAAATAAGTTATCATTAGGGAAATACAGTTATAACTACAATGAGATACTATTATATATCTTTTCATATATTTAAAATTTAAAGGACTAACAGTGCCAAATGTTAGCAAGGATGTAAAAGAAATGTGGAATGTAAAATGCTATAGCACCTTGTAAATGATTGGTTATTTTCTTTAAAAAATTAAACATGTAATTGATATATAATCTAAACAGTCTACTTTTGTTTCCACACAAGGGGATAAAAAGATTTGACCATAAATATTCATTCTAACTTTCAACAACCAAAAATTGGAAACAATCCACATATACCTCAAAATTTGAATAGATAAATAATTTGTAACACTAATTTTAGTGACATAAAAGCAAAGCAGTGGTTGCCTGAAGATGATGAGCTGGGGATATTAGATAGAAGGGTACCAAAGAAGCACAATAAAACTTATGTGTTTGTTATCTTAATTTTGGATTCTGGTGATAGTTTTATAAGTGTATACCACTCAAAATATAAACATCTTATACTTTAAATATCAATTACACTTTAATAATATGGGAAGGAAAGAAAAATGAACAAATTATGTTTCCTGGTTAAGAGAATCAACATGTTTTGACATGTAATTTTATAGTCAGAACACAATTTTTATGTGTTTATATGACTTAGCTTCCCTGGTAGCTCAGATGGTAAAATGTCTGCCTGCAAAGCAGTAGACCTGGGTTTGATCCCTGGGATGGGAAGATACAGTGGAGAAGGAAATGTCAACCCACTCTAGTACTCTTGCTTGGAAAATCCCATGGATAGAGGAGCCTGGTCCTCTGTCTGGACAGAGGCTACAGTCCATGGGGTCGCAAAAAGTCGGACACGACTGAGCAACTTCACTTCACTTACTTATGTGAATTTATTGGGAAGGGGTACCTGGGCTGAAAGCATCAGGGTAAAGAAACCCAAGAGAACTACCATACCACGTGGACCACAGTCTCAGATTTTAAGGTAATGGAGTTATCTTTCCGGGTAGTCTCTTGCCTGGCCTGGCATCTTGCCATATTTGGTCTGACTCAGTCTCCTTCTTGGTAGCACATGCATCTCTCAGCCAAGATGGATTCCAGCATGAAGATTTCTGGGAGGTTGGCAGAACATATTATGGGCCAGTGTCTTCATCCTCCTTTTGAATTCTCCCAGTTAATTTTTGGCAGCAGCACTGTGTTTCTTATCTGGACCCCTTGTTGTAAGTAATCATACAGGCATTTATTATCCTGCCTGGCCAAGGTGGGTGATTTCAGTCAACAATTGCCTAACACAATTATCTGAAGCCAGTATTTATCACTATGTTGTTTCATAGTGATGGATGCAAAATGCAGGTATCAGATAGTAAAAATGTCTAGATAACCACTCAGTCCAAGCACATACATAGTCAAAGATGGTTGCAATTCAAATATAGCTTTGTTGTTGTCAATGGGCAATTATTGAGAATTCATTGCTTATCTTTCAATAAAAATCATCTACTACAATGATGAAACTCTCTCCTTAGTTTGAAATCTAAATGATTACAAGAGCTACCTATTAAGTTAGACTAAAACTATGATGAGAAAACATCAGAATCAAAAGAGAAAAAAATACATATATAGCTAATTAAGTCTCTAGCCATGTAGTTGAAACAGCTGAATGTTTGACAGGTGTATTTTTATTTATGTTTTATAGCTCTCTGTTACTCACTTTTGTTAAAAAGTTCAGTGTATCCAAGATAGCTAGGAAATCAAAATAAGTATTTTGGATCCAAATACAGAAGAAACATGGGTCAATAATATTCTCATTGATTTCAAATAGCTTTACATTTTCATTTCAGAAGTTTTAAAAAATTAACAACTGACTGATCAATATGATTAAAGCAGTATTTCATTTGGATAAGAGAATAATTTGATACAAGTTTAAGAAAAATCACAATGCTACGCAGTGCTTCTCAAACTGTAACATGCATATGAATTAGCTAGATAGTTTCTTAAAATGCATATTCTTATTTGGTAAGTCAGAAGTGGGGCTTGAAATACATTTGCAATCAGTTTAAAATTGGGTATATTAATTTCCTATTACCATTCTACCAAACTCCCACAAACATAGTGGTTAAAAGCAATATACTTTTATTTTACATCTGTAGAGTTCAGAAGTCCAAAATCAGTGCCAGAGAGTAAAACAAACAAACAAAAAAAAAGTTTGAAGTTCCACCTTGCCTTCTAAAGGTTTTAGATGTATATCTGTTTACTTGCCTTTTTTGGCTTCTATTTCTATTCTTTCACTTATGACCTTACATCACGTCTATATCTACTCCCATAGTCACATCTCCTTCTCTGACTCATATAACCTTGACCCCCTCTTGTAAGAAACATCCGTGTAATTACACCGGGCAGACCAGGATAATCCAGGATCTTAATATAGTAACATTTTCAAAATTTCTTTTCTATTACATATAATTTACTCACAGATTCTGGAGATTATACATGGATATTTTTGGAGCTTCATTTTTATTATAGCAGACAGGAATGCAAAAAGTAGGAAGTCAAGAAGTACTTGGAGTAACAGGCAAATTTGGCCTTGGAGTACAGAATGAAGCAGGGCAAAGGCTCATAGAGTTTTCCAAGAGAATGCACTGGTCATAAGAAATACCCTCTTCCAACAACACAAGAGAAGACTCTACACATGGACATCACCAGATGGTCAACACTGAAATCAGATTGATTATATTCTTTGAAGCCAAAGATGGAGAAGCTCTATACAGTCAGCACAAACAAGACTGGGAGCTGACTGTGGCTCAGATCATGAATTCTTTATTGTTAAATTCAGACTTAAATTGAAAAAAGTGGGGAAAACCACTAGACCATTCAGGTATGATCTAAATCAAATCCTTTATGATTATACAGTGGAAGTGAGAAATAGATTTAAGGGACTAGATGTAATAGACAGAGTGCCTGCTGAACTATGGACAGAGGTTTGTGACATAGTACAGGAGACAGGGATCAAGACCATCCCGAAAAAAAAAAAAAAAAACAGAAATGCAAAAAAGCAAAGTGGCTGTCTGAGGAGGCCTTACAAATAGCTGTGAAAAGAAGAGAGGTGAAAAGCAAAGGGGAAAAGGAAAGATATTCCCATTTGAATGCAGAGTTCCGAAGAATAGCAAAGAGAGATAAGGAAGCCTTCCTCAGCGATCAGTGCAAAAAATAAAAGAAAACAATAGAATAGGAAAGACAAAATCTCTTCAAGGTAATTGGAGATACAAAGGGAATATTTCATGCAAAGATGGGCTAAATAAAGGACAGAAATGGTATGGACCTAACAGAAGCAGAAGATATTAAGAAGTGGCAAGAATACACAGAAGAACTATACAAAAAGATCTTCATGACCCAGATAATCACGATGGTGTGATCACTCAACTAGAGAGAGACATCCTGGAATGTGAAGTCAAGTGGGCCTTAGGAAACATCACTATGAACAAAGCTAGTGGAGATGATGGAATTCCAGTTGAGCTATTTCAAATCCTGAAAAATGATGCTGTGAAAGTGCTCCACCCAATATGTCAGCAAATTGGAAAACTCAGCAGTGGCCACAGGACCGGAAAATATCAGTTTTCATTCCAACCTCAAAGAAAGGCAATGCCAAAAAGTGATGCTCAAAATTCTCCAAGCCAGGCTTCAGCAATACATGAACTGTGAATTTCCTGATGTTCAAGCTGGTTTTAGAACAGGCAGAGGAACCAGAGATCAAATGGCCAACATCTACTGGATCATCAAAAAAGGAAGAGAGTTCCAGAAAAACATCTATTTCTGCTTTATTGACTATGCCAAAATCTTTGACTGTGTGGATCACAATAAACTCTGGAAAATTCTGAAAGAGTTAGGAATACAAGACTACCTGACCTGCCTCTTGAGAAACCTGTATGTAGGTTAGGAAGCAACAGTTAGAACTGGACGTGGAACAACAGACTGTCTCCAAACAGGAAAAGGAGTATGTCAAAGCTGTATATTGTCACCCTGTTTATTTAACTTATATGCGGAGTACATCATGAGAAACGCTGGGCTGGAAGAAGCACAAGCTGGAATCAAGATTGTCAGGAGAAATATCAATACCTCAGATATGCAAATGAGATGACACCACCCTTATGGCAGAAAGTGAAGAAGAACTGAAGAGCCTCTTGACGAAAGTGAAAGAGGACAATGAAAAAGTTGGCTTAAAGCTCAACATTCAGAAACCTAAGATCATGGAATCCAGTCCCATCACTTCATGTCAAAAAGATGGGGAAACAGTGGCTGACTTTATTTTTGGGAGCTGCAAAATCACTGCAGATGGTGATTGTAGCCATGAAATTAAAAGACGCTTACTCCTTGGAAGAAAAGTTTTGATCAACCTAGACAGCATATTAAAAAGCAGAGACATTACTTTGTCAACAAAGGTCTGTCTAGTCAAGACTATGGTTTTTCCAGTAGTCAAGTATGGATGTGAGAGTTGGACTGTGAAGAAAGCTGAGTGCTGAAGAATTGATGCTTTTGAACTGTGGTGTTGGAGAAGACTCTTGAGAGTCCCTTAAACTGCAAGGAGATCCAACCAGTCTATCCTAAAGGAGATCAGTCCTGGGTGTTCGTTGGAAGGACTGATGATGAAGCTGAAACTCCAATTTTTGGCCACCTGATGAAAAGAGCTGATTGATTTGAAAAGACCCTGATGCTGGGAAGGACTGGGAGAAGGAAGAGAAGGGGACAACAATGGATGATATGGTTAGATGGCATCACCAACTCAATGGACATGAGTTTGGGTAAACTCCGAGAGTTGGTGATGGACAGGGACGCCTGGCACACTGCAGTTCATGAGGCTGCAAATAGTCAGATACAACTGAGCGACTGAACTGAACTGAACTGAACCACTAGTTGATTTTGAGGTCATTGGTCCATAAGCAAAAGTCTCTATTACAAAATAGACTCCAAAGAATGATGACTTCACAAAATATTTGATGGTGTGTAATTATATTCCTTAGATATTGTGTTCTTAAACTAAGAAATTTTAAAAGTCCTTCTGTTAAAAATGTCTTTCTGTGCAGGAAAGAGAGTGAGAGAAAGATGTGAAGAGAGAAACGCATGGAGAGAGAGTGAAAGAACAAGAGAACGGACAAAAATGCATACTGCAGTTTCACACATAGGGACTTTGGTAGTTATCACTCCATCTAATCAATTAAAAACCTGGAAAGGTTGTCAGATTAACTCTTACTGGATCCAAAAGTGAGAGGAAGATGTAAGGCAAATGTGTCCCCAAAATTACAGAGATAGTCAGGTGAGTGCAGGTCATCAAGACTTACCAGAGCAAAGATTCACCAACAGAAATTGCTGAGAACCAGTGCTGGGGTAGGAAAGTACAAAGTGTAATAGACAAATTTCTGGAGGCTCAGTTGTGTCAACTATGAGAATTAAAATCTCGGGGAGAGCTTGGGAGGACTACAAAATACCATTATAATTACTTCCAAGTGTTCCATCAGGTTCCCATAGCAAATATCAGAGGAAATCCCTGGGGCCTCTGGCAGGGATATACACCAGAGTATATTTAAAATATACTGTTCTTCTTAACAACATCTGTTATCAAAAAACAAAAACAAAAACCTATTAACCCAAGGTTAAGCTAAAGTATTATCAGAGCCTAACTAAAGTGGGGAAGGGAAATATTCAACTCTGGTCAACTCAAGCCATCTTGTATCACCTAAGCATGGGGCAAAGATGAGACATATGAACTTATGAAGTTCACAGTCCAGAGCAATAGGTTTACTAAATGTTTGAGACATAAACATAGAAATAGAAGCAAAATTAGAAGAAAATAATGACCAGAAAGAGTACAAGTTGGTTTGAAACTATACACCCACAAATCCAGGAATCTTAAGGAATCCTGTTGTCTCTACCACATATCTTCCATTTTACTGAAGATAGGTCTCTTGCTGGCTGTTGAGAACTTACTTGAAGATTCAAGGCCCTGTTGACAAGTTTTGTTCGGGGCTCCTAAATTTTTACTGTGTATGCAGATTGATATTCAGTCAAAGACTCAAGGGAAAATTAAACAGATTTCTAGCACTCTTCCTCTGTCTCTGTATGATCCTTGGTAGTCTGACTAGCAAAATTTAGATGCCTCCATCTTTCCAAACTATGATCTGTTTCTCCTCAAGCCACCAAAATTGCCATATTTTGTGGGATTATCTTCCCTTTGTTGTGGTCCAGAAATTTGCCCTAGGCAGAAAGCTGAGGAGATTGTAGAGCTTTCCACCTTAGTTTCCTTTGTTTCAGAAATCAGAGTCCAGTTCTGTCTTTGTCTAATATTTGAAGAAACTTGTTTTATGTATTTTGTCCATGTGTCCATTTGTTTATAATGATAGATAATGCTAGACTATATTGCTTCCTCATGGTAAAAGAGGTATTTCAAATGCAGTTTTTAAATAAATTATTTTTAAAGAAAGAATTTGTCTTTTTAGATAAAATAAATCCAATGTAAAAGTTATAATTTCCAACTAATGTAGCTTTCATCATATATTACTCCTAATAAATAACCAAGTGTTTTGTTTTATTTTTAAAAATAACAAATTTTATCTCTTAGTTTATTTCAAGAGACTGATTGAAATATTAATTGGAGATATATATTTTCTTCAATATAAAATCATTAAATG